>CM032454.1:140979782-140988005 GCA_019049505.1 Pachyrhynchus sulphureomaculatus | reverse complement strand
GTAAATAAAAAAAAAACACAAAAACAATGCGAAGGCATCAGTTTTCACTAATCGCTCGGAAAAAAAACGTGTGTTTGAACAAACTCATTTGGGGATGTTTTTTGCTGAACGTCACTGATTCATTTTATTACTTCTCGTATACAAAAATTTTTATTTCCTTTTTAATAATAAGCATATTCTAGTTGCCTACGACTAACACTAATATGCGCAATGGGTCTCTAACTTGCAACTTAGTCACCGATTATTTTATATAATGTTACGAGTTTCTTGATGGAATTATCTATTCATTGTACTTTACAGCAACGACGATCAACCTTATATCCGTTCAGCTCAGAACTTACTTTTCCCGATGGTTCGCGACTCTTATCGTAGCTTGGAGAAGGCTCCTCCAATCTATTCACATATGGGCATCTAGCTCAGTTCACACGCCGAGCGCTTATAAAGCGCCGAATTGAACCTCAATCAGAGCCGAGCGTGTTCTCCTCTGGCGCCTTGCTAATAGCAGTCCCGTTTCGCAAGGTTCTGCTTTGAGAATGCTAGCTTGTGCCGGACGGTGAATGATTGATCGTTTGGACGTCCGTACATAAGCTCAGGCACATAGAGCATTAGCGTTCAAGTAAGTTCTGATTGTTCAATACTTCAGTAATATAAACAAATTACAACAACGTATTGTCTTAGGTACCATTTTATTATGCTTCTTACTGTTTTGAGAAGGTTTATGCTTGTATTTAGAGATTGCCTGACCGCTTATCTACGAATCAACTAGCTACTATCTACAAGCTCAATAGTTTCTCGAAGTTGTCGAAAATTAGCCCAACGCTATAATGCTAAATCTACACCTGCTTCCTTATAATTTGATAAGGCTGATTTTGTAGCTTAAAAGGGTTTCTAAGGTAGACAACTATTACTCGATAGAGTTATGACCGCAAATAATGAAAAAAGTTTCGCTCGATGTTTGGCCTTACGAGTAGCATTTCTCTACTAGAAATTTAAAATACAAACGTATTACTTTGCAACATCATCTCTTTTGCAAATGTGATTGGAGCTGTGTTTTGTTGATTAATCTCAACATAAAATCTCAAAACTAGGTAGAAACGTTTTTTTTACAGCCTTAGCATTCTCACGTTTCTGCTATAGATCGCGCCTCGTATATAATTTTTTTTACAGGCAAATACTTAAATCGCTTATCTGTAGTTTTCTCTATATTTTAGACAGCAATAGTTTTTTTTACAAGCTTCTAGTACAAAGTCGTTTTGATGGCCCTCGCTATTGTCGTGCATTAGCGACGAAACGCTATCGGCCAATAAAGCCCAGCGTATTTTAGAGAACGACCGTGTTCCTGCCAGGATCCCCTTAATGTACCGCAGTGGAGCAGATGAAATCCACCGCTACGGGTAGTTTCAATCAGTGACCGAAAACCAAAATTTGGTATTTCGCACCATACGCAGTGAGATGCCTTCCTCACCACCATGACAGATACCTCTCTCCGTAGAGCCACCCGTTGTGCAGTGCATGCAAGCACTGTCGCATTGGTGCTCCCCCAGGAAACCTCTCCGATAGCATTTCAGTCTCTCGCTTCTAGTTCTACTAGCACATTTGTAGGGCGCCCATTCGGGACTCAGTCGCGAAGAATAATAAAAAGAATTTATAGCTGCCCAAAATCTGGTCCAGTCGTGTTGTTGGCAGGTGGGCTGCTAGTCATATATTGGCGTCTTGTTATTTTCGGTTGTATCATCTTCAGAGTTAAGTCTAGTCTTATTTTCAGTCTTCTTCACGTAGGAACTGTCTCATCTGACTGGACACCCGGATCCTGCGGCACATCTTATCGGAATCTTTACGCGGGGACCCTCAACGCCGGTCAAGTTGAACCTATTTTTCTGCATGAAGTTGTGTTCGAGGAATGAATGCTGATTGTGTTCGCTCCTTCTTCGCTGATCCGTACGGTCATACCGTAACTCTTAGCATCATAGGCGCCAGCTTCCGCTTGATAACGTCCTTTAGTAGACTCTGGAGACAACTCGGACTGAAGCTAGGTATAGGTCCAGTTTTGCACAGTCTGAAAGCCGTACACCGTTGTAGACTATATGCCCTTGCTTGCGAAATAGCGGCAATGACCGTTTCTTGCGAAGTGGTAGCCAGTCTTATTCCGGATAGGACGTAATGTGTTGAGTAGGGATTAGAACATACGATCGTTGTGGGCGGCTCACAAGTTTACGATAAAGGATATATGATAGAAAAATGCAGTGATTCCGCAACGTGAGTTTTATAGGACTTTTACTGATTAGCACTGCAACGAAGTTTTGCTATTGTAGCGAGTGGAAAAACGGTTCTATAGAGTAATAACCGCTTTTTAATCAGTATAACACTTTTTTGTTATTACTAATTCAAATGATATGTTGTTTTCGTATTACTTTGAAATGAGCTAGAATATCGACATTCTAATAATCTCAAAAAATACAATACTACTATTTGAAAATTCAAATTCAAGGATCGGTGTTAAATAAAGCATATAATACGTTTTTTTTATTTTTTTTGCTCACCCAGTATTTATGTATATATTTATTTATTTATATATTATATATTATATATATATTATATATGTATGTATATGTATATGTATATGTATATGTATATGTATATGGTATATGTTTTTGTTTATGTACTAATGAGAGTATGTATATGTAATAATGTATATGTATATGTATATGTTTATAGTATGATGTAATATGGGTATATGTAGTATAGTATATATATACTAGTATATATAACTTATTGTTGTTTATTATTATGGATATTGATGAGTAGGATATAGATCTATTAATATATATATATGTCATATATGTAAGAATTCATGGACTTAACAATATTCATGTTCACTGGCATATTAATATGTTAAAGTTTGTTTTTTTATATCAATACGTGTATGTACTTATCCCACAGAAATACATGGACGTTACTTTTCATAATTTCATTGTGTCTAAACACGCACCTATACATACGTTACAGTTACAGTATAGTGAGTATGACATCTAGGGTTACTTCTTTTGCAACTTTGAGCAATGAAGTACACCCCCCCCCCCCCCCCCACAGTTGTGTTAGTATCTTGGTTAGTAATGTAGATGTATGTTGATGACTGAATATGCTTAACTGAATGTCACTCGATACCATGATTAGTATCTACTCAGGTTACTAATTTATTCACAGATCTTGCGTTCGAAAATTAGATTTATAAAGTACCGACAATGCAATGCGAATCAGCAATGCGAATATGTACGGCCTGATCACGAGAAAATGTTTCTTTGTGTAGACGCTATATCGGCCTTATAATATCTTAAGGTTCAGCAATCAGAATGGGGGCCTCCCCCATGCATAGATTATAAGTTGTCAAAGATTGGTCTCAAAAGTGCTTGGGACAGTAGTGAGGATTAAGATAGATTACAGTACGTAGCAGGGATTTTTGTTAGATGAGAGGCAAAACTCAGTTACAGCAATCACGACTTTTGGCGTCTCAGATCTTCTCGTGTGGATTATTGCCCGTCTGGTGAAGGACGTTTGACTTGCTGTTTAGAGCATTGGAGATTTCTCATGTTCGCTAGGTACGTTGTATAAATGCATCTTGTTCATCTTTTATGTAAAGTTGATTACACTAATTGACGCTTTCGGCCTCATGATCTGCACAATTGCATGCTCTTAGAAGTTACTGTACTGTTGAATATCCTGGTTTCTAATCGCAAAAGTGAAGTATCTTCTGAACATCGGCCTCGTAGAGGCACCTCGACAACATCAGAGCAGTGCTGTGCACTTGGTGCCACGATTCATTAAACTAGAAGCCGTGAAGGCTTCCATGCCATGGAGATGTTGATTATATTATTAGTGAATGCTCTTGATCGCAATTAACATACTATCGAAAATAACGAAGATCATTTAGCTCAGCTTGTGAGAGATAATCTCCACGACCAGATTATCTAAAACGACATTTGAATTCCTCAAATAGCACATTGAGTAACATATGGTCTCAGCGTCATGATGTTGTGTTCTAATCTAAAAGATCGGCCAATTGCTGTCGGGCTGACTTGCGCAATCTAGTTGTTCCGTACCGTTGAATTCGCTTTTCAGAAATTAAATAATCTTTTGTTTGAGGAGCGTATACAAATCAATGTTCAGTGATTGCAACCAAAACACTTCCCATACTGTGTTTTTCATCAAATAATCCAATATAGGCTCTAGGATTTGGACACAAACTTGTATTGGGATAGCGTTACCAAAAACTATTGCTCGATAGGACGCGGATACTTCTTGTTTATATCATGGCTAAGGAATACATTGTAAAAACATAATAACCATATGTATGTCATGGTTCTGGTCTCTCGTAGAGATTCTTGCCTTCTTTTATTATTTGTATAAAGCCTACTGCTATTCAGATAGATGTGGATGTATTCGGACTAGATTTTATTAAACAATTCCAATTTTGTTTCGCTGTATTTTCCTGCAACTTATAAGAGTGCGCTATTCCGGTTTGAATGTTGCACAATCATTCTGGCTATTATCTACTTTATCCCATACTGTAAGCTCTGACAACAGACCGGGTGTTGGCTATTTGGTAGTGTAAGAACTCCGCCAATGGGTCGACACGATTGTGTAGCCAAGCTCTCATAGGGTCATAGCACGCTACTGCGTCCCGCTTTTCAAAATAACGCTTTTCCTCTGGAGTATATTGCTGCGAGTTATCCAATATCTGATTGGGAGTTTCTCATTTATAGAGTCCTGAGAAGTACTGTCAATTTATCCGAACATTAAACAGTGTGCCATAAGATTTCAAGTTCTCTCGTTCATACGAGTAAGACATCCTCGGTCGTTAATATTGGACAGCTTATACGAAATTGTATCATCATTCGGGCGCCATAGTCGTAATTCGAAGATGTTTCAAGTTTCTTAGGAGATTGGCTTCAGTCAGCATCAAAAGTTTCCACAACCCAGTGATGAAGGACACGGCACAGGACATAACTATGTTAGGATAGTCTCCCCACTGTTGCGTGATGCAAGCTTGTGTACTTGACTGAGCTTTTGGAAATAGTCTAAAGTGATGTTCATTTTCACGGAACACTGCTTCTAGATTTTTTCGATACGGCAACTGAATGTTTCATACTGCCTGAAATGATCCCATTGATCGTCAGTTATCATTAGTAGCCCTAGATGATGCACCTCTATTGTGGAAGTTCTTTGTATTTGTTGCATCTGTTGTTTGTAACCGATCAACAAGGTAGTAAGGTAACCGGGAACGTTGCTAATTAGCATGTAGTTTGTTTTGAGATATTAAGTTCGAGGACGTATCGATTATGAACTTCGTTTTATTTTGTCATAGATGTTGTAGACCTGTAAATTATCACCAATGAATCGCCCGTATTCATGCATAAGAATAGTCTTTATTCGGCTCCCCAATTAAGCAGATATTCCGTCATCTCGCCTTCTTCCTAGGTACCTTCTTGAAGATTTGGCTCTCTAGAGTATATCGTTATACAATATGTTGATACGACATAAAACACCGAAACCTGATGCCTTACTACACGCTGCAGACATCTGCATAATTTATGCGACTTCTGAGACGGCTTACCCTTCTGGTTTTCAAATCTAAATGCCATCTGGTTTTTTTTTTTTTTCCATGTAGAGGTTGTGTCAATAATCCGCAGGATCCTTTCCATCTGAGCCCAAGGTCATTTCAGACATTTCGACCATTTTGCTGATGTTCGACACTCTTTTCATACAGGCCTATTTAGGTATTTATCGTCACAACTTGACGTCTCTCACAATCGCCGAATTAACTAACCTACTTAGAAAAACAAGGCCCTTCATGGTTTCCACATGGCATCAGCCGAGTAAAACCGAATATGTGTAGCTTGACAATTTGTTTTCTTCACACAACAATGTTACTAGTATGTTACATACTGATGAAGATCTATGATTTTCAGAAATAGTTTTATTAAAAGATGGCTTTATGCAGACTAATTGATTCGATATATCTCCGCCATTTCTGTTAGCACCTGTCTTTTTTTTTGGACCGATCGTTTCATATATACTCGGAACACCGTAAGCCACTTAATACTCATCCTCATCTACAGAGCTTTTTAGAAAAAACTACACCCATGCGAATTCATCGGTGACCGAGTGACCAACATTCCCCCCCCCTCTGGTTGGTCTTTTTCCCAGTTTCTGTTTAGTTCCTATTTATATGCAAAGACGCACTTCATCGTGTAGCGTAGACCCGTTTGCTGCCAAACAAGTTTAATTAGAACATTGTGGGTGATTTTTGGTCTTGATTCCATCGAAATCGAGTACTCTGTAATATAGTCTTGTCATATCTTGAGTTTCTCTTCTTTATCGATAAACTTCGTTTCCTTGATGAACTATTAAACGCTTCATTTGATTTCGTTCTACGTATACATCAGTTGAGTTTTTGATTTTTGACGATGAGATGTAAAGCGTATCATTACTTTACCTAGTAAGCTCCTCTATCCCTTGTACCACTACTATTGCACCATTCCACAGCCTAATTTCATGTTAGCTGTATCGCAATTTACTTTCCTGTATTAAGTGTGTGCTAGGGTCTCGCTCATATTCGCTTTGTGTTATCCTCTGTTTATTGTGTAACAGGTATCTTTCCCCAATTAGTCTTAGTAGGGCCTGTATCGTTGTCATCCATTCCTTCCTTTTATGTGTTTATTCCATAGTTAGAATACTTATTCTTTAGCCCCCTTGTTATTTTATTTACACTTTTTCTATTTTAGATTCTATGCCATTCGTTTGAGATTCCTGTGTCTTGGAATTCTTTAATTAAGATCTCTTTGCTCTTTAATGATCAAAGGCTAATGCACTCGTGATAATTACTTCATTCTCAATCTACACC
Organism: Pachyrhynchus sulphureomaculatus; assembly: GCA_019049505.1. Classification (NCBI taxonomy): domain Eukaryota; kingdom Metazoa; phylum Arthropoda; class Insecta; order Coleoptera; family Curculionidae; genus Pachyrhynchus; species Pachyrhynchus sulphureomaculatus. The sequence goes on along the minus strand of CM032454.1, from coordinate 140,981,104 downwards.
TTATGGAGAATATTCCAGAATTTTCTAGCATAAAATCTGTTATGAACTATGGTAACCATGGTTTTAATACGGATGTATTTTTTGTTTTTTTTGCAGCTTTTACAGACTCGTAAATTATTTTATCAATATCAGCAATAACTTGGATGGAATGAAATACTTGCGCCAAAAATAAGACAGGCATAAATAATTTCTCCTCTAATTTTAACAAGGACTGCCACTTCACCCATAAATGATTCCCATCAAATTATTTCAATGATTTTTATGAGCAATTTTCGATGACCCTTGGAAAATATATCTCTGCGTATTCTCCCACTGATATTTTACAATGAAAATAGTGGATTCCTTCTAAAAGGTCTCTCTCTCACTTCCTTGATTCCATAACACTTATGGGTGTAACCATGTTTTCCCTTTTAGTGTTCGCATACGCGATACGAGACTGCTTTGGGATCACTTCGGTGTCCGTCTGTCTGCCTGTCTGTCACACCCGATTTTTGCTACCGACAAATAAATATTTGATCATAGTGGAAAGTTGTAAATTTGACACAAATATAGGAATTAATGGCCACCATCAAAGCCCTCGTTTTTCTCGAAAAGTACTTATGGAAAAAATTCTGAAAAATATTCTTCATAAAGTGTATGAGCGAAAAATATTATCACGAGTGCATTTACGTTTGATAATTTATCTGGTCTATTAAATCGCTATAGGAAAATGATAACATTTTTACTATGTGCCTCTGAAAACAAACAGCTATACTTCTTTGGTTGGGACCGTTAGGCCTCGGGCTTAGGGTGTTGTGTTTTGTGAAGTAATAAATACTTTTCAGTACATTATGCTCACGCATCGGTCCTGTACCGGGTAAAAGAAATTTTTATTTTGTCTGTTTCATATTAAGCACAAAATATTTAGCTAGTAAATATTTGTTTTACACTTTATTTACTTAGTTTGCTAGATTGAGCTAGGATTGATTTATTTTGGTGCTATTAGGTAGCTAAAGATGGGGGCGGCTATTATCCCCTTATTGACTAAGAATAATTCGTAGAAAAAATACATATTGGATCTTAAGATATATAGCATGCCAGGGACCTAATTAACTTTGCCTTGAGTACAGATTGTTTATTTTATTTTAAAACAGCAAATCCACGGTACAGGAACATTAATTACGCCTCATGTCCGAACTTACATTTAGGCCGTTTTTTTCTTTACTTTTTCTCCTTTTTGATCGAAAACTTGGATATAATAATGCAACAACAAGAAACAATACATTCAAGTGTCCCTTTAAAAACGCACATAGACTTATTTCTTACTGGTACCAGTTAAGGAG
>CM032454.1:140644782-140974782 GCA_019049505.1 Pachyrhynchus sulphureomaculatus | reverse complement strand
CTCAATCTAGAATCTAGTAATAAAAGTGTAAAACAAATATTTACTAGCTAAATATTTGCTTAATTATGAACAGACAAAATAAAATTCTTTTATCTCGGTACAGGACCGATGCGTGAGCAGTAATGTACTGAAAAGTATTTATTAACAATACCGCCACCATATTTTCAAGGCACATAGTTTTCATTAGATTTATACCAGATAAATTATCAAACGTAATGCACTCGTGATAATTTTCGCTCATACACTTTATGAAGAATATTTCAGAATTTTTCCATAAGTACTTTTCGAGAAAAAACGAGGGCTTTGATGGTGCAATTAATTCCTATATTTGTGTCAAATTACAACTTTCTATGTCAAATAGTTTCGGAGAAAAATCGGGTGTGACAGACAGGCAGACAGACGGACACCGAAGTGATCCCATAAGTGTTCCGTATGGAATCAAGGAAGTGAGAGAGAGACCTTTTAGAAGGAATCCACTTTTTCTTGTAATAAGTAGAATAAATATAATTTCAGTTCATCAAAATTGCAGAAAAATCATTGAAATAATTTGATCCTCTTTGTTAGTGGCAGTCCTTGTTAAATTAGAAGAAAAATGCCTGTTCTTATTTTTGGCGCAATATTTCATTCCATCCAAGTACTTGCTGAATATTTAAATAATTTACGAGCTGTAAAAGCTCAAAAAAACAAAAAAAAAATATCCTTATTAAAACCATGGTTACCATAGTTCATACAATTTTATGTTAAAATTCTGGAATATTCTCCATAAGGTGTAGATTGAATGAAAAATTATCACGAGTGCATTACCTTTGATCATTAAAAAAGATCTTAATAAAGAATTCCAAGACACAGATCTAAACGAAGGCATAGAATCTAAAATAGAAAAGTTAAATAAAATAACAAGGGGGCTAAAGAATAAGTATCTAACTATGGAATAAACACATAAAAAGGAAGGAATGGATGACAAATGACATTCTAAGACTAATGGAGGAAAGACTGTTACACAAAAACAGAGGTAACAAAAGAGAATATAGCAGACTACACACACAAATACAGAAAGAAATTCGAACAGCTAAAGTTAGGTGGAATGGTGAAAGATGTAAAGGGATAGAGGAGTTACAGGTAAAGTATGATAGCTTTACATCTATCGAAAAATCAAAAACTCAACTGATGAACGTAGAACGAAATCAAATGAACGTTTAATAGTTCATCAAGGAAACGAAGTTATCGATAAAGAAGAGAAACTCAAGATATGACAAGACTATATTACAGAGTTATTTTCTGATGCAAGACCAGATCACCCACAATGCTCAATAAACTTGTTTGGGCACGGGTTACCACCGATGAAGTGCGTATTGCAATAAATGAACTAAAAAATGGAAAAGCCACCGGTCCCGATGAATTCCATGGGGAGTTTCTTAAGCTCTTAGATGAGGATGAGATTAAGTGGCTTACGGTGTTCCGAGTTTATAACGATCCCAAAAAATACAGGTGCTAAAAAATGCGGAGAATATCGAACAATTAGCCTCATAAGCCATCTTATAAAAAAATTTATGAAAATCATTCACAGAAGAACATACATACAAGTTGTGTGAAGAAAACATGTCAGCTACACAATTCGGTTTTCCTGATGCCATGGGAACCAGAGAGGCCTTGTTTTCTAAGTAGGTTTTAATTCAGCGATGTAGAGACGTCAATTGTGACGTATATACCAAAAGGCCTTTGATAAGAGTTCAACATCACAAAATGGTCGAAATTCTGAAAGACCTTGGGCTAGATGGAAAGGATCTGCGGATTATTGACAACCTCTACTGGAACCAGATGGCATTTATTAAACCAGAAGGGAAGCGTTCAGAAGCTATATCGATTGAGCGTGGAGTAAGGCAAGGTTGTGTTTTGTCTTCACTATTGTTTAAGATATACTCTGAGCAAATCTTCAGAGAGGTACTGGAAGAAGCGGATGACGGAATACTGCTTAATGGGGAGCGAATAAAGAATATTCGTATGCTGATACGGCGATTATGGGTGATAATTTAAAGGGTCTACAACATCTTATGACAAAATAAACGAAGTCAGTAATCGATAGTCCTCGAACTTAATATCAGCAAAACAAACTACATGCTAATTAGCAAGTTCCCGGTTCCTGCTACCTTGTTGATGGTTAACAATCAACAAATACAAAGAACTCCCACAATATTCATATCTAGGTACTATGATAAACGAACAATGGGATCATTTACAGGAAATTCGTTGCCGTATCGAAAAAAAACTAGAGCAGTGTTCCTGAAAATGACATCACTTTTCAAAAGCTCAGCAATAAAATTGAGCACGAAAGTGAGACTCCTAACATGTTATGTCTTCAGTGTCCTTCTTTATGGTGTGGAATCTTGGATGCTGACTGAAGCCATTCCTAAGAAACTTGAAACATTTGAATTACGGCTATAACGCCGAATTTTGAAAATTTCGTATACTGACCATATTACCAACGAGGATGTCTTACGTCGTATGAACGAGAAACTGGAAATTATGGAAACTGTTAAGTCGGAAAATTGAAGTATTTAGGACGCATAATGAGAAATCCCAACAGATATGGATAACTGCAGCAAATACTCCAAGGAAAGGTATTTGGAAAAAGGGGACCAGGACGCAGACCTATTTCTTGGCTAAACAATCTGTGAAATTGGTTCTCAACAAATACTACCGGTCTTTTCAGAGCTACAGTGGATAAAGTAATAATAGCCAGAATGATTGTGAACATTCGAACCGAATAGGCACTTTAAGAAGATGAAAATAAAAAAAAATTTGGAATGTGTTAATAACAGTCTCTCCATCTATCTGAATAGCAGTAGGCTTATACAAATGATAAAAGATGCTAGTTCTACTAGAGACAGAACCATGACAGACAATGTTTTTTTTTTACAATTTCCTTAATGATATAAAAGTTCGCGTTACAGAAAGGTTTTGTAGCTATCACAAACAAGTTTGTGTCCAAATCCTAGATATTGATTTTTGAAAACTCAGTTGGGATGTGTTTTGTGAAATCACTGATCATTTTATACCTCCGCAACAAAAATTTTTATTTGAAAAGCAATCACGGTACGGAACACTAATTGCGCAAGTCCGCCTTGCATTTGGCCGATTTTTATTAGTCAAATCTTAACTGAGTAAGTTACTCATTGTAATTAGTATTAATATTCGTTGGTAATTGGTAGTGGAGATTATTTCACTAGCAAATATATTCATAGTATTAATTCGATAAAGCATTAACAAAATATATCAACTTACATGGAATGGAAGCCTTCACGGCTTTAGTTAATGAATCGTGGCCAAGTGGACTGACTCTCGGATGTTTCACTTACGAGGCAACGTCAGAGATATTTACTTTTGCGATTAGAACCAGGAATTCAAAGTAAGAACTCTAAAGATGCCTTGTGCAATCATAGCCGAAACGTAATTTTATTCAACTTACATAAAAATAAAAGATGCATTATCAACGTACCTCAACATGAGAATTCTCCATGCCAACAGCAAGCCATTCCCCAGTCGGGCAATAACCCAACGAGAAGATCTGAGAGCTAAAGTCGTGTTGCTGTAACTGTTTGCCTTCTCTCAAATCCCAGCTACGTACTGTATTATCTAATCCTCCTGTCCACAATTTTGTACCATCTGAACTTATATCTATGCAGGAGGCCCCATCTGTGTGACCCTAAAATATTATACAGTATAATCACCAAAGAAAATTTTTCTGATGCCGTTCTATTAGCATCTGTTCGCTTGTTTCGGTACTTTATAAATCTATTTTCGAGCAATCTGTGTATAAATAGTAACCTGAGTAGACCTAACATGTATCTTTGACATTAAGTTAAGCATTTCAGTCAACATACATTACAAACTAACCAAGATACAACAACACAACCATTGCTAAGTGTAAATATGTAATGTGTATATAATATATGTAAGTGTACGTATGTATATGTGTTTGACTATGTATGTATGTATATGTATTTCTGTGGGTATGTACATACGTATATATATTTAAACATACTTAACATATATGCAGGACTAATATTGTTAATCCATGAATTATAATATATACATATATATATATTTATATATATATATATATATATATATATATATATATATATATATATATATATATATATATATATATATATACATATACATATACATATACATATACATATACATATACATATACATATACATATACATATACATATACATATACATATACATATACATATACATATACATATACATATACATATACATATACATACATATATATATATATATATATATATATATATATATATATATATATATATATACATATATACTGGTGAGCAAAAAAAACGATTTTGCTTTATTTAACACCGATCCTTGAATTTAATTTTCAAATAGTAGTATTATTTTTGAGATTATTAGAATGTTGATATTCTACTCTTTCAAATAATACGAAAAACATTTGAATTTTCAAAAAATTTTACTGATTAAAACGGTTTTACTCTATAGAACCGTTTTTACTCGCTCAATGCACTCGTTGCATGCTAATCATTCCTATAAAACCACGTGCAACTGCATTTTTCTATCATTCCTTTATCGGAACTTGAGCCGTCAACATCGTTGCTATACCTACTCACATTACGTCATCGGAAAATGGCTACCACTTCGCAAGAAACGGCATTGCGCTATTGCAAGAAGGGCATAGCAAACGTGTAGCCGCTGTGCAACTGGACCTGAACCAGTCAGTCAGTTGTCTCCAGAGTCTACAGACGTTATCAAGAGACTGGCGCCTTGACACGGAGACCAGGATCAGGAAGAAGGAGCGAAACAATCGCTTCATTCTCAACACAACTCTCAGAAATTGTTACTTGACCGGCGTTGAGGTCCAGTAGAAGTTCCGATAAGTTCGCGGTCGGGCTGTCCGTCATTGGACAGTCAGAAGAAGACTGAAAGAAGCTAACTTAACTCTGAAGAGATCAGATAACAGACCCAAATGACAGCAGCCCACCGACAAACACGACTCAGATTTGGCACTTCGTTTTATTCTTCGACGAGTCCCGAATGGGCCTACATGGCAGTGACAGAAGAAGACGAATCTATAGGAGGCCTGGGGAGCACCATGCACAGTGCTGCATGACTGAAACGGTGGTCTACGGAGGAGGTTCTGTCATGGTGTGGGAAGGCATCTCACTGTATGCGAAAACCAATTTGGTTTTTGGTCACTGATGAAACTCGTAGCGGTGGATTATCTGCTCACCGGTACATTAAGGGGATCCTGCAGGAACACGTCGTTCCTTACGCTGGGTTTATTGGCGATAGCTTCGTGCTAATGCACGACAATGCGAGGCCATCAAAAGACTTTGTCAGAAGCTTTAAAAACATTGCTTCTAAATATAGAGAAAAACAGAAACATTTAATTTGCTGTAAAAAAAATTATACGTGACGCATAGAGAAACGAGAATGCTAAGCTGTAAAAACGTTTCTACTAGTTTGAGATTTATGTTGAGATTAATAAAAAACACACTCCCTTTGCAATAGAGAATTTGCAAAGTAATACTTTGATATTTTAAATTTTAGTAGAGAAATGCTACTCCAACATGAGCGAACTTTTTCATTTTTGCGGTTAATCTATCGAGTATTGTAGTTTACTTAGAACCCTTTTAATACAAAATCACCTTTCAAATTATAAGAACAGGTGTAGTTTCTTTATCGATGGCTAATTTTGACAACCAGAACTATTTCTTGTAGATAGTAGTAGTTGATTCTTAGAAAGCGTCACGCATCCTAAATACACATAAACTTTAAAAAAAAAGAAAATAAAAATGGTACCTAAGAACAATACTTGTTAGATTTGTTTACTAAGATTGACAATTACTTACTTGAAACTGCCTAACCAGTGTCTGATTATGTAAGTCCCAAACAGCAATATTACCGTCGGAACAGCAGCTAAAGCAGACCTTCGAATCGGGACTTATTGCAAGGGCGTAACACGCCGGCGCTGATGAGGTCAATTCGGCCTTTATTCTCGGCGTTGGACTAGCTAGATCCCATATGGAGAGATTGGAGGCCTCTCCACCTACGATAAGAGTGCGGCCATCGGGTAGAAGTTTGACTGAACGGATATAGTTATCTCGTTGCTGAAAAATACAATGAAGAAATTATAAGAATTAGTAATTATATAAAATAATCGGTCAAGTGCAAGTTGGACTTGCGCAATTAGTGTTGCGTACGTTGATTGCTTTTAAAATAAAAATTTTTGTTACGGAAGTATAAAATGATCAGTGACTTTACAAAAACATCCCCAATGAGTTTTCAACAAAGTTTTTTTCCGATCTTTAGTGAAAACTGATGCCTTCGAATTTTTTGTGTTTTTTTTTTATTTACCAGACAAATTATTAAAGTTAATGCACTCGTGATAATTTTCCTTCAATCTACACCCTGTAGAGAATATTTCAGAATTTTTTGATCAGTACTTTTCGAGATAAGGTGGGGGACAGCGATTTTTCGCACTTTTTAAAAATAATACAAAGAGAATTGTGTGCAAGTATTACATTATAAATATTTTTAAACTTGTCTTTTTACAAGCTTTCATTTGACACCCTACTCGAAGACCTGGTAATTTTTTTTTTCACTTCCGATTTCACCCCCCAAAACTAAGTCAAAATTTAACTTTCAAAACTTCACGGCTCTGATGAAGCCATCAATTCCTATATTAGTTCCAAATTTCAACTTTAGCAAATAGTTTCGGAGAAAATCGGGCGTGACAGACGGACAGACACCGAAGTGATCTTATAAGTGTTCCGTACGGAACACTAAAAAACAAACAAAAGAAATAAGAAGTAAAAAATTTGCGAATATGTCATTAAATAAATTTTTAGGAGCTGATCTCAAAAATGTCAATGATTTAGATCAAACAATACAAAAATTATTTATGTTAAAACTTTTATTGCAGCAAAATTTTGATCTTATAATTTTATTTCAATTGGGATTTACCTAAATTAATCGTTTTTTTTTTTTCATTGAAATAATTACTGCGTAGCAAGCAAACCGTCTAGTTTCTAGAGTTGTTTAAGTATAGACGTTGGTATTGTAATTTAGATTTTATTTTTATATCTCCTTCATTACTTTTTAAGTTTCTTTGCAGAAACAGACGAAAACATAGCGATAACATACCATATTTTTATCAATACTAATATACGTAATAGATAGCGTTCTTAGTGTAAATGAAGCTGTAAAGGATAGTGGAAATAGGATGGCAAATAGATGATGCTTTCCGCAACGTTTCTCTTTTTCACCCTCGCAAAGATTGCATCAATTGCAAGTATTCGAAAAGTAAGGGCGGCTTGGTCATAAAAAAAATATATTTGTTAGAAAAAGTTTTTATTGACGGGTTTAGTTTCCTACAAACCTACTTCACTTTTCCACATAATCCCCGTTCACCTCTAAGCACTTTTCGTAACGCTGCACCAGTTTCTTTAATCCTTCTGCATAGTAGTTCTCCGCCTGGGAATTAAACCAGTTGACAACGGCGATCTTGAGTTGCTCGTCGTCTTTAAAACCGTTGTCCACCAAGCCACTGTTTCAAATGCAATCGCTGGTCAGATCGCAGTTTTTAGTCCACTTGTTGAACGATTTCATCGGTCTACATACTGGGTCTGCCACTCCGCTCTTCATCATACACATCTGTGCGGCCATTTTTGAAGTCTCGACACCTTTGTCTAACCTTCCCTTCACTCGTTACTGTATGTCCATAAACTAGACACAACTCTCAAAAAAATTTGAGCAGTTGATGATCCTTTTACACATAAAAATCGAAACACAGCACGCACTTCGCAACTGGCGGGAGCAACGATTTTCGCAGACATTGTTGTCTGCATTCAACGACTACGAATCAAATCAGTGGCTTCGAAAACAATCAATAGATAGCGCTGCATATGTACAACTTTGTTCAGACCCGCCAATATTTAAATATAAGCAAACGCCCTTTACTTTTCGCATACACCTCGTATATGATACACTAGGCGTTAAAAAAAATACTTATCACTTGGGAAGGTCTACAGGAGACGTTAAAATTGTCGGAATTCAATGGGCTGTCGATTTACTAACTGACGTCTTGAAAAACTTTATGAAACAATTTCTGTCATTCTTCTGTAAATGTCTGGCGGATAAGGATTGATTAAAATGTTTTGAGAAACCTAACGCCATACAGTTAATTTTTAAAAATTCAAAAAATTACTTTATCAGTTTTTTTCTAAATGTAATGAGACTTTTTAGTTTTCTCAAACTAAAAATCTATTAGTTTTAAAAAATTGAATATGATATTTTCACTTTTTAGAATCTATTAAGTAAAGTTTCATAGTAAATATATACGTACCAGACAATCTAACTGACTAACTGGACTCTTACAGCCGGGCTGACTAATGTCCCACACCTTAACACAGCCTTTGCCTCCCGTATAGACATACTTCGTGGGATTAGAGATCGTTACAGCACACACAACTTCTCCATGATTCAACGTGTTGATTTGCCGAGCATGCCGGGGAATACCGGGACCGATCAACGCATCAGTAGGAAAAGGTACTGGTTGTAACTGACCTTCTCCGTTCATATGGAAAGAATAAGCGCTGAAAAAGTAAATTTATACTGTCCATCATATTTAAAATTATTTTAAATAATTAACTAGTACGTAAATTATACAAATATTGTTTATTTACAAATGATTTTTATAGATTCCGAGGGGATTATCTGCAAATTTTCCATATCTACACTTTTTAATCTAAACTTATCAATCCCGCCAATTGTGGAGGACTTGCACAAACCACCGTGAAAAATTTTTAAACCAGTGACTATTTTCAATTTAAAAAAAAATATATTTTAAAAATTAAAAACACGTTCCTTTTTATGCGGTTTTCTTAGAATTGTTATTTTTGTCAATTTCCAAAAAAGGGTTATTTACTTACAATGGATGAGTTTAATAAATAGCTTCACACATAGTAAAATCTTAGCAGTTGTACTCCAGCACTGAAAGGCGAGAGTTGCGATTCCTAAATGTATTGTGCTTAACAGTGCCGGAAAACCAAAACAATCAGACATAGACAAAACAGATTACAATGGGTTAAAATCAGCTAGACCATAGACCAATATAATATAGCCTTTTTGGCGGATGATTCGATATTCCAAATTCAGAAGTTTGTACTGTACCAACTATTACGCATAGAGGTAGCAGCGTTATAGTTTGGGGATGTTTTGGTGGCAGTAAGCCAGACAGTTTGGTGAAAATGGACGGGAAATAAAGAAGGTAATCCCTGAAAATTGTGCAAGATCATGTTATGCCATTTGACCCAATATTATTGGTCTCCAAACTTTATTATTCAACAAAATAATGACCCAAGCACTTTTCTAAGATATATCAAGGGGATATAATGCAATAGTCATCGCAGTCCGAACTAGTATGATCTCGCAGGTTTGAGAATACCTAAGAGATAAATAGAAAAAGTTGGACACAGGATATTTTAATAAATTAATAAATAGTATGCCGAATATTTGTGAGGCAGTAAGTAAAAATAAAGATGGTCATTTTAAAGAAAGTAAGATTTGATGTAAATATTTTTTAGCGGGTATTTGTGCCTAATTTTGTAGACAATACCTTTATTTAATGATAATAAACATTTTTTAATGTGTCCAAACTTTCGGACAAGAGAGTACATTTGAGAGGTTTTGGCTCCGTAAAATTGAATATTTGACCCTTCCGTAAATTGTGTAGTAAAATACACATTTAAATAGATAGCAAGGACTAGTACGTTCCCTTTTAGATATTTAACTTCTATAACGCGGAACAAGCTTTTAAAATCAGTTTTTTATACATTTTTTAACACAAGAAAAATGGCAAAGAGTAGGTTTGTTTATATGTTTCATGTAAACGTTTCTCCAGGGAATATCGTCGTTCGATGTTTATCAGACTATTTTCTATTCATCGGAAACTCTTAAATTTGTAAAAACTACTTACGGTTTGCCCCCTGGAATTGCACCTAACCCATTCGTCGCCAATGCCGGGGCTCTGGTATGAGGATGACCGTCATAAGCACCCGGAATCGCTTGTGGAGGCGGACGTCCATAAGGCGGGGCCTGAGCGTAGGGAGGTATTTGATGTTCCGGTGTCCTGGGTGCTCCCAATCCAGGGTAAGGTGGATAAGGACCAAGAGGACCACCAGGTGCTGCTTTGGAACCACCTGGCGGTCCCGCGCCTGCGCCCAAGTTAGGCGTCGTCGATCGGGGTTTCGAACCTGGTGTCAGGGGTTTTTCCTAAAACAAATAAAATATTTGGACTTAGACTGAAGAACCTGAACTTAAATTCGTATGAGGTCTCTTGACTGTATAATAACTTTACCCAATGATTCGCCTTTTTTTATTCTGCCACAGAGATATACTCTTATTATTCGTTGGCATTCTAGCACCGTGGTAGAAAAAAAATGGTCAAGTACAAGTCCGACATGCGCAATTAGTGTTCCGTACGTTGATCGCTTTTAAAGTAAAAATGTTTGTTACGGAGGTATAAAATGATCAATGACTTCACGAAACACACCCCAAATGAGTTTCCCACAAAGTTTTTTTCCGATCTTTACTGAAAACTGATAACCTTGAAATGTTTCGTTTTTTTTTATATCAGATAAATTATTAATAATGCACTCGTGATAATTTTCGTTCAATCTGCACCCTGTGGAGATTATTCCAGAATTTTTGTCAAAATTTTTTGATCAATACTTTTCGAGATAAGTAGGGGACAGCAATTTTTCACAATTTTTAAAAAATAATACAAAGAAAAGTGTGCGCAAGTATAACATTACATATATTTTTGAACTCGTGTTTTAACAAGCTTTCATTTGATACCCCACTCGATGACCTGGTATTTTTTTTTTACTTCCGATTTCACCCCCTAAAACTAACCCCTTACGTCAAGATTTAACTTTTAAAACTAAGCGGCTCTGATGAAGCCATCAGTTCCTATATTAGTGCCAAATTTAAACTTTCTATGTTAAATAGTTTCGGAGAAAAAAATCGGGTGTGACAGACGGACAAACAGACACCGAAGTGTACGGAACACTAAACATTAGGAATTTATAAATTGCTTTAAAATAATCAATAAATTTAAGGGATATTAGTGGTGCTTTAAAAGAAAACAACTATGATTTTGCTCATATTCATTAAAAACATGTTCAATATTGATTTAAAAACTCTTTTTTTGTGTATAAATTTTAAGTTTTAAGGAAACAGTGCAACCAATCCCGATTGCCAGACATTGAATGTAATAGGCAAAAATGGTTTTGAACTGGAAAATATCTCAGAATGGGTTTAGCGCGACTTGTAACCTCACAAACTTATTTTATGGGAATCCAATAATGATAAAAGATAAATGAATAAAAACTACGCAAAAAACATTATTGATGAGTTAAGGTGCACAGTTTAAAATTATTTTTGAGTATACAGGGTACTTCAAAAAAGTGTGGCCGATATAATATATGTTTTTTTTTAAATGGAACATCCTATTTATTTTTAAATTTTGCGTAAAATTTTATAACTTTTATATTAATAACGTTATATACCTAAATCTAGTAGTTTTTCTAACCTGTCCTTTTCGGGTCCTGTGAAAACAAAGACACGATTCGTTTTTCGACTTTCGGAGTGACTTTGCCTACCGAGCCAAGTCGTCGACATTCTCCGTCTCCTTAAAAACGACTTACCCACTTCTTCACAAATAATACCGACTTTTTAATATATTTAGCGGCAGCGAAATGTGTCATTTTAGACCCCCTTGGATAGGAACAAAAAAAGACTGCCTCGAACCGACGCGCAAACAAGTGACTCATTTTGGATTTTACGTGACACTTTTACTAAAATACGTCGTAGACAAAGGTTCCCTCTACCAAATTTTTGTTGAATCGCATCTACCAAAAATGAATTATCGCAGACACGTTCTTACTTGATAGGGTGTACAGGGTCAATTTTTTCCGCCTCGCCCAGTATATAAACCATATCACTTAATTCATTTTTAAGGAAATCCTTGACTATCACCTTTATACATCACTTACTACAACAAATTAAACAATTTTTCCTTGCTTAATAGACATGTCAAAATTTGACAATGCCTACATTTTTCTTTTGTCTTGGCAACTATGAAGTTATAGCGTAAGGGTATTAAAAACAAGGGTAAAAAATGAAAAAATTCAAAATAAATCGAAAACTATTAGAAAGATGTATATGACATACTTAATAAAAGTTGGAGGGTTTTATAAAATCTATCCGAAAAAATAATAATATACAGGGTGTGCAATTTAAAAAATTTGAGGTTTTTCAATTTACGAGGCTAGTTTGAAAAGTCCGTGCAAAGTCCGAGAGATGGCACCACCGGCGCGTATCGAGGTCATGTTTAGTTAGTAGCATCTCTTGAATGAACGCACACCAAGTTTCAGCCATATTGGTCTATTTCTTTGTGTTTGGCATTCGTGTGAATCAAGGAAGTCGAGTGATTTTCAAGAAATGGACGAAAAAGAATTTCGTGTGGTGATTAAACATTACTTTATGAAAGGCAAAACGCCTCAGGAGACTAAAGAGAAGCTTGATAAATATTATGGTGACTCTGCACCTTCGATTAGAACAGTTTATAAGTGGTTTCAAAATTTTCGGACTGGCCATATGGGCACGAGTGACGCTGAACGTTCTGGACGGCCTGTGGAGGTTACGACTCCAGAAATCATTAATCAAATCCATGATATGGTGATGGATGACAGAAGAGTTAAGGTGCGTGAGATTGCTAGTGCTGTGGGCATCTCGACTGAACGGGTACATAATATTTTGCATAAACATTTGGACATGAGAAAGCTATCCGCAAGATGGATGCCGCGATTGCTCACGCTTGACCAAAAACGGAATCGTGTGAAGTGTTGCAAGGATGGTTTGCAGCTGTTCCAGAAGAATCCGGAGGACTTTAAGCGTCGTTTCGTCACTGTGGATGAAAGATGGATACATTACTATACTCCTGAGACCAAACAACAATCTAAACAATGGGTTACCAAGGGGGAATCTGCACCAAAAAAGGCGAAGACCGTTCCTTCGGCCGGAAAGGTTATGGCGACTGTCTTTTGGGATTCGCAAGGATTAATCCTCATCGACTATCTGGAAAAGGGTAAAAACTATTACAGGTGAATATTATTCATCGTTATTGGACCGTTTGAAAACCGAGCTGCAAAAAAAAAAGCCCGCGATTGGCCAACAAGAAAGTCCTTTTCCATCACGACAAGGCACCAGCACACACCTCAGCAGTTGTGGTCGCAAAATTAATGGAAATAGGATTCCAACTCGTTTAAAAAAAAATGAAATATTAGAAAAACTACTAGGTTTAGGTATATAACATTATTAATAAAAAAGTTATAAGTCCTCTGAGCTTTCTTTACAAGGAACCACACGTTTTCAATAGGGTTGGCGTCCGGCGATTGTGTGAACCATTCTAACATCCTATCGTGGGCCCAAGCGAGTCGCTTCGCGACCTGATTTTCGCCCGACAAAGGTTTCTTCAGCGTGCTTCGGAATATGAGATCATAAGTATATATTCTAATTACTCTCTCATTAGTGTTATAAGTGTACCGTTTTCGCCTTTAAGCTGTCTCGACTGATTTGATTTTCTCCTTCCTGTAATTTCCTTTACTTTTCTGTGAACATACTTTTGTTCAATTCTTCAAATTCCTCACACTATTTAATCGACCATTTCTGTTTTGCTTCTCTTATTTCTGTTTTTATCAGTTTGTCTATAGTTTTATACGCAGCACTTTTGTTTTTGGCCTTCCTTTCGTTCATTTACGCATATTTTCTCCGTCATCCATTTTTTGCCTCTTTTCTTTGGAGGTTTTAGATGTTCTTGTCCTGTCTTTACTATTGTTTGCTTTAGATTTTTCCGTTTTCAAATGATATCATTAGTGTCTTCGTTCAACTATTTTATGATGTTTATTTTGATATGATGACTTACTTACAATAGGTTAAATTATTATTTGTTATTAGCTTAGTTTTTCCGATACCAGTGTTTGCATGCATAATTGAAAATGATATTGTTATGATTTTGGAGGTTATAAATAATTATTTTCAAAAAAAAACTTTATTTTTGTATTTTCCATAAATTTATTCTTTGTAGAAAATAAACAAATATAAAATGTAAATGTGCTACTACAAATCACTGTCATGTAATTTAGCAATTTGTTTAATATATGAACGCGAATACGCATAATTATATAGAATAGATTATTGGTAATGGTAATAATATATCAATAAATTAAATAATTTTAAACGAGTTGGACAAACTATCACAAGCTTTGTATTATTTTATAGGCCTTTTTAGGTACTATGTAAATTTAAAAAAAATAGACTAAAAACTTTGCATAGCAGATTCATAATACTTTCAGGAAAAAATAATTATTATTATTTTCTTTAATTTAATCGATAACAATAAAAATATTCTTTCTTTAAGGTATTTTAAACGTAGGGCTAACATTTTGAGATTCTATTAAGAAATTACAATCGAAGGCGGGGTACAAAGGTACCCGGGCATTGGCAACTTAGCCCCAAATACCCCTTTTATCCTATATTCCCTATTAAATAGAAGTAACTGAAAGGAGGTGTTCCAAAGTCACGATATTTAATATAAAGAAATATGAGCGTTGAAAGCTTCGAGTATGTTACATTCGTCCCGACATTTAATGTAAAATATATTTAGATGTAGTGGAGTTCATGTTTTTAAGACTGGGATTGTCTCATCTGCATACATAAAGCTAATTAGGTTAGACCGATCATTCACATATAGAAGAAATAATATGGGTCCTAAAATTCCTCCCTGAAGGGTTACCAGCGTCACCATCATACAAATCTCACTCTCACTTTTATTTTTTTTTCTGGTAGGCAGGACAATAATCCACTGGATTTTTTATCCCTGAATTTTTTCAACGTGTTTCTAAGAAAACACTTGGCTCAGATCATTGAAAAAACCACATTTTTACACTCACCCCCTGGGCAAAATTTGTTATAACATCGTCTAGAGATACGAGGGCGACCTTTTAAGTTTTTACAAAAACAATGAAAGAAAATACAAATCGTTTTATGTTTCTCAAAATATTCGCCTTTAAGATTTATACACTTTAGCATGCGTCCGAACCAATTCTCGAAACATTTGTTCCACTCTGAAGTTGGTACCTCAAAAACATGGTTTCGAAGGATTTAACAGGCCTTTACTAAAATCGTAAAAATTATCCAACGAAAACCTTCACGTGAAATTTCTATTTGTTCACAAAACTGTTGTTACGTTTACTGTAAACAAACTACTCGCTCAATTTCTGAGCTGCCACTGTTTTAACAATAACAAATGTCAAGTTTTACAACAACGGCAATGTCACATCTCAATAGCGCCATCTAGTGATCGTTTGTAAAAACATAAAAGGCAGCCGTCGTAGATGTAATATTTTACATGTATCCTAGTTGAGCCAGACACTATAGATTGCAAACAAAAGAACCTAATAAGTTAAACACTTATTTAGTTACTATGGATTTACTGTTTAAGGAATTTATGTTTAAATTACCTGTATTAATTAGTTTTTGGTATGCTAAAGTAATTCAAATTACCTAATGTTACACTTTATATACACAAAAATTCCGAAATTTGAGAACTATGTTTTAAAAACAACTACTGAGCCTTCTAACACTATTTCACCAGTCATATAGTGGGTCTATAAAGTTAATTATTTTACATATATGACGAAACCGCCTCATTTACAAGTCCTACAAAACTTGGATCGAAGATCATAACCTGAAAGCTTTACGTTACTGATATTTTTTGAACTAGTCCAATGTTCAAAATCTTGGCTTAACTAGGTCTAACATAATTCAACAATTAATACTTTAGCAGGCAAGCTCTGCACAACTGCAATAAATAAAATGCATTTTTTACGAAGAAAAACCATGAAATCGGTTTCCGTCAAATCAATTATCGCTTTAGAATTTCAAGGAGTGCAGTAAAGACATATATAAAACAATGGAGTAAATTGTAACCCTGTCTTAGGCAAAATGGTACCTTACTCGCTTGTGTGCAACACCGCTAAGAAAACTGTCTGGGCGCCTGCTGTCTTACAGTAAAACTTGCCTTCAACACATACCATACATAAATGGTATTGAGAAAGTCATCGAACCAAGGAATTTTTAAGATGTTAGAAGTCTGCCAACACTATACATTTGACCGATTCGATAGCAGTCGATCCAGTCAACCAATTTACAGAACAGATGCAGTTAATGTTCTTCCGACATTGGCAAAAAATTTTCTCAAAATTTTCCCCACGGTTGCTTTTTTCGAAAATGGATAGGAATTTTATGAAAATGAAAGAGAAATTCGACTAGGAAATAAGTATCGTGTTATTTTAATTTTATACACGGGCCCCGATATCGTTTGTGGGTTAAGGCACTTGCAAATAGTCCATTTTGACACAGTTTTTACAACAAGAGTGGAATTATTTTTTAAATACACTTATAATTTATGTAGTATTTTTTGAGAAATCTTCGATGTGCGTTTTGAATTGTCTCATACACTTGAGAATGATAAAAATGATATTTTGTCTGTTTATTTTAAATTTTTTGTTGTCCCTGTGTTGATAAACATTTTCACCACTCAGATGTCTATTTGTTTTGTCTAGACTATTTTTTTGTTTACAGCTATCAGCAGCAATGGATACAGTATTTACTGACTGAGTTGTGGATTGTTTATCTTCCTCGGCTATATATTTTTAACTATAGATGTCGTTACTTGTGTTTCCAGGGGATATACATTTTCTCTATTATTATTTTTTTGTTTTACCAAGGAAACTTAAACGCTTTCTTCAAAACTTTTTCCTTTCGAGTTACTTTGGTTAGGTGTATTATCTCACTTACCTTGTATCGGTATCTGAAGTACCACCTCATGTACAGTCTGTCAAGTAAGACGTGACCGCTCGTATTCTTGAAGAAATGTGTTTCGAGAAAATTTTTTGGCATCAATGTATTTTTTGATGTGCTAACAGCGGCGCAATTACCTTAGTAAGTTATCCAATCACCTCCTGCATCAATAATCGCCTGGCATCTTCGAGGTATGCTGTTGACGAAATTTTTTGCGTACTCTGCAAATGTTTCAAATCTCGCGAGTCTTTCCGCTGAGCTTTCTCTTTATAAGGAACCAAACGGTTTCAATAGGGTTCTCGCGTCCGACGATTGTGAAGGCCACTCTCGTATATTATCGTCGGCTCAAGCGAGCCGCTTCGCGACGTGATTTTCACCCAGCAAAGGTTTCTTCAACGTGCTGCGGAATTTGACATCCTGAGCTCGAAGATGTTACCAAATGGTCTCATGGGACACATTCAAACCCAATTTTCTTAATTTTGCCGCTCCTTGACGGAGCGTTGGGTCCCGTGAAAACAAAGACACGATTCGTTTTTCGACTCTCGGAGTGACTTTGCCTTG
Source organism: Pachyrhynchus sulphureomaculatus (assembly GCA_019049505.1). Taxonomy (NCBI): domain Eukaryota; kingdom Metazoa; phylum Arthropoda; class Insecta; order Coleoptera; family Curculionidae; genus Pachyrhynchus; species Pachyrhynchus sulphureomaculatus. The sequence goes on along the minus strand of CM032454.1, from coordinate 140,957,238 downwards.
CACGTTTTGGCAAGTCGTCGACATTTTTCGTCTCGTTAAAATGAGTTACCCACTTCTTCACAAACGACACCCACTTTTTAATGTATTAAGCGGCCGTGGAATGTGTCATTTTAGGCCCCTTTAGATGGGAACAAAAAAAGACTGCCTCGAACCGACGCGCAAACAAGATTTTATGTGATTTCTACGAAACTTCAGAATCGACTGATACTTTTACTAAAACGCGTCGTAGACAAAGATTTCCTCTACTGATTTTGTGTTGAATCGCTAGAATCGCATCTACCAAAAATGAATTATCGCAAACATGTTATTACTTGACAGACTGTAATCTCCATATGTGTTAGTGTTTTATAAAATATATCTTCACTTTTTTCATATATGCATTTAATTCTCTTCAAGCCTTATTGACGTGCACTGCTGCACACTATAAAATCTATTAATGCGTTCTTTTTTAATTTTCCACAACTGTATCATACATGCTGCCTGCCATCTTGGTAGTTACTTCCATTCATTAATTTATGCATTTATTAATTACCTTTAATTGTCCCTTGTTATATATACGTTTACTAAATGTGGAAGTCTTGTATAAATAATTCAAAGAGAGCCATTAAAGTTAAACCCATCAAACTCTATATCATTAAATTTTTACCGAAAAGTTTGATCAACAGAAGGGAAAATATACAGACTATCAAAGAATAATGGTGATCCACATCAAGCCTTGTCGCCTCATTCTGTCTTGTGTAAAATGAAATTGAGGTGTCCCTCAGCTTTTCAAGTTCTATAATTTTACCAGTCTTCATCAATATCCTAAGGCATTTAAATAATAAGCGTGTATAAGCGCCCACAGAAATTGTGGAGTATCGTAAACAATACAAAGATTTTTACACCAAATTTGTTGTTCTAACTGGTAAAAAAATAGGTCTTTATAAGTTCATTGGTAGTTTACCGTACCGTACGACTGCAAATATCAATCCTTACTATACAAGCAATATTAGTGTACTTCTCCGATTTTTATTCTGAACAATGTTAGACATTCAAACTTGATTTCGCCTAGACACCTAGTTTCATGATTTACTTTTCAGGGTAAATTGTTTAAAAAATGGTCATTCTTTGACAGACTCATTCATTACCAAAATATTAAGATACTTTATACTGGGTTGTCGAAAAAGTATCGGGCGGGCGTTATTAAGATTCCTACAATTTTTTTCATATTTTAAATGGAGTTTATTAAATCAAATATTAACCTGAATTATTCTGGTAAAACAATTATTCTATCACTGTGGAACTTCAGAGATTTCTGCGCGAAGGACTAAACCAAGAGATTTTCACAAGCCTCGTTTAAGAGAGTTCTGCAAAGATCAAAACATATAGTAGTTTGAGGGTGCAAGATCTGAGCTGTACAGTGGATGCATCAAAACTTCCCAGTCAAGCTCTCTTAATTTTTGTCAAGCTGTATGGTCTGGCAGTGTCATAATGGAAAACAACGCCTTTTCTGTTGATCAATTCCGGTCGCTTTCTTTCAATTTCCTACTGTAATTGTTGACAGCAGAAATTAGAATCTATCCTTAGGCCAGGTTGTAGTACCACACGACACACGATTTCCTTCTAATGCCACCAAACATACAGCATCACCTTCCTTGGTGTTAATCCTGACTTTGCTATCATTTGCGCAGCTTTACCACGTTTCAATCACCATCCTTTTCTATAGAATTACCGTACGTGATCCAATATTACTAGCTCGTAATAAGGCGTTTTAAAAATGAATCGATTTCGATCTGTTTTTAATAATGCTTCGCAGATAGATTCACTCTAAATCATGTGGCACTTAAATATTGAGCTTTTTTTGTATTCAGCCTTTTCTAAATGGTTTTAAAACTGTTTAGTGATCGATGTTAAGTTCTCTAATGATGTTCTGACTGCTTTTGTGTCGGTGTTCTCTTCCTTTTTCCAAGATTTCATATCAACTTTCTACGTGGTTGGCTGCACAAAGCGAAGTGCATCTTTGACATCGAAATTTCCTGAACGAGAGGAAGGAAACCATTTCTTGGTTTTTGTTCCTGAAAAATATCTTGTCAGTAAACAGCACACATTTCTGTCTGTGTACCATTTTTCCTTCTATCATAGTAAGATTGAAAAATATAGCGGATTTATTCAGAAATTTTACTCATTTTTAAAACATTGTAATTTTGCACTGAATCAATAAATATCACATTTTTCTTTCATTTATTCTCTAAAATCTTACCTCTCAAACACGCCTCAGTATGACCAGGTCCGATTAGTATTACCAGATATAGGCGACTTTAAAGCCATCTAGCAAAAAGCAGGCACGATATTTTTTCGAACTAATATTTTACAATGTTTTAACCTAGTGGCGAAAAAATTTCATGGATAATTAAATTTTAGATCGACATAAATCACCCTAACTCGCGTCAAAAGTAATTTTGAAAGTCAGTAAGTCACTCACAATGAAGATAAATTTGACCATGTGCTAAATTTTAGTGCTTTTGATAATCAGACAGTCATTACAACGCAATATCTTTTAATAAAAATGGATAAATTGTATAATTAATTATATCCGAAACTGACAACACATAGATGTCGCCCTTTTCAAAAAATCCATATGATTTTGGAAGTACCAGCTTTTAAACGATACGTGTCAAAATTTCATGACATTTCGATGATTAGTTTACAAGTTACAGTGGTTTTACTGATGCTACTTTTGATATTTTCAAAACAATGGAAAAAATTGAATTTCATGTGTTGATTAAACATTGTTTTTGATGGAAAAAAAAATACCGTTCAAGCAAAGCAATGACTTGGTAAGTGTTACGGGGGCTCTGCCCCTGGAAAATCACTCATCATTTACTGGTATGCTCAATTTAAACGCGGTTGTACAGACACAAATGATGCTGAACGCTTTAGACGCCCAGATGAGGTGGTTATACCGAATAACATCAAAAAATCCATAAAATTGTTTTGGGTAACCGTAAAATGACATTGCGTAAGATAACTGACACTCTAAAGATATCAAGTTGATCATATTTTACATGAACATTTGGGCATGAGAAAACTCTGTTCGAAATGGGTACCGCGTGTGTTCACAGTGGGCCAAAAACAACAACGTATTGATGATTTGTTCATGAGATGCGGAATCAAATCGGCAGTCAGCTGAGTGTACAGCAGCCGGTGAAAGCCGCCCGAAGCGACCAAAGACACAACAGTCGGCTGGGACGGTTTTGGCATCTGTATTTTGGGATGCGCATGGAATAATTTTCTTCGACTATGCTAAGAAAGGAAAAACCATCAATAGCGAATATTATATAAAGTTATTGGTGCGTTCGAAGGCAGAAACAAAGAAAAAAGATACGGCCCCAAATGAGCAAGAAAAAGTGCTGTCATCAAGACAATGCACCGAGTCACAAGTCAATGGTTACGATGGCAAAATAAGTCAATGGTTGCGATGGCAAACTTGCATGAATTGAAGTTCGAATTGCTTCCTCATCTACCGTATTCTTCAGATTTGGTCCCCAGCGACTATTATCTATTCGCAGATCTCAAAAGAATGCTCGTAGGAAAGAGATTTGGCTCCAATGAAGAAGTTATCACCGAAACTGCGGCTTATTTTGAAGGCAAGGCAAATCCTTCTACAAGAAAGATATAGAAATGTTAGAAAAGCGTTGGACTGATTGTATCGCTTTTGAAGGAGACTATGCTGATGAATAAAGTCGAATTTTACAAAAAAAATGTGTTTAAAGTAGATCAGAAACCTTCCAGCCTACGTGTTTTATCGTAATTTTAGGTGGGAGAGGGAACAAGTGTAACCTTATACTTCCCTCGGTGGGCGCCCATGGTTATTTGATGATTAAAACCTTTTAAATTTAAGCTAAACGTGGGAGTGATAGCAATAAAGTAATGAATGAATGAGAAAAAATAACAATTTCCACCTACATCTTAGGGCTTCCCTAAGATTAGGTATAGTTTTGAATACCAACAGCTTAAATAAACAAATTATAATGTGACCTAAACATAGGAAAGCCTTAAAACGTTATGAATAAATTATGAATAATCTGATAGAAGGGCTCTGTATAATAATATAGTAATAAGGCTCATTTTTTAATTAAAACGGCCAAGCCTTACATCTTTACTTTTAAGCGATGGGGTGCTCCTCGACGACGATGATCCGCTCCTGCTCGGTGGTCGTTCCGTTTTTATTTTGTCACCGTTTGAGCTGCCATTTTCTCGAATGTCGCCTGTATTCCCGAGGGATACGTGTTCTCCATTTGTGTGAGGCGATGACGCTTCCTAAAAAGAAAACAATGTATAGGAAAAGTTGGAAGTGTACTATTGATTTCAAAATTTTAAGAATAAAATGTATCGAATTGAGATAGAAGTTGATCTTACAAATTTTAACGGCATAGAACAACCCGTAACTTTGAGGAAAGTTATTTCTTAAACGTCTGCATGCATTTTAGGTTATTACCGGGTAGCTAGGTTTAAATGTTTTTACTTTAACTTAGGATGCCATTTAGACTTTGAGAACTAATTATTTATTTATAGCATGATTAGAAAATAATTTTCTTGCATTTTGCCTCTAAAAGATGTTTAAAAATCCAGGCTATTGGAGACATCCAAATAACAACATACCTAGGAGGCCGTATTATATATCGTATCTATTGGCAACGTGTAAAATTTTAAAAAGCCTAGGATTTATGCTGGAATTTTATACTTTCATTTATTAAATTTTGAGTTTTGACTTTACCATAAGATATTTTAGTTTCAGACAGCTGTAGCGTGATGCACTAATTACCCGTGGGCATAGTTTTGGAACGACAAGCTTGCGGACAAGCTCTAGCTTATGCTTAAGATTGCATCTTGGGATACATTTTTTGATAGCAGAGTCAGAAAATATAAGCTATTAATATGAAAATCAAGATAAAAATAATTTTTTGAAGGTTGTAACCTGACTCCTTAAAAAGGAAGTAAGATTTAAAATATCGACCAAGATTTTAAAAAAAAAATAAGATCAACATATACCTGTTCTGTATGTTATTTATTTTCTCCATATAAAATACATTATGACAATGGCCAGGCCACTGTTTTTATCTTTATTTGAAATATGTGCAATAGCAAAACGACGAAATTAAATATAAAGACTCAGCTGCTATCGTTATTTGAAGCATGCGCCCACCGTTTGGAGCTTGCGCAGTATTGAAACAAAATAAGAAAAACCTTTATTAAGGATAACGATTTCCCTTATTTAGGATCTTATAAGGTAGGTTATTTGAAGTTCGTTATTCTTATCGCTATTATGGTTGGGCCTATTTTTTTTCCTACTTAGTTATACAAATCACTAAGAAAATACGGTAAAATTAAAATATTTTATTACAAATAACACTAACAGTTAATTAGTGTTCAGATTATGATTTTGCAATCTTTCGCACAATGGCATTACAGAATAGTTATCACCTGACACGCGTTTCTCTAACCATGTGAGCATCATCACGAGTGATGACTGACTGTCGACTTACTAATCGTTCCTGATGATGCTAACATGGTTAGTGTAACACGTGTCGAGTGAAAAAATAAAGTGTTTGGTGCAGTGGTGAGAACTGTTGTGTAATGTTAATTTCAAATGAAATTTTATTTATCGTATTTTTTTTTATGGGTCTAGCACACGTGCTGCAGGGAAGTCCGTAAAGAGCTACAGGAGCGACACGTGTGCGGAGAAAGCGATTCACGTTGTTCTTGAATCGCTGTAAATTGTACTCGGTGGGAAACACAGTCCTGGGCAAATTATTCCAAAGGAATGATGTTCTCCACATAAAAGAGTGCTTGAAAAGCGTTGTACGAGGAGTAACAAGCTGAACCTCATACGGATGCGAAGTATTAGCGCGACGTGTACTTCTGACATGCACGGCTCTGGAAGGAATTAACCGGCCACATCCTTCGAACGCTTTCCATGAAAATATTTGTAGAATAGGCTCAAGTCGCCAACCGTTCTTCGATGTTCCAGCGACTCAAGGCCGCCGGTCAGTTCCGGGTCTCCAATCAGACGAACAGCTCTTCTCTGAATAGAATCCAACAAGTGAAGAGTATGTTTGGGAGCGGAGCCCCAAACATGGGAGCAGTATTCTATAGTTGGTCGAATTTGAGCTTTGTAAAGAATTAATAGTTGTTGTGGAGTGTAAAGCTTTCTGGTTCGAAATAATATTCGTATTAAGTATACGTATATTCGTATTAAGTTGGAAATATTGAAGAAGTGATAGAAATCTGCCACCTTTAATTTATAAACTTGTGTTGACTCATCAAATACTAAAAACCGGCGTCTCTTAAGTTTATAGAAGATTAATACTAACCTAACCTTACTTTTACTTTATTTTATTGCAATTCTGCCGTTGTGCCTTTCGCGTTAATACTGCGCATGCTTGAGATAATAAATAAGGACAAATAAGCGTTGCAAAATCTCTTTATTTTAACGTTATGTTAAACTTAATTTATGCTCTTCATTAGCTTAAAAAAATAACGCAATTAATAACGTTATATATATTTTTAAAAAGTTAGAAAATAAATTTGTAACTGTAAAACGATAAAAAAACCAAAATTTCCTAAAATACTTGGGCCATCTATAAATAGTTTTATTTGTATTTCCTTTCAAAAAAAAGTATTTTAGTAAACGCGATGGTGCTTGTTTAAATGCATACAAAAATGTAAAGTGTGGCTTACCTCATTTGCAACATCTACGACTAAATCCTGATCACTTTTCTCTCCGTCACTTTCCTGTAAAAAAAGTAGTTATCAATAAGTGAGTTTCTCTGTTACTAATGTATTATATTTGTCTGAATGGAAAAAAATAATTGAAAAAATAAAGGTAAAAAAGAAATAGCTAGCTGGAATTAAACTAAAATAAAAAAAAAGTAAGTAAAGTGCATGTCACAATACTTTAGCTTGTTAAGAGAAATCGATTATAGGAATTCGTACAAGAATTGAAGGACCCATACTTTGCAATTGAATGTTAAGGCTCCTTGATCACGAATTTTAGGAGTTTCAAGCTTTATTTGTGTAAACATTTCGGAAACAGATTTCTGAATGTAACTATCATGTTAGGCTACAAAGAAGTATGTTAAATATAGGGGAGCGCCAAAAGTATATTTATTTTATTATATTTGTCAAGTTTTTGAAAATAAAGATGGCTTAGAAAAATAATAGCATAAGTAAACGTAAAATGGCAACTGCAGCTTCTTTTTTTTAAAGCGGTTTATATTGCGGAATAAAATGCTAAAAATAAAAAGGTGTGAATTAAAATTGTGATGTATGTGTATGTATATATATATATATATATATATATATATATATATATATATATATATATATATATATATATATATATATATATATATATATATATATATATATATATATATACACAGTGGCGTGCAAAAGTTTCCGGCCAGTGACATTTCGTACTCTAATTTATTAAACAAAAAGACTAATGATTTTTAATCATTATGAGATGCAAGTATGAGATATACGAAACAAAATAATATAGTACAGAATATTATTTATGTTTGTGAATATTTTTATTATTATTATTCTTATATTTATATGTGCAAAAGTTTCCGGCCATTTTGTACTACGAGAAAAATTATTAGTCCACATGCTCTATAATAGACTTAAATTATATTTTTATGTTAATATTTTGTAGCCATACCCTTTGCAGCGATAACAGCCGCACAACGATGTGACATTGACTCAATTAATCGATTAATACAAGCAGGTGAAATTTTATCCCATTCTTCCTTCAATGATTTGAATAATGCGGCTTTATTTGAATATGTATGTTTTCGAACTTGACGATCTAACGTTTCCGATAAGTGTTCTATTGGGTTCAAGTCCGGTGATTGAGACGGCCAGCTTAAAACTCTCACATTTGAAGCAGAAAACCACTGTTTTAACAACTTGGATGTATGTTTGGGGTCATTCTCCTGCTGAAATATCATATTCTGCGGCAATGTTTCTTCAGCACATTTTAGAAAACAAATTGTTTTCTAAAATGTCCTTGTAACTATCAGCGTTCATATTTCCGTTGATCTCGATCAATGGACCGACTCCTTGTGCAGAGAAAATTCCCCAAACCATCATACTTCCTTCACCGTGTTTTACAGTAGGAATTTGGTACCGAACACCATTTCTCGTACCAACAGGACGTCGTACATGTTGTCTACCATCGCTTCCAAAAAGATTAAATTTAGATTCGTCTGAGAAAGCTACTTTTTTCCTATCTTTGATTGTCCAATTTAGGTGATCTTTGGCAAATTGTAATCAGGCCTTCTTATTCTTTTTACTGATTAATGGTTTTTTAATACCTATACGGCCAAAAAGTCCCACATCATGTAGTCTTCGTGTCACAGTACTACGACTAACAGCTAGGTTTTCATCCTTTAGCTCGCGTGCAATTTCGGCAGCAGTTTTCTTGACATCCGCAGTTGATTTGCGTTTAATGATACGATCTACTTTTTTATACGTTTTTCTTGGTCTTCCACTACACGGACGATCTTTTTAAACCATATCCACAACGGAATTTTACAATATCGTTCACGGTTGATTTACCTATCGATAATAATGAAGCAATCTCACGAGAAAACTTTCCTTCTTTTGAAAATTTTATTACTCTCTCACGAATTTGGATTTGCATATGCCGAGCCATGTTTATGATACCACGACCTTTTATGAACTAAATGTGAACATTCAACGCGCTATTATTGGTAAATACGTCTTTGAACGTCCTACTGCGTCAATGTATATTAAGTGGCCGGAAACTTTTGCACATATAAATATAAGAATAATAATAATAAATATATTCACAAACATAAATAATATTCTTTTACTATATTATTTTGTTTCCTATATCTCATACTCACATCTCATAATGATTAAAAATCATTAGTCTTTTTTTAAATAAATTAGAGTACGAAATGTCACTGACCGGAAACTTTTGCATATATATATATATATATATATATATATATATATATATATATATATATACATATATATATATATATATATATATATATATATATATATATATATATATATATATATATATATATATACATATATAGCAGCGTAGCCAGGTTTATAAAACGGGGAGGAGGGGGTAAGGATACAAAGGGCGTTTCTTTAAGGAAAAAAAAACAGAACACGAAAGGCAGAGGTACTTATAGAGGGAAGCGTCCATCGACAAACTAGAGGCGTCAAGCAACAATCGTACAGCGAAACCCCTCGTTAAAAAAAAAAAACTGGAACTGTAAAAGCTGAGACCCCTCCCAACACAGTAAACTAAAATTTGATGAACGGGGAAATGGGAAGATATTTCACCAAAAACCTTATCTACCCTTACATCAAGAGGCAGATTTTTCACAAAAAAAGAACCCCTACGTACAATGGAATTCTAAAAACTTAACACACAATTTAAAAATCGATGACCTAGGGGAGTTCTTTCTAAGGGTCGTATTTTGAATGTTCATAATTGCCATTAAATTTTGGAAATAACTCAGGGCCATAAAAAGACCATCGTAAAGTTAGTAAAGTTTAATTTCAAAAACTTTCTTTTGCGAGAATATAAGAAAATAATATAAGATTATACGAAATAACATAAGGAATTACGTTCTGTACCTTATATTTAGTAAAGATTGGGCTATAATAGCGAACAGAACAAGATTAATTAGTAGGGTTTCTAGTTAAGCTAATGGCAATTTTTACAATTTTTTTTCAGCCAAAAAACTATAAAAGAAGAAATATGTATATGTACTTTAAAGCGCGACAACCGTGAGTCTGAATCATTCTTGCTTAGGCAACCTGATACCATCATGTTTACAATAAAATTGCCTTCATTTTGATATATATTTCAATTAAATAACAGATGGGGATAAATTAATAATGCACCTGTTTATATCTGGCAACTTAGTAGTAGGGCCAAGCAACAGATAGACAACATAATTTTTTTGTTTTCCTTATGTTCAGTACTGTCGATTGGTACTAAATATACTGGAATAACAAATGAGGAGAGTGATCGAAAAAAACATTTATCAGTTAATGTGTTATTTTTTATAAAAAAATATCTCTGATTCAAATAACAGATGAGGGTAGGTCGATCTTAGTCCGGATCTTGCACTAATACAAGTCTATCTTTACTGAACTGAAAATTGCTTTCGTTTTCTGAAGCGCAAACTAGGGTGACGGGAGCCCGACGGAAAATAAATAGAAGTAAAAAGTTATAGGCCGATCAGAATCATTATAAAAGAAAAATTAACTAGTTTAATAATACGGGAATATTTTCTTATAAAGAAACAGTAAAAAAAGTATATTTTTGTGTTCAATATACATGGTGAAAAGCGAATTATATATATAGATATATATATATATATATATATATATATATATATATATATATATATATATATATATATAATAAATAATCTTCTTAACGTGCCCCATCCGTTCCGCACACTGGCAACCATCACGGCGATTCTCACTTTGCTGCCGGCCATTCGGAAAAGCTCAGTTGAGCTGAGTCCGAACCAGTCCCGTAAATTCATCCAAGAGTGACGTCGTCTACCTGGACTTCTCAAGTTTCCCTTAGAGTATAAGCTGCAACAGTCGATACTTCTCGTGCCTCATGATATAACTCAGGTCTTCTAGTTTGCGCTTTTTGAAGGTACAGTGCAATCTCAGATCTCTACGTATTCTTCCGAGGACATCTTTATTTGTTACATGTTGTATCCGAGGGATTTTCAATATGCGACGATACAGCCACATTTCAAAAGCGTTAATTCTCCTTAGTATAGTCTCTTTGATTGTCGACTCTTTAGCCCCATACAGTAAAACAGAGAACCCGTAACACGCCAACATTCGGATTTTTTAGTGGTAGACTAAGATCTTTGGCAATGAAAAGCTCTCTCATTTAAAGAAATGAGACTCTTACCTTTTCAATTCGGCATTTAATTTTCGCCCCGTAATCCCAGTAACGGTCGTACCCAAATAATTAAACGTCATCAACTTTACTGCCTTCAACTGTGAGGGGTTTTGGATACTACCATGTATTTGCTTTTGGAAACATTTAGACTACGCCTATATTGTCGTGAATACTGATTTTATATATATATATATATATATATATATATATATATATACAGTAATACCCCGCTTAGCGCGACCCCGTTACGCGCGGTTTCACTATAACGCGAATTTCAAATTTCGCGCTCATGTAGTCATTAACTTCTCTATGGTCGCGGGGGGATCCCCGCTTTCTCTGAATATTCTCTTTGAAGAATTGGGAATTCCCTGTCCTTCGACTTTGTTCTATGGGGATTTCCTCGTTCGTTTCGTGTGTTCATTTGTTCCGTAATGTTAGTTCGGTCGGCTGGCAGTTTTGTTTTAATATTTATTGGAGATACATACATACATAATTTAACCCTACGTTAAAAATGCCGCCTGTAAAGAAAAAAGAGCGTAAAAGCGTCACTTTGGAATTGAAGATGAAAGTGTTAAGAAGAATGGAAAATGGAGGCAAAGCAACAATTGTTGGGAGAGATTTTGGACTCTCAGAATCGACTGTGAGAACGATTTATAAAAATCGGGAAAAAATTAAAATCTCCAGCGAAGGTTCAACACCTATAAGTGCAACAAAACTTTCTCGTTCGAGATCATCTATCTTAGAAAGAATGGAGAAATTACTGTCAGTCTGGATCGAAGATTTGAATAAGAAGAACACACCACTAAGTCAAGATCTCATATGCACAAAAGCAAAATCTTTGTATGAGATGCTGAAAACAAAAGAAGGAGAAGGGAGTGCCACTCCGACTTTTGCTGCCAGCAGAGGCTGGTTCCATCGGTTCAAGCAGCGTTCTAATCTTCACAATATCCACATAACAGGCGAGGCGGCCAGCGCGGACATTCAAGCTGCAGCTGAGTTTCCAGACAAGTTTCAAGACTTCGTTAGACGAGAGAAAATTCCTGCTTGTCTCATCTTCAATGTTGATGAGACCGCACTTTACTGGAAAAAAAATGCCATCTCGAACATTCATTTCTAAGGAAGAACGTCAAGCCAGTGGTTTCAAAGCTGCGAAAGATCGACTAACACTTCTGCTGGGTGGTAATGCCACTGGTGATTTCAAACTGAAACCTTTACTAGTGTACCATTCAGAAACACCCCGTGCAATGCGAGGCACAGACAAGACAAGTCTACCAGTTGTGTGGCGATCAAACAGAAAGGCGTGGGTTACACGGGAAATTTTTCAAGAATGGTATTCTAATAGTTTTTGCCCATCAGTCAAATCATACTGTGGCAGAAATGGGCTTGAACCTAAAGTTATATTACTCTTAGACAATGCCCCAGGACATCCAACCTCACTTGATACGCCCAGAGACTTAAAAGTGTACGTAAAGTTCCTTCCACCAAACACTACGTCAATATTACAACCTATGGACCAGGGAGCAATAGCAAACTTCAAAGCTTATTACCATCGCCGCACTTTTAGCCAACTAATTCATGAAACTGACGGGGAAGGAAGACAGTCTATGCGAGAGTGGTGGAAGTCATACAACATTATGAAGTCTATTCACAACATAGAAGAGGCTTGGAAGGAAGTTAAAATGAGTTGTATGAATGGGGTGTGGCGTAATCTTTGGCCAGATGTAGTGGAAGCACCTAGAAGAATTGTCCAGATGCAGAGACAAGTGCTTGAAGACATTGCTGCAATGATTGAGGGGTCTGAACTTGAAGATGTCACGGTAGAAGATCTCGTAGAACTTGTAGCAACGCACGACGATCCTATTAGCAATGAAGATCTGATCGAGTTACAGAATAATCCTATCTACGATGAGGAAGAACAAGTAGAAGAGAAAGTTTTATCTTCAGGGGAAATACAAAATGCACTTTCAAAAATTTATTCAGGTTTGGACATATTGCAGAGTATAGACAATAATGATGACCGTGTCTTGACCGTGTGTCAAACAATTAAAAACAGTGTTGGGTGTTATGAACGTATTTTACAAGAACGTAAACAAAACGTTACCCAAAAGACAATAGATGTATTTTTCCGTAAAAAAATAAGAGTATGTATTGCATAAAGTGTTCTTAGAATTAAAGTGATTGATTAAAATGATTTGTATTTTTTTGTATTAAATTTTGACTATGTTTAATCATAAACCTCGATATACGCGAATTTCAGTTAACGCGATTTTTTTCGGAACGTATCCCTCGCGTAAAGCGGGGTATTACTGTATATATATATATATATATATATATATATATATATATATATATATATATATATATATATATATATATATATATATATGCCCGCGCACACAAGTCATTTGATGCAAATTTGGTTGTCGGACAACTTCGACATCTTTTGGTCCAAAGAATTTTGGCCTCCCAACAGCCCAGATTTAAATCTTTTGGACTTCTATGTATGGCGCGTGGTTGAAAACAAGTTTAGACATCCAAACCTCGCATCACTGAGAGCCGCTATTGAAGCGGCATTCGCCGATATGGACCGTGACTCATTAAAACGGGATTGCGACCGCTTCAGACCGAGAATGGAGGCGATCACTCAAGCAGAAGGGGGTTATATTGAGTAAATGTGTTCTTTATGACCTAACAAATAATTTAGTAAAAAAAAATTCTTGCAATAAAAATTGTTTCAAAAAAATGTTTAATTTGTCCGGATTTTGGCGCCACACCCTGTATACGTACATATTATATATATATATATATATAAACATCGCAATAAAAACTTAAACCAAAATGTGTGGGTTAAAATTCCAGGCACCACAGATCACAGAATCTGTTAATATAAATCTATCCTTTACACTTCAGAAGAACTTACTAGAATTATATAATTTTTTTTTTGCATTTTCAAAAGAAAATGTTTTTTATGTCTGAAAATAGAAATTTCCCCTACAATACGGGAAATTGAAATAATTAATTTATTTTATAATTTATTATGTATTGGCCTATAAATTTTAATAGTTTATTGTGTTTACCTATTATTTTATCGGCATAGGTCTATTTATATTTTATCATTAATGTAAGAATGGCCTTTCCTTACTTATCTTGTTATTATGGAATATTACATTATTAAATAATATTGCTGTCATATCTAAAAAAATATATAGAAATTGAAAGAAAAGTTTAGACGTAAGGGCATAATATAGGGCAATAAAGAAATCAATATTCTTTTACTACAGAAAACAAGGGCACCGGATAATGCTTTTTATATTAAAAGAATTGAGATTCCACTGTGAAGTATCGTTTCTAAAACAATTATGATTTATACGCACACACTGTAGTACGTATGTCCGTCTGTGTATTTGTTTGTTTACGATTTATTGAAATCCTAGAAATATAACAGAGGTTGATTTATGAAGTTAAAATGAATTAAGGCAGGAGATTATTACCTATAAAAAATAAAAACTGGTCAACTGCAAGTTGGATTTGCGCAATTAGTGCACTGTTATGTGAGTACGTTTAAAATTAAAAAAATTTGTTACGGAGGTATAAAATGATCAGTGACTTCATAAAACACACACCCTAATGAAGTTTCAAAAATAAAGATCTCGAATTCGGATACAAATTTATTTGTGACGGCTAAAAAAACTTTCTACAACGTATATTGCAAAATATATTGTCTATCAAAGTTCTCTCTCTAGTAGAACCAGTATCTTTTATGATTTGTATAAGCCCAATGATATTTAAATAGGAGGATAGCCTATTATTAACACATATTTGTTTAATTACAAACAAATAAAATAAAATTATTTTGACTCGGTACCTATCCGTACTGATATTTTGTAGCTCTTAGTCCCGGTTGATTTCACAACTTTCCACGAAAAAAACTCCGTAAAACGTAATGTCCTCGTGATAAATTTCGCTCAATCTACACTTTATGACGAATATTTCAGAATTTTTTCAAAGTTTTTTGATCAGTAGTTTTCGAGATAGAATAAGAAGAAAAGTTTGCGCGTGTGTTACATCATATATATTTTTCCACTCATATTTTCACAATCTTTTATTTAACACGTCACTCGATGAATTTTTTTTTACTTCCCCCCACAAGCTAACCTCTTAAGTCAAAAATTAACTTCCAAAAGTACACGGCTCTGATTGGGCCATCAATTCAATATGTGTGCCAAATTTCAACTTATGTCAAATAGTTTCGGAGAAAATCAGGTGTGACAGACGGATACCGAAGTGATCCCATAAGTGTTCCTTATGGAACACTAAAAAATTAAATTACATAAACTTAAAAAAATGTGATAATAAGTACAAAATATCATCTTCTCTTAATCTTAAAATGTCATCGTGGAAAAGGCAATGAAATTAGCAAAAGAAATCTTCTGTCGCTCTAAACGAAAAACGCAATAAATATAAGCAGTACTTAATACACGAAATATAATACGTAACACACAAAATTAAGTAAAATTGTGAAGCGCCGACTTCTTGCGCTCGCGTATCTATTTGCTTGTAATTTGTAGTCAGATATTCAATTTATTTTAAGTGCAAGATTTGTACCGACTTATGTGTGTTTATGTATTAAGTATTAATTACACAATGTTTACATTTCTTGCATTTCTCGTTTAGAGTGATAGAAGCGAAGATTTATTTTGCTATTTTATTTTCTTTTATAAGCATACTAAACGAGAAGATATTATTTTATACTTTTTATTACTTTTTTTAAATGTGGTTTATGTTTTTTTTTAAAAATTTTGGTTTTATTACGAATGATGAGGTATTAACATTTTATTTTTTATTAAGTAAGAGGGTAAGAAGAAAAAAGAAAAGAAAATAAAATAAAATATAAAAAAGATAGACACGCAGAGACAGAGAGAGAGAGAGAGAGAGAGAAAAAGAGATTTGATACGCAGCGCGACACCAAGCTTTTATTCTATGCTGTATATTTTTCAGCCTACGTGTTATATATAATCCAATGTACTCAGAAGTGGGATAATCACTGTTATAATGACAACTTTTAAACTACAGTGTTAGGAAACTGTTCCATGGATAACACAAAGTGTTATTATCGATAGTGTTTTTAACATAAAAGAATAGGAACTTTTTTTTTATTCTTTCAATAGTTAATTCTCTATATTATTAAGTCAATTTAATGAAATACAAATTATATTTAATAGTTCAATAAATTTTTAATATCTTCGATACATGATCAGCATTATAATTACAGAGACTTTATTTTGCCTCAAAACGTCTTTTCCTGAATACAAAAAAAAAAATCAAATTTTCTGTGTAACCCCTTTTTGGTAAGTTTTTGAACATGGCAGAAGAAAAAATAATAATAAGTAAGTGGCTACCCGCCACTGACTATTTAGAGCGCATAAAACACGCGTGGCAACATATTATTGGAATTCGAAAGAGATGAAAGAGACAGGAATAACTGGGAAAGAGAGGAAAGCGCTGAAAGCTGTAAAAATAAACGTTTGCCGGATTATACAACGATGAAAACAAAATTAAACAAACAACGGCTGTGTGGTGGAAATAAAAATCCGGTTCATTTATTGCTCTCGAAAAAAACCCAATGCATTGGTGAAAAATAACAAATGTCGCCAGTGACGGTATTTTTGTTCATAAAATAGGTGTAGTTTTAAAAAAAAACTATGAAAATACGCATACATAGGGCAGGTATGCTTTTAAACTTTAGGCTTTCACCACTCAGAGATACAGTTTTTTGTATCTTGTTTTGATTTTCGGGCTTTTTTCTTGGTTTATCGCCATTAATCAAATTAGCTACTATACAGTCTGTCAAATAAGAACGTGGCCGCTTGTATTCTTGAAAAAAATGTGTTTAGGGATTATCAATGTATTCTGTGCTAACAACGGCGCAATTACACTTAGTTGTCCAATCGCCTCTTGCATCAATAATTGCCTGGCATCTTCGAGACATGTTGTCGACGAGATTTTCTGTATGCTCTGCAAATTTTTCGAATCTTGCAAGACAACCGAGTCAAAGTCCTCAAAGTTTCCTCTTTCTCTTTACAAAGGACCAAACGTTTTCAAAAGGGTTGGCGACCGGCGATTGTAAGGGCCACTCTAGTATCTTCTCGTGGCCCAAGCGAGCCGCTTCGTGACGTGATTTTCGCCCAGCAAAAGTTTCTCCAACGTGCTTCAGATTTTGACATCATGAGCACGAAGATGTTGTCGAATGGTCTCATGGGACACATTCAAGCCTGATTTTCTTAATTTTGACACTCCTTGAGGCAGCATCAATTTCGACTCCAGTGAAAACGAAGACACGATTCGTTTTTCGACTTTTGGAGTGACTTTGCCTACCGAGCCACGTTTTGGCAAGTCGTCGACATTTTTCGTCTCGTTAAAACGATTTACCCACTTCCACAAACGATACAGACTTTTTAATATATTTAACAGCCGCAGAATGTGTCATTTTAGGCCTCTTTGGATGGGAACAAAGAAAACCTGCCTCGAACAGATGTGCAAACGAGTGACTCATTTTGGGTTTTATGTCATTTCGACGAAAGTTCGGGATCGATTGAAACTTTTGCTAAACTGCCTCGTAGACAAAGGTTCCCTCTACCGATTTTTTGTTGAACCGCTAGAATCGCATCTACTAAAAATGAATTATCGCGGACACGATCTTACTTAACAGACTGTACCATATGTGGACTCTTATCAATATTTAAAGCCAATTATTATCTTTCATTGAATAATGTTTAGATGTAGTTTATGCCGTAACATATAAATGAAGAATATCTTATATCTTGAATCTCAGACTTAACCAATTACAAATAAGACAATCATATATCTCTGATAAAAAAAGTTAGGGAAATTAATTTAATTGAACTTTAACCTAATCCCACAGTATCTAAAGTATTTTTAGAACTACAAATGAATGAGAAAATGATTTTATCTTTCGCAACAGCCAAAGAATATATGGTTTTTATGGATTTTTTTATCTTTTCTAGGTATATAATTCCTTATCAGTATTTCTCAAGGGTTCATTTGTTCAATAACCCGCTTAATAAAGAGTGTTTTTACCATATTTGGCGCCTCAAATAGAAATCCTCATGTATCTAAATTATCATATGACAAATATTGACTTTTTAATTAAAAGGTGTTAAAAATGTTGAAACCTATGTCTCTGTAAGTTTTGCGATGGATTAACGAATTTGTTCAGCCATATTCAGAAACAAATATAAAAAAATCTTACTGAATAATTAAAATATGTATCCAATATAAATTCTAAATGGCATTCGTTTATAATTAAAACAGGTACGTTATTGATTTTCTGGTTATAAAATAAAGCTTCTTTATTAATTCCCCAAGATTACAAATTATATAAATGAAATTCACCCTCTTTTTGCCGCCGAAGAAGAGTATCATCCCTATTTAGGTACAATGTCCTTTCACCCCATAAATCTGTTGGGAAATCGACAACGACTTTTCTGGCAACGCTTTAATAGGCACTCTTAGCACATCTCACCCCACAATATCTTTAAATGATATCATCGGAAATTGGAGTCTTTGAGTTTCATTATTGATTTTGTTTCTTTGTGATTCATTACTTTAGTATTTGCAGTTCGAACTAACAGAATAAGTATATAACGCGATTGTAGAAATATTTCATATTTAATTTTTGGATAACGATACAAAAAGTATACCTAATATACTAGTACCTAAAATTACTACAAGAGGAGAGCGTGTGAGGAAGTCGCGATTTACTCTGATCTTGAATCACTATAGGCTATATTGCAGCAGTTCATAATTGGATTGGGTAGAGAGGTTGAAAAGCAGTAGCAATTAGATGTGCGCCCAATTGGAGTGGGAAGAATCGACAGTTCAAGAGACAACATAAAACTAGCAATACACAGAATACCTTGACGATATCTATTTAGGAACAGATTAGCCACTTAGTCAAATATAACGTATGTAGCCTATGAACAGTTGAAATTACCTTATTTTTTATCTTAAAATTCTAGTTGCATTCCGGAAAAATGCATTATAACTTAATAGATCGTCGAATTCTGGAGATTATCGGTATCGTTAAAATATTTCTCTTTGTGGCAAGTTAACATTTCTATTTTCAATAAAAATTCTTCACAGTGGGGTATTTAAATGACGCCACTTAAATCGGTTTAGATCATGTTTTTTTTGCCGATGCAAGCTTTCGAATGGAAGGGAACAGAATTGATTACTATTTTTGACAATATGGAGCCGAGATGATAACATCATGTAACACATGGTGATGTTTTTATCAATGTATATCGGCCCCAATTTAATAAGTAGCCTCTATCTTTAAAATATGAAACAAGCCTTTCAACTTCTCACTAATTTTCCGCTTTCAGACAAATTAAACTCCGACCCAAGGTATATACATATTTCGGCGTCAAGTAAAGCTATATTCTGAAATATCTTCCCCCAGGCGTGGGCTATTTTTGAGAGACTGCTCACCATCTTGAGTGTATCCATACATAAAATTAAGAGACATTCTTTGCTAAATAAAAATTATCTACTTGTAACCAGTTCAAGACATGGACCATCACTTACACAAATATGAACAACCTAACAAAGACCGAGAGAGCAATGGAAAGAGCGATGTTGAACGTAAAGTTGTCTGATAGAAGAAGAATAGGAATGCTACAGGACGACCTTAGTTGGGAAGGAGAGTCAGAGACCGACCTCAAAAGCGTGGGGGCGATGATTTGAAAAGAGAGTTGGGAGAGGTCTATGTCCAAAGTAGAATGACCGAGGGAGAAAGAAGAAGAACCGCTTCAATAAACGATGATATGAAACACAATATTCGAGAAGATGAAATATACGTAGCAATTCCTTAAACAAAAGTCAATTTTCCACTATACACACAAATAGAATGATGATATGAAAAACTTTCAAACAAATTTGGTGCAATTTGACAATTATTGAAAAGGATTGAAGAAGTAGTAATAAGCCCTTGGATATCACTAGATCTGATATTTTTATAAAATTGAAAGCTATTATTCCCACAGACAGACTACCGCCGAAATGACCACAAAAATTGGGATATAACCGAAAACTAACCTCAAACTTAAACAAGCGGAGAAATCAAGATTACTAGATTCATAGGTTTAAATTCCGGCTGTGATGTCGCATGATTGGTTTGATCTGCATTTAGAAAAAAACACCAACTAGTTTAAGAATATCAGTTTCTATTATCAATTATCTAAGTACACTACTCAGTATATATCACCACTATACCAAACACTTCATTTTTGCACTCGACGCGCGTTTCGCTAACCATGGTAGCTTCATCAGGAGCGATGATTGGCTAAAGCTAAACTACAAATCTACCTTATACCTAACATCGGGATTACTCAAGCGGAAAGTCGAGAATTTGAGTATTTCCCAAGGGTATGATATAGGTATGTGGATGATGTGTTCGCGATTTTTAATACAAAAAAGCAAATATAGATAATTTTATTTTCAAATTAAATAGCCGATATGATTCCATTAAATTTATTTACGAAACTGAGAACAAACGAAAATTACCATTTTTCGATATTTTAATTATTAAAAATAATAATTAGTTGAAAACTGATATCTACAGAAAAGACACAGTAACAGACAGATATATTCCTAATGATTCATTTCATTCCAAACAATATAAATTAGCCGCATTACATTTTTAATTCATCGTTTGGTCGTGTTTCCTCTTAATGGAGTACACTTCAATAATGAAAGGAAATGTACGAGTATTAAGAATATAACTAGTGTTAATGGTTATGACGATGACTTAATAAACAAGTTAATAAAAGACATAATTTCAGGCTAAATATTTAGAATTCCACCTTTTTTACACGCGAAGCCAATAAGACCAAGTATGCCATCTTACCATATAATCCGAAATATAGCAGGGGACTCAATAAGGTATTTAATAAGGTAGGCCTCACCTTAGTCTATAAGTCATCAGGCAATTTGAGGATTATCTTAGGAAATCCCAAAGACAAGATTCCTAATTGTGAGAAAAGTGGCATTTATGAAATTAGTTGTAGTGATTGTGACAAAAAGTATGTTGGGCAAACTAGAAGATTAATTAAAACAAGATTTTAAAGTACATTTAGCCCACTTAAAATACGGTAGAACAGAAAAGTCTAGCATTGCCGAGCATACCCTTGGAGCTGGTCATACTGTTACATTAGATAATGTAAGATTAAATAAAGATGTATCTGATACGAAAGTATGGAAATTAAAAAATGCAAAAGTAGTTTAAATAAAGGCAGAGGGCCTATTCCTTATAGTTCCCTCTACTGTATACTTGACCACAACTGATGGCCTTGCCCATGTAATTAGTTCCGCTTGAGTAATTCACATATTAGGCTAAGTATAAATAAGGTAGATTTGTAGTTTAGCTTTAGTCAATCATCGCTCCTGATGAAATTAACATGGTTAGCGAAACGCGCGTCGAGTGCAAAAAATAAAGTGTTTGGTGTAGTGGTGATATATATTGAGTAGTGTCATTGTGTCAAAGATTCCATATTCCCAACATAATTATTCAAGGGCAAAATGTCGTTTGCGGCCGATGTGACAAGACTACTTAAAACAACTGTAAATTCTTCTCTATATTCCATTCCAAAATTTTTCAAAGATATCGTACAGCATATACAACAGGAAAATATTATTAAATACTCAAACAAGAAAAAAAATATATAAGGCCATAAACGACAACTATAAACCGATCACGGCAAAACTCCCCAAATATAAAGCTCTCCGCCCCTTCGGTCCCTTTATCCCTACCGGCGCCCCGTCTACCCTTGTTTGCTGTCTCACAAAAGTTATTCCCCATTACGGGTGTTATTGTAAGCCCGCGCGGGGCCATATTTCCGATTTCAGAGTTGTTTGACTCTGGCATCAGATGAGGGTCGACAGGCCGGAATTCCGCGGTATATGGAATGTAATAAAGGTGAAAAACGTAGGCCAGTTTTGTGACTGGTTGCCGTAATTGCTCTAAGCTTTGTATTATGTATAAAAAATAAAGTAGATTATTTAAAATTGTAAAAATTTCGTTTTAAGGTAACATGTAAAAATTGATACGAATTAGTTTGAGCCTCTTTTTGATGGTTAGAAATGACATTTTCAGCTAGATTTAACGGACTATTTCTGCTTGTACTCATCAAATTCATATGACTCTTATGGATGGTGTTTTTTAACCTATTATAGTGATCTGTATGTGAGCATATTACCTGTAAAATATCAGGAACGTAGACACCCCAACAGTACTGTTAAAATAAAATGCTCTTTTTTTCTAAAAAAATCTAATATTTAAGCCCGATCTACCCGTCATAAAATTAAAACTTCTACTTGTCCAGTTGACTTCTTTTTGATGTTACATTTTATATTCTATTTCATCTGTTCGACAGTCCATGCATATATAGTTTGTTAACTAAGAACATGTCCACGATAATTCATTTTTGGTAGAAGTATCAGTCGATTCCGAACATTCGTCGAAATCACATAAAATCCAAAATGCGTCAATTGTCGTTGGTTTGTGGCAGTCATTCTTTGTTCCCATCTAAAAGGGTCTAAAATGGCCCATTTTGCGGCCGCTAAATAAATTAAAAAGTCGGTATCGTTTGTGAAGAACTGGGTAAATCATTTTAACGAGACGAAAAAAATTGTCGACGACTTGGCAAATATGGTTTGATAAGCAAAGTCACTCCGAAAGTCGAAAAACAAATCATGTCTTTGTTTTCACAGGACTCGAAATTGGCGCTGGGTCAAGGAGCGGCAAAATAAGAAAATTGGGTTTGAATGTGTCCTATGAAACCATTTGACAACATCTTCGTGCTCATGACGTCAAATTCCGAAGCACCTTGAAGAAAACTTTACTGGGCGAAGATCACGTCGCGAAGTGGCTCGCTTGGGCCCACGATAAGATACCAGAATGGCACTCACAATCGCCGGACGCCTACCCTTGTGAAGAGAAAGCTCAGAGGAAAGGTTCTGAGGATTTTGCCTTAATTCGCAAAATTTGCAGAGAATGCAGAAAAATCTCGTCGACAGCATGCCTCAAAGATACCATGCGATTATTGATGCAGGAGGCGATTGGACCACTCACCAAGGTAATTATGCCGTTGTTAGCACACCAAAGAATACAAAAAAGTTCTCGAAATACATTTTTTTTCAAGAATACGAGTGGTCACGTTCTTAGTTGGCAGACTGTATGTACGTCGTTGTAGGATCGCTTAAATAATAAAATAAACGAAGAAAAAAATACGATATATGGCAAAAAAAAAAGATTTTTTTTCACCAAAACGCACCAGCTCACCCCTCGGCAATTATGACCGCAAAATTGCTCAGTTGCCTTACGAAGTTTTCCGCACTCCCTCCCCCACCCATAATAATTGGCTTTCTCGGACTTCTATCTGTTTTAAAAAATTTAAAAATAGTTTGAAGGACTGAGATTTTCATCAAACAACGAGGGATCGTCGAAACCACTGCGACTTTCGTAAATGTCACCAAATAAACGTCTCATGAAACATAAATTTGAAAGTAATATCATAAACTTTCAGAAATTCCCTGTATAATCATTAAATTATTGCAAAAAGAAAAAGCTAAATTTCTAGCTGAAAAACTTCTGTGGCATAAACATGATAAATGATGCCCTTTATGTGAATCATTAATCCAGATAAATAATAAAAGTGCTGTTAACTCTGTCGGAAGGAACAAAAACCAGGGGAAATGTGGATAAAAGTTGGGAAAACTGAGAAGAGTGCTAAAAGGACGTAAAAAATAAATGACTGTGATTACTTACGTGACCCAATTTATCTTCTTTTCGTCGCTTGGCTCCGTGATCGACTTCGGGGGAGGATCTCGACCGGTACTTATCTCTGTCGCCCGGCGAAACAGAATTCTAAAATACAAATAAAAAAACCGGTCAAGTGCAAGTTGAACTTGCACAATTAGTGTTCCGTACGTTGATTGTTTTTAAAATAAAAATTTTTGTTAGGGTGGTATAAAGTGATCAGTGACTTCACAAAAACACACCCCAAATGAATTTTCAACAAAGTTTGTTTCCAATCTTTACTGAAAACTGGTGACCTTGAAATTTTGTTTTTTTTTATACACCAAATAAATTATTAAAGGTAATGCACTCGTGATAATTTTCGTTCAATCTATACCCCGTGGAGAATATTCCAGAATTTTTTCAAAATTTTTCGATCAGCATTTTTCGAGATAAGGTAGGGGACAGCGATTTTTTAAAAGTAATACGAAGAAAAGTGTGCGCAAGTATTACATTATATATATATATATATATATATATAATATATATATATATATATATATATATATATATATATATATTTTACTCGTGTTTTCACAAGCTTTCATTTGACACCACACTCGATGACCTAGTAAAAAAAATTTTTTTTCACTTCCGATTTCACCCCTCAAAACGAACCTCTTAAGTCAAAATTTATGTTACGGTGGTATAAAATGATCAGTGACTTCACAAAACACACCCCAAATGAGTTTTCAACAAAGTTTGTGTCCAATCTTTACTGAAATCTGATGACCTTGAAATTTTTGTTTTTTTTATATACCATATAAATTATTAAAGGTAATGCGCTCGTGATAATTTTCGTTCAATCTACACCCCGTGGAGAATATTCCAGAGTTTTTTCGAAATTTTTCGATAAGTACTTTTCGAGATAAGGCCCGGGACAGCGATTTTTCGCGAATTTTTAAAAATAATACAAAGAAAAGTGCGCGCAAGTATAATATTATATATATATTTTTTACTCGTGTTTTCACAAGCTTTCATTTGACACCACACTCGATGACCTAGTAAAAAAATTTTTTTTTCACTTCCGACTTCACCCCCCAAAACTAACCCCTTAAGTCAAAATTTAATTCTCAAAACTACATGGCTCTGATGAGGCCATCAATTCCTATATTATTACCAAATTTCACCTTTCTATGTCAAACAGTTTCCGAGAAAATCGGGTGTGACAGACAGACAGACAGACAGACAGACAGACAGACAGACAGACAGACAGACAGACAGACAGACAGACAGACACCGAAGTGATCTTATAAGTGTTCCGTACGGAACACTAAAAATTGCTCGTAAGATTCAATATAAACAACATGATTTGTTAAAGTAAATGATTTCATATATTTGTTAGCAGATTGGTGAAAATAAGCCAAAAGAGAAGCCGTAGAAAGAGTGTACTTTTCAAACATTTAAATATATTATATATAAAGGGTTGTCGAGAACGTACTGAGCCTTTTAAACTGAGAATTGTTTTTTTTATATGTGGAATAACCTTCCACCATTTTTCTGGTAACGCCATAATTCTGTCACTGTAGAACTTCCTGTGGGTTCTGGGTAAGAATTTGTGACAAGTGGTTGTCACAGGCCTCTCTCTCATCTCATTTCATCAGCCTTATTCTTCGGTCCATGTCTGGAAATAGCCCTCCCTCATTGCTTGCCATTTGTTTGATCTTGCGCCTCTCGGAACCACATCAGTCCAGCATATCTTTTTTGATCGTCTGTCCATCGCATTGGGGGCCGTCCCCTAGATGTCTTTCCCAAGTAGGGCCTCCATTTCAGAATTGTGTTGGTCGATCTTTCGTCCTTACATCTTGCCACATGACCTGCGTAATTCCACTTCAGTTCCGCTACTGCTTCGGCGATGTCTTTTATTTTTGTTATGCCTCTTATCCAGGGGTTTGTTCTGTGGTCTTTAAGTGTTATGCTCAACATTTGGCGCTCCATTGCTCTCGATGTCACTCTTAGTTTGTTCATTGACTGTTTTGTGAGAGTCCACGTCAAAATTGGTAAGACACATTGGTCAAAAAGTCTAGAACGTAGATGCATCGGTATATTTTTATTTTTTAGCGTCTAACTTAATTTCCCAAAGGCCTCCCAGGCCAATCTTCCTCTTATGTAAATTTCTATTTTTTGATTTTCCCTTCCAAGTTTTATCATATGTCCTAAATAAACATAATTGTCCACTTCTTCTAGTTCTTGGTTTTTAATTTTTATTTTCTGTTCTAGGAATCTACTACACATAACTTTTGTTTTTGTCAGATTCATGTTTAGACCGATTTCACTTGATACTTTGTCCAGTTCTGCTATCATAATCTGTAGTTGTTCAGGGGTTTCTGCGATAAGAACGATATCATCAGCAAATCTGAGGTTGTTGAGTCTTTTTCCATTTATTAGGATCGCCTTATTGTCTTATCAGTTTAGTTGTTTGAAAACATCTTCTAGAGCATTCGTAAATAATTTTGGCGAGAGAGTATCTCCTTGTCTTATACCTCTTTTTATACTAATTGGTTTGGTGTTTTCATGCAGATGTATAGTGGATGTAGCGTTCTTATATATGTTTTCAAGTGGCCTTATATAACGATGGTCTATTCTGGCGTTTTTTAAAAACTTCATAATTGCCCAGTGTTCTACTGTGTCGAAGGCTTTTTGAAAGTCGACAAATGCTAGGTTTAGTTCAAAGTTGTACTCAACTGATTTTTCGATTAGCATTCTCATTGTGATTAAGTGTTCACTTGTACTATAGTCTCTTCTAAAACCGGCTTGTTCGATTGGTTGGTATTCTTGGTTTTTTAGTTACGCAATTTGTAATAACTTTAGTGAATGTTTTATACAGTTGTGATAAAAGGCTTATCGGTCTATAATTCTTGAGGTTGGTCTGCTCACCCTTCTTATGTAAAAATATCATGTTTGCGCTATTCCAGTTCTTGGGAATTTCTCCTTTTGCTAGGTACATGTTGAAAAAGGTCACGTATTTTTATTAAAATTTCTTCTTCTCCTTCTTTTATCATTTCAATCACTATTCCATCTTCTCCTGGCGCTCTATTGTTTTTCATTTGTTTCAATGCATATCTTAGTTCTTCGGTTGTTATATCCGGCATTTCTTCTGAAGCTACGTTGATTATCTTTCTCTCATTAGTTGTACTGTTGTATTGTTGTTGAGTTTTTGTGTCGTATAGGTTTGTACAGAATCTTTCTGTTTCATTTATAATCTCCTCTAAGTTTCTTTTTTTTTTTTTATGGTCTAGCACACGTGCTACAGGGAAATCCCTAAAGCGCTACAGAAGCGACACGTGTGCGGAGAAAGCGATTCACGTTGTTCTTGAATCGCTGTAGATTGTACTCGATGGGAAACACAGTCCTGGGCAAACTATTCCAAAAGTATGATGTTCTCCATATAAAAGACTGCTTGAAAAGCGTTGTACGAGGAGTAACAAGCTGAACCTCATACGAATGTGAAGTATTAGCGCGACGTGTACTCCTAACATGCACCCCTCTGGGAGGAATTAAGCGGGCCACATCCTTCGAACACTTACCATGAAAGTACTTGTAGAATAGGCTCAAGTCGCCAACCGTTCTTCGATGTTCCAGCGAATCAAGGCCGTCGGTCAGTTCCGGGTGTCCAATCAGACGAACAGCTCTTCTCTGGATAGAATCCAACAAATGCAGTGTATGTTTGGGAGCGGAGCTCCAAACATGGGAGCAGTATTCCATAGTTGGTCGAATTTGAGCTTTGTAAAGAATTAACAGTTGTTGTGGAGTGTAAAGCTTTCTGGTTCGAAACAATATTCCCAACTTTTGAGAAGCTCTCCTTGCTATGCCTGCAACATGTTCATGCCAGGACATATTTGCTCCCAAATTAACGCCTAACAGATTGAGTGACGATGTTAGAGGGATGGAGTGCCCCGACATAACTATGTCGGGTTCTGCAACGTTAACCCTTTTAGAAAAAACTGCCGCCTGGGTTTTTGTAGCGTTAAATTCCACTTGGTTACTGTCACCCCAAGACAGAATTTCTTCCAGGTCTTTGTTAAGTTGAATGACTTCCTGCTGTCTGCGGATATTCGTCTGAGTAGTCGACGTCCGAGCATTCAAAGTGAATGAAGAGATAAGTGTACTGTCATCTGCAAAGCTGTAGATTGGATTCTCGGTCTTTTCCAGCAGATCGTTAATATCTCTCTTTTCCGTTTCGTCTAAGACTCTTATTCCCTTGTTTTCCTCTATTAATTTTTCTACATCAGTTTCATAATAGTTTTGTAGATCTTTTTCTTATCATCTTTCTAGCTTCCTTTATCATTTGTCTAAATTCTACATATTTACTTTCTCTGAATAATTGCCTTTTTTCTTCTATTTTATTTTTAGTATCTTGGCTTGGTTTTTCTATCTTGGAGTTTTTCACTTTAACAACTTTCTTTCCAGTTTGCTTCATTGCAATTGTAATTATATCGTTCATTTTATTTGTATCATTTGACCTCCACTTCTCCTTTTTCAATTGCTTGTTGAGCTCTTTTTCATATTCTAATGCATTTCGTTTCAGTTTTTCTGTATTCATCTTTGTTGTTATTTTATATTTTTTTTATCCACGGCCTTCTTTTCCTTTCCGTGTCTATTGAAATTTTTGCTCTTAATAGCCTGTGATCACTATTTATATTAAACGAATTTAGGGTTGTTACATCTTGTACTATTTGTTTTTCGCTTGACAAGATGTAGTTTATCTCATTTTTATTCTTTAGATCTGCACTGATCCATGTCCACTTTCTTTGTTTTTTCCAGAAGAAAGAGTTCATTTCATATAGATAGTGTTTTATTAAAAACTCTAGAAGAATACTTCCTTGTTCATTTCTTTCGTCATAGCTGAAGTTGCCTATATATTCTTCATTTTCGTCTTGTCTTTTCCCCACTTTTGAATTAAAGTCTCCTATCATTAGTGTGTGGGTAGTGTTGTCTTTTTTTATGCTGTCTGATATTTCATTACAGAAGGTTTCCATTTCTTCGTCTGCATGAGTCGATGATGGTGCATAAACCTGTACTATTTTTATTTTATATTTCCGTGAGAGTTCAATGATTATCGAAGCTACTCTCTCTGATTCGTTATTATATATCTTTTTGTTAATTATAAAACCTACGCCACGTAGGCTTTCATTTTCTGCCCCTTTGTAATATAGTATATGTCCAGACTTAAGTGTTATGCATTGCGTCTTATTTGTGCTAGTCCGACGATGTCCCATTTTATCTTATTAAGTTCTTCTTCAAGTTCGTAGAGACGGTCTCCGCCTAATAGAGTTCGTACATTTATAGTTCCGATTGCCAATGTCGTTTTTCTTTGGTAGTCTGCTCGATCCCGGTGATTCTTAGTACCACATATCTACTTCCTTTTCTGACCGCTACCTTGGTCAGGGATATGCAGACCGCCAGAGACTTGGGGGCCTGTTTGTGATTGTCGTTTTCATGAGGGGTATATAGCATTTAAAACACCACGCTTGCTAGGCGGGTTGGTGAGTTTGGGTATGGAATATAGGAAGGATAATAGATTGTGGACATGATTAAGGTTAAGGACACGGCTCCTTCTCGACACTGAGATGTGGGAAAGAGTCGAGGCCCACGTGGGCAGGGTCGCTTTCCTGAAATAGACTTATCCTCCACCGGAACCATAAAGGAGTGCCTATCCGCTACCCGTATATGTATGTATATATATATATATATATATATATATATATATACATATACATATACATATACATATATATATATATATATATATATATATATATATATATATATATATATATATATATATATATAAATAAATAATATATCTGTAGTCTTTTATCCCATATGGAATGTAGTGGCCTCTGATACGTCCCATGTAAGTTGCTGCCAGTCTGCTTTATCCTGAACTTCATCTATAAGGTGATGCATTGATCTTCCTATTAATGATTTTAGCTGGTCCACACACCTTCTCGGAGATTGACCGCGTTTTCTCTTATCCTCCACTTTACCTTGTATGACCAGCTTTTCTAGATTTGCTGGGCCAATTCTCATAACGTGTCCAAAATATTTTAGGGCCTAGGTTGGATGATACTGAATAGTCTTCGTTTGATGTTTAATTCTCTTAAAATAGACATATTCGTTCTGTGATATTAAGCATTTTTCTCCCAGCAAAATAATTCCGTTGTTTCGATCATTTTCCTCTTCTTTTGTCTCAACGTCCAAGTTATATATATATATATATATATATATATATATATATATATATATATATATATATATATATATATATATATATATAGTAGTGGTATTTCGGGTATCCCTTGTTAGCTTAAATGATGTCTTGGCGATGAATGATATTCAATAATGCCAGCTCTCACACAGCACGTCAAACAATTGATTATTTGTTGAATTAATGTCTCATTACCCGTATTCACCTAATTTATGGCCTAACGATTATTTTTGTTTCCGAATATCAAAAAAAAAAATGGGTGGACAGAGATTTTCATCACCTCACGAAGCTGTTACATCCTTTCAAAACCACGTTTTTGAGGTACCGCCTTCAGAGTGGAAAAAATGTTTCGGGAATGGGTTCGAACGCGTGCAAAAGTGTATAATTCTTAAAGCAGAATATTTTGAGAAATAACATAATAAAACAATTTGTATTAAAAACAATTTTTTCTTTCATTGTTTTTGTAAAAATTTAAAAGGTAACCCTCGTATACCAGACTTTCAACTTTTATTATAAATTTATTATAGTTTCATCTACAGCCTTTTTGAACTAATAGGGGGCTGTGGTTTTGACAATCCAAATCAGAATGCAGCCATTTTGTTTTTAACCAATAGAATTAATTGATTCTCTTTATGTTAATCAAATGATTTTTTTGTCAAGAAAAGATATTCAAAAATGGTCATTCCCCACAATTAAATGTACAAATTCCATATTTAAGCATTATGACTTGGATTTTAATTTCGTCAACTGACAACACACCCAACTTATATCAATAAAAGAATATTACCAGTCTTTCTTCAGATGCATTCGTACTATTAGGCCGTTTCAAGTCTTCGTTAGCTCGGGGGTGTAAATCAGCAGGCTTTAGCAATGGATGGGCAGCGCCCGCGACTGCTGCAGGGTGAGGTGCCGCACCTGGGGGTAAACCAGCTCCAAATCCTAGTAAACCGGCCGCTGCTGCTGCGGGTCCCATACCGGGAAGGCCTGGGTGAGGTCCCATAGGCAGACCAGCAGGACCACCTGCGTGTGGCAGCTGCTGAGCATGGATTTGCTGCTACGAACAGAGATAGTGTATTAGTTAGGGACAATATATGTAATTTAATACAAAGTTGGAGCAAGTTTGAGTAGTACTTACTAAAATAAATCACGTTATCGTATGCCTCCTATATAAAAGTTCGATTTTTTTACGTTTTTAATTAATAAGTCATTCACTCCCAAATCTCAATACTGTTAAAACATAAGGTTTTGTTTACATTTGTTTTTGCAATAATAATGCTTTCGTCATATCAGTGATAACAACGGTATGTATCCAAGGCAGGTTTTAATATAGTCTGTCAAGTAAGAACGTGACCGTTCGTATTCTTCAAAAAAATGTGTTTCGAGATCATTTTTTGCCATCAATGTATTCTTTGGTGTGCTAATACGGTGCAATTACCTTAGAAAGTTGTTCAATAGCCTCCTGCATCAATAATCGCCTGGTATCTTTGAGGCATGAGACAACCGAATCAAAGTCCTCAGAGTCTTTCCTTTGAGCTTTCTCTTTACAAGGGACTAAATGTTTTCAATAGGATTGGCGTCCGGCGATTTGAGGGCTACTCTAGTATCTTATCGTGGGCCCAAGCGAGTCGCTTGGCGAGGGGATTTTCGCCCAGCAAAGGTTTCTTCAACGTGCTTCAGAATTTGACATCATAAGCACGAAGATGTCGAATTGTCTCATGGGACACATTTAAACCTGATTTTCTTAATTGTGCCGCTCCTTGACGCCGCGTCAATTTCGTGTCCCATGAAAACAAAGACACGATTCGATTTTTAGAGTGACTCTGCCTACCGAGCCATGTTTTGACAAGTCGTCGACATTTCTCGTTAAAATGATTTACCAACTTCTTTACAAACGACACCGACTTTTTAAAATATTTAACGGCTGCGGAATGTGTCATATTAGGCCCTTTTGGAAAGAAAGACTGCCTGGAACCGACGCGCAAATAAATGAGTCATTTTGGATTCTACGTGATTTCGACGAAAGTTCGGAATCGATAATATTTTTACTAAAATGCGTCATAGACAAAGGTTCCCTCTACCGATTTTTTGTTGTTCTTACTTGACAGACTGTACTTTGTATAATAAGAGGTGGTATTTTTAAATACTCCCTCTGAGATCGGACTAAGTACGATTTTAAGGTGGATTTTTTTAAAATGTTTTTGGAAAACTCTTATCAGTTACATTTGGCGAAGTGAATTAGTTTAGCGAATTCCTACAGCTTGTTAAAAAAAGCACATCTTAAAATATATAAGGAAAATGAAAATAAAGTTCAGCCGGCTGTTTGACATCTAATGTTATGATACAGAGGTTGTTGATCGAATTTCAAAACGTCTGTTTACAGGCTGTTGTGGAAATATTAGCGAACTCTTGAGTCACAGGCATACTTCTCTATTGAAGGATAGTATTGAAATTTTGCCCTGCGTATTTTTAGTACAACAAGAAAATGGGTGTATAACTTCTCTAACTCTAACGGTCATATAATAGTAGAATTTATTTCAGATATTAAATTTGAGTTCTTTCAGTGAATATTTTTCTGTAATTTCTTAGATTGCAAGATTTTTAGGTTGAAGTAACTTCATTTCCATAATGCCACCTACAGGAAAAATATATATATTATTACGGGTTTGTCATATCACAGTTTGTATTAACAGTTTATGGAACAGAATTTCCCGGAGAATTTTAATATTTGACGGAAATATTTATTTTAACATATGGGCTACCACAGCCTAAATGAAATAATTTCCAAGATATTCTAAAAGTTACCTTTTTGACGGTTTGACAGTCTGTAGAGTATTTTGAATAAAAACAGGTCATACCTTGCTATGTGATTCAAGTAAAACTAACCATCTTGCGTCCGGAAATGACCGGAATGTAAATAGCAAAGTTGCTTTCGATTAGCAAGGCAATAGGAAAAATCAATAATATAAAATGTATTCTCGAAATTCTAAAATTCTGCAGGAAGGGTAAACAGAAAAATTTCCAACTCAACTGACAGAAACAATTTTTTTTAAGCAAAGCAATATGTATTTGTCAATATAATCTCCTTTTAACTCAAAATATCTGTCCCAGTTTTACTCAAGCTCCGTCAGTTTCTAATCTAAACTAGAAAAATAGTCATTACCAGCACTTTTCACTTTTAGAATCCAATAAAAATTACTTTCCAGATAACCATTTTGTCAATTTTCTCACTGAACATCTTTGCGTCTATTTGTATAAAATGCCAAGAGTCTTCGCTATCACGTTTCATGTTAACTAGCGGTCGACCAACATGATTTGGTAAACGTAATCGACCACATCCTCTGCCGTTGCGCCTAGAACGTTCTTCGTCAAAGATGCTCGTTCTCCCACGTTTGAACTCAGCAGCCCAAGTTTGCAGAGTTGTTAAAGGAGTATTATCTCCATATACTGAATCTAATTCAGTCTGTGGTTTTCCTTTCAAATAAACGAATTTTATCATGGCACGATATTCAAGTTTATCCATTTTTTATGGACATAGCATACGAGCTGTAGTTAAATCTCTAAAGAGTTACAGGAGCGATGCGTATGCGAAAAAAGCTATTTACATTGGTCTAGAATCACTGTAAATTATACTTGGTGGGAAACACAGTCCTAGGCTAATTGTTCCAAAGGGATGAGGTTCTCTTGCAAAGGGTTGCACGGGGTGTGACAACCTGAACTTCATACTGATGAGAAGTATTAGCGCAACGTGTAATCCTAGCATGCACCGCTTTGGAAGGAATTAAGCGGGCTACATCCATCGAACATTTTTTATGAATATACTTGTAGAATAGACTCAAGTCTTGAGAAGGAAGAACACAATGGGAAGGAAAGACATATGCAAGATTAAGGACATGCATAGTAATGTAATAACAAATAAAAGAGATATTTTACAGATCATCGAATTATTTTATCAACAATTATATACCTTACAAGATAAAAGAACAGAAATTAACATACCAAAAGTCCTAAATCAGGGGTCGGAGGATATCCCAGACATGACAGAAGAAGAAATCACATCAGCCTTGAAGGACTCCGGGTGAAAACAATATTGTAGTAGAGGCAATTAAACAAGGAGGACAACAAATTATCAAATCACTTAAAATATTATTCAATAAATGCCTCCTGGAAGGAATAATCCATCGCAATGTAATAATGCAACTATTGTCATCATGCATAAAAAAGGAGATACTTCAGACCTTACAAACTATCAACCCATTAGCCTCCTGAGCCATGTATACAAGTTATTCACGAATATACTTACCAAAAGTCTAGCAAATAATTGTAAATCAGCAGAGAGTTTTGGAAGCGATTGCTGAGTGTCGTATTGATCATCGATATTCCAATGTGATTAAATACATATATGAAAATGGCACCGCTCATGTTAAAATACAAACTAATCAATCCACCAGCAAATTTCGAATCAAAAGAGGTGTGCAGCAGGGTGATACGCTTTCATCCAAGCTTTTCATAACACTTCTAGAAAGTATTTTAAAATCAATAACATCCAAGACCTAGTTTATGACAAATCTTGTATTAAGCGACACTATAAAACTGAAAAACGTAGAGATAGAGCAAGAGACATGAAATCAGCATAGGACGAGATAACCAAACACATCGAATTCAGCAGCAAGTGGATTTTTTCTTGGGCTGCAACTAGCCTATGTATTCAAATCTAACTTTCCTATGTATTTAAAAAGAAAAGGATTGACAGATGCATACTCTCCTTTCTTACGTACAGAAAAACATCAATAACATATGAGTCATACAACGAAAGATGGAGAGGCGTTACTCTTAGAGATCACATCCCAAATCACATTATCAGGAAGAGAACGGGGGTACAAACCGCAGGCAAATTAATTCTACATCTTAAATGGAACTGGACTGGACATGTTGCTAAGTTTAAGGATGGACGATGGACAAAGGGAATCATAGAGTAGCAACCAAGATCCGAAGCCTATCGGAGTAGCGGTAGACCACCAAGTCGGCGGACTGATGATTTGAAAAGAGTGGCTAGAAACTGGGTACAAGCGGCCAAGAACAGAAAAAAAGTGGCAAGACTTGAGGGAGCTTTTCATCCAGCAGTGGACAGTATAAGCTGATCATTATGAGACTCAAGTCACCAACCGTTTTTCGATGCTCCCAGAAATCAAGCAACAGCTCTCTTCTGAATAGAATCCAACAAATGCAGTGTATGTTTGAGGGCCGTAGTCCATCGTTGATCGAATTGGAGCTTTGTATAGAATTAACAGGTGTGGAGTATAAAGATTTCTAGTTCGAAATAATATTCCCAGCTTTTGAAAAGCTCTCTTTGCTATGCTTGCAACATGTTGACGCCAGGACATGTTTGCTCCTAAATTAACGTCCAGCAAAACTGCTGCCCGGGTTTTAGTAGCGATAAATTCTTTTTGGTTACTGCCACCCCAAGATAGAATTTCTTTCAAATTTTTCTTAAGGTAAACAACTTCCTGCTATCTGCGGATATTTGCATGAGTAGCCGATGATTCAGCATCAATCGAGCGTCAATAAAGAAATAAATGGACTTTCATCTGCAAAGCTGTAGATTGGGTTCCTGGTCTTTTCGAGCAAATCGTTAATGTAAATGAGAAAGAGAGTAGGAGATAGAATGGAGCCTCGGAGCACATCGGCGTTGATAGTGAAGGTGTTAGAAAGAAACCCGTCGACTGCTACTCGTGAAGAACGTTCTCTGAGGAAACACGAGAGCCATAAGCAGAACGAATACCTTGGATATATTAAATGCAACCGCTAGAGATTCTCGAAAGTGTTCACTTGCGTTGTTCCAAACATGTGTTACATAAGATAGAATATTTCCTGTTGATCTTGGCTTATGAAAGCCATATTGATGGTTCCTGATAATCTTGAGTCCTTCAAGATATTTTAGAAGATGCTGATTGATAGCCTCTTCCATGACTTTCGATATTATTGAAAGCAGTGCGACTGGTAGGTAGTTGTTTGGCAAGGTCTTCTTGCCTTTTTTGAGTATCGGTTCATCTGTAGCACATTTCCAGCAGGAAAGAAAACATTTCTGTTTCTGTAGGTTAGGTTGAAATGTCTACAGAAAACTGGTGTTAGTCCTGTGGCGCATTTTTTGAGTACTCTGGCAGGTATTCCGTCAGCGCCAGAAGCTTTTTTGGTGTCCAGCTTTATTAAAATACGTTTTATGATGCGCTGTCTCAAGACAATATCGGACATCCTTAACTGCACTATGGGGATAGTAGGTGGGTGTTTTTTCTCGGAAACGGTAAAATATAAAGCAAAAAGTTCAGCTAATAAGTTAGCTTTCTCAATTGGTGTTGTTGCAATAGTATTATCTGGCCGTGTCAGTGGTGACATACTGGGTTTAGTGACATTTTGCCTAAAGGCCTTAGCGACTGACAAAAAACCTGGAATTATTGGGGCCGGCAAGAAGTTTATTTTTAATTATTTGATTGTGTGACTCCTTGGTTTCGTCGATAATTTCTTTGCATCTGTTCCAGGTTCGAATAAAGATATTTCGAGTTATGAGGTTAGGATTTTCACGCCATTGTCGGTAGGCAAGATGTTCAGTTGTTGTTGACAAACTGCCACGATTCTAACATCGTCCAACTTAGCTCTGACTATTCGCAATCTATTTGATAAGTATTAAAATTGTACTTACAATTCGTCCTTTATCAGAAAGTCAAGTCAGAAACTTTTCAATCCACTCTCGTACAAGCAGGTTATGACAAACTGCGTGTACGTGTTGCGTTGGTGTTTATCACAAGGACTATATAATATTATTATTTTTATTAGGATTTATCTCTATCTTGTAAATGCGTGTAGTTAAAGATTAGTAGTTCAAACAATGTTCAACCAAAATTGAGTGGGTAATGTAATGGATTATGGATATTAGAGATAACGGTTTATTATAAAAAGCTTCCGTACGAAAGATGAAATATGTGGATATTTTGTTATTCGTTATAAAAATAGAAATGAATAATCCTATATTAAACAAAGTAATATTTGTAGTATTTGATATAAGTCAGTAAATGATTTTGTCAATAATAGGAATACCAACAAAAAATGTATTAATATTCTGTTAGCAACAGAATTCAATACTAATGACGGTAAATAAGGTAATGCGTACTTAAGGAAAAAAATAAATAAAGTATAAATTAATAATAAAACGACTACCGGAACCTCATTTAATGAAATTACTTTTTTGTGCTAATTAAATACTTAAATAGGTAATTAATAACCATGCACTAAAACCAAGACTATTTTAACAATTTAAGGAAACAAAACAGTTTCTAATGTTCAGGCAAATTATGACCAACAAAATAATACTGTTAAGTATTAAAAGTTAGGTCAACAGAGGACGGATTTAAATTTTTTACCGGCAACTAACAATATACATAGTACGATAATTAATTCTCCGTACTGGTGCTCTACATCAAAAACTAGTGGCGTCCTCTACAAGTTTAATATGTCATTTTAAAGGTGTATCTTTTCTTGATTTTTTTTAATTTTAATGTGAAATATTGATATAAAAAAAGCGTTCGACTCTGTGATGCGCGAGAAATTAATAAAAATTCTAGAAACCACAGATATAGACATTAGGCATTATTAACAACCACAAAAATACAAAAAACTTAATACTTCGGACATATAATGAGGGTCTCAAGTTACGAAATGCTACGTCTAATTATTAAAGGCAAAATAAAGGGCAAACGATCGATCCGGAAGATGACAGAATTCTTGGCTGAAGGACATGAGAAGGTGGTTTGGATGTGTTTCAAGTGATATTTTTTGAGCAGCAGTTTCTGAAGTTTGTTTAGGTCTATGGATCACCAACCTTCGTGAGGAGACGGCGTCGTAAGAAGATTGATAGATGACTGAGATACAATATTTTTATTAACAATAAAAAAATGTATATGATATTGTAGAGCTTATACCATGGAACAAAGATCTCTAATTCAATTTCGCGCAAAACGTGGGACAAACATCACAAAAACAAGACCAAATTCATATTAAACATTAGAAATTATTCAAAGGATTCGTTCCAAAATAAAAATGACGGAAGAATCGTTAAACATTGACAGGGAAACAATTCGAAGAATAGAAACATACACTGTATTTGTTGAATTCTATTCAGAAGAAAGCTGTTCGCCTGATTGGAGACCTAAAACTGACCAGCAACCTTCATACCTGGGAGCATCAAAGAACTGTGGGCGAGTTGAGTCTATTCTACAATGTTAGAAATACACATCCGTATGAAGTTCAGCTTGTCACTCCTCGTAAAACCCTTTTCAACTAGTCTTTTATATGCAGATCCTCATTCCTTTGGAATGGCTTGTTCAGGACTATTACAGCGATTCAAGACCAACGTGAATCGCGTTTTCCGCACACGCGCTGCTCCTGTAGCGCTTTAGAGATTTCCCTGCAGTACGTGTGCTATGTTCATAAAAAAAAAATTGTTTCATTTAATTCTCGCAGTGCCATTCCAGAAAATTAATGGTCGCATTATGTATTCTATACTCACTCGCCAAAATATATTTTGACAGAACTTATAGTGACTGTTATTTTTTATCTAATTTTTTATACGAAGGCTGTATGATAACTACCTGGCTTTGACAAGAAAAAAATAGTTATGTGTAAAATTTACTTCATTTTTCAATATACTATAGACAGTTTCTTTAGTGATTCAGGCAGACTTAACTTATAAATAAAAATGTTAATTTTATTAGTACTTGTTAAGGATGCTTTTCATCTTCCGTTGACTGTCTTTAATGATGTCTTCTGAGCCTTTTGTTTCTGTCATAAACATATGTATGTGTTTTGTTCCATACCATTTGTGTTTGTAACTATTGTTATTCTTGGAACTAATAAATGATTATTATTATTCTCCTTTTTGTTTTTCTTTCTCACATTTGGTCAATGTGGTTCCATGTGTCGCTGACGGGCCTAAACCAAGTCAGCACAAACGCATTACCATTGTGTATTAAGGAATGACCTGACAATATTACATGTTTTCAAAATCACTGACTTCTGAATGTTTTTGTGTATATTTGTGTTGGGTCCTAATTGTACTAAGTGTGGAGTGAATGTTGTTGGTGTAAGACCTGGGGCTGATATGACGAGAGGGACAATGATGACTTTTTCTTGTTTCCATAGCCTTTTTATTTCTGTTGCAAGGTCTGTGTATTTGGAAATTTTTTCTGTGTATTTCGTTTGGATGTGTGTATCGTTGGGGACAGCTATATCAATTAGATAAGTGACTTTTCCTTTTTTGCACTGAAAAGTAACATCGGGTCTATTGGCGGAGACTGTTTTATCTGTTTGGATACTGATGTCCCAGTAGAGCTTGTAATCTTTATTTTCAAGTATGGATGTTGGTGTGTATTTGTAGTAGGGATTTGTGTTTTCTATGAGTTTGTATGTTGTGGCTAGTGCTTGG
Source organism: Pachyrhynchus sulphureomaculatus (assembly GCA_019049505.1). Taxonomy (NCBI): domain Eukaryota; kingdom Metazoa; phylum Arthropoda; class Insecta; order Coleoptera; family Curculionidae; genus Pachyrhynchus; species Pachyrhynchus sulphureomaculatus. Next base: position 140,917,706 of record CM032454.1, on the reverse strand, counting down.
TGAACTACTTTTGCCGCTGAGTCATGTCTGGCTGTGTATTCCGTACCGGCCAACATTTTACAAACGCTTGTTATGTACTCGATCGTCTCTTTCTGCTGGTGGCACTTCCTGCATCTGTCTTCTGTAATAGTTGGATCTTTGATGATATGCTTTTGGTAGTTTCTGGTTAATATGACTTTATCTTGGATGGCAAGTAAGAAGCCTTCTATTTCCGGGGATAGCTGCCCATGCTGTAACCATGTGTATGATTGTTTTTTATTTACGTGGTCTTGTTCTATGTGGTATCTATCTTCTTTAGTGATTCAGACAGACTTAACTTATGAATAAAAATGTTAATTTTATTGCTAATTGTTAAGGATGCTTTTCATCTTCCGTTGACTGTCTTTAATGATGTCTTCTGAGCCTTTTGTTTTTGTCATAAACATATGTAGTGTTTTGTTCCATACCATTTGTGTTTATAACTAATGTTATTCTTGGAACTAATAAATGATTACTATTATTATTATTATTATAGTCTCCTTTTATGTCTTTTGTATCCCATCTAAAAAAACGTGTCATGAATCCAGGTTTCGTCAACAGTTATAAATCGATGCCATAAATCATTCCGACTGTACTTTAACATCACCAAACTTTCTCTTGAAGTTGACACATGTGCGTGTTTATTGTCATTTGTGAGCAATCGCGGCACTCATCTTGCGAAAAGCTTTCTCATATCCAAATGTGTTGTTAAAATGTCCTGCACTCGTTCAATTGTACGCACTTTCACTCTTCGATCATTTATCATTATATCGTGGATTTTTTCGATCATTTCTGATGATGCGACCTCATGTGGACAACCAGGAAGTTCTTCTTCAAAAATGCTCGTACGGCCGCATTTGAATTTAGCTTTCCAATATTTTATGGTCCATAACGAAGGTGCAGAGTTCCCATAAACTTGGCTGAGTTCCGCTTTTATCTCATCCTTCGTTTTCTTTTTCAAAAACAAATATTTTATCACAGCTCGATATTCAATTTTTTCCATTGTTGCAAAATCCCAAAAGTTGATATATTTAAATGGCTGCCACTCACAAACTAAATCACGCAAAATTTGACAGGATTCTTGTGAATGGTTATCTTTACGAAAAACATAATTTTTTTAATAGTAGTAGCGCCATCTCTGGCCAAGGCCAGGTACCTATCATTCAACCCTCGTAGATGAACTTACTTAACATTACTGTTGAAAAGTGAAGATAATTTACAAAAGAAAAATAACAGATAAGTATGAATTTTCAAGAAATACACCATGTCATACAATGTTTTAATTGCCTTTACTTTAATTAACCATTTTGTTTCCCTAATTTCAGAACTCTATATATCTAATCTAAATGGAAATTTATCGCAAAACTAATAATTACTATCAAAAATAGACTAAATAATAAACAGAATAAAAGTAACTGTACAATTTTTGCGATAACTTTCTGATTGTCTAAATAAAGAAGGGCATGCATACCAACTGGAATTACTTACAAGCAACTGCTGAAGACCCTGCTGTTGCTGTTGCTGGAACAACAACAGAATTACAATTAATTCATTAGCTAATCAAATTAAATACAAAAAAATAAAATAATCCATCACCAAATTACACCCTGAAGTACCTTTAGTGTATTTTATTATACTTTGTATTTTAGGGACTGTTAAATTCTTTAGTCGAAGGAAGGTTGTTTTTTTAATTTTGATTACAAAATGTCTCGATCAGTTCCAAAATAATAATGTATTTAATAAATTTTAAATCTAGGAGATGCGTAAATAATAAAACTTTTAAAGTTTATGAGCTTTTTGTAATAATGGTTTTTGATGCAATAGCACTGTCACTAATTTATTTTTTTATTATTTCATGCTCATGCCAAACAAATGCCTCCCTGAGAGACTGAGCTCGTTAACATAACAATTGGAATAAATAACGGAAAAACTTGTCGTGAAATTATTAAAGCCTAAAAACGTAGCGAACCTTCTTGCAGTAACTGAAGAGATTTCCCGACAGCGCGTGTACTGTCCCTATAAAAAGAGCCTTCTTTTACCATATAAGCTGTAATATGTCAACAATAAAAATAAGTTTTTGAGTTAAAGGTGTTAGTTGGTTGAGTTTTGGAAACTATCACAAATAACAGAAAGTAAACAAGTATATTGATCAATTTCCAGAATAGCTGTATTGGGCTTTTAGCTTTACATCAAGAGCTCGATCTCTCACAAGCGCGGAATTCTTGCGGAACGTCAACGTAGTGAAAACCGCACGCTTGGCGTTTGACAAATATTATATATATATATATATATATATATATATATATATATATATATATATATATATATATATATATATATATACAGTAATACCCCGCTTAGCGCGACCCCGTTACGCGCGGTTTCACTATAACGCGAATTTCAAATTTCGCGCTCATGTAGTCATTAACTTCTCTATGGTCGCGGGGGGATCCCCGCTTTCTCTGAATATGATGTATTTTTCCGTAAAAAATAAGAGTATGTATTGCATAAAGTGTTCTTAGAATTAAAGTGATTGATTAAAATGATTTGTATTTTTTTGTATTAAATTTTGACTATGTTTAATCATAAACCTCGATATACGCGAATTTCAGTTAACGCGATTTTTTTCGGAACGTATCCCTCGCGTAAAGCGGGGTATTACTGTATATATATACATATATATATCTCTGTCCAAAAAGTTCCCGGACTGATTTTTTTCTCTGGCCTTTAAGAAGCGCCATCTTGTAAATAATAGTAAAAGCTTGAACTCACATCTGTAAACAACACATTTGCATTCAACCAGCCACTTATGAACAGTAAGTGCTGAGTAGAAGACGTGCGAACTGTATGTGTCGTAGTCATGTCACAGAAGTGGGATGACGCAGCGATCAAATTTCGTGTGAAACTGGGTAAAGCAGCTACGAACACATTTGAATCTTTAAAAAAAGCTTACGGTGCTGATTGTCTATATTGTTCACAGATGTTTGAGTGGTTTATATGCTTTAAGAAATGGTTTATACGCTTTAAGGAAGGACGGAAGTCGCTCGAGGATGATGCAAGGTCAGGGCGTCCCAAAAATAGAACCGGGTGGACGCCAGCCTTCATCGAAATGAAAAATGCGGACGATTTTATTCTGCAAAAAATGAATGAAAACGGCAAAGGGTGCATAGGCTTAGTACTGGTTCGTCAAGACCGAAGAAAGTGCGACTGACGAAGTCAAGAACAAAGAGAATGCTCGTCGCATTTTTCTGACGCTCAAGGAATTATCCACAAAGAATTTGTTACCGAAGGCACTACAGTGAACGCCAGGTACTACGTGAGTGTCATAAAAAGGAAATAGGATTCAGCGGATTCGACCGGAACGATGGAACGCAAAGCATTTTCTCTTGCTTTATGACAACGCGTCTGGGATTGTGGTGTAGTTTTTGGCGCGAAAACAAGTGTCCGTACCCCACCATTTTCCTTATTCGCCTAATTTAGCGCCTAGTGACTTTTTTTATTCCCAAAACTTACGTTCCACATAAAGGGTCATCGCTATGACGATCTGGAGGACATTAAAGCCATTGTGATACGCGAGTTAAACTTGATTTCAAAGAAGATTTGTTTCACGGTTTCACATAGTTGTAAGAACGTTCTGAACGTTGCATCGAGGCTAGAGGGAACTATGTAGCATATCTAAAGTAATAAAATGTGCACTTTTAATTTTTCTATTCTTTTATTAAGGCAGTCCAGGACTTTTTTGGACAGACGGTATATATATATATATATATATATATATATATATATATATATATATATATATATATATATATATATATATATGCAATAACAATAGGTACTTCTAGATATTCCACTTAAACAAAATACTACGACATCGGCGTTTTTGAAGACATGTCAGAGGCAGACTGTTGCGTAACGCACGCACCCGACTCTAAAATTTATTTTATTTCTAGGAATAAATTATATTTATATATTTATATTATAAATATATATATATATATATATATATATATATATATATATATATATATATATATATATATATACAGTATATATACAGTATAAGAATATTTTAGGACTCCGTAAAATTGTTTATATCAAGTAATTTTAGAATAATTTGGAAACTTGTAAAATTAAATTATTTACGTTTTTTTTGTGAATAAAATGTATTGGACTTTAAAAAAATATTTTATCTCGACTGATCTTCATACAGAATGAACCATAATTTTATGACAACAGTATTTATTCTGATAATTAATTATTTGGTAAAACAACAACTTTTTCGTCATTTTTAAATTGAAATATTTTATAAGTAACATCTGTTTATCCAAAAATCCTGTCCTGGGATTTATGCTATGTCTCCAAAATCGCCTACATGTTACGAAGACTATGACGTGAGTTTAAATACTAAGCATACACAATTCAAGTAATTGTAATGAGTTACGTGAGTAAAGTAAATAATTTTAGAACTTAATAAATTTAATGACAACTACCTACATACACATAAATTCTTTTAAAAAATATTACAGAATTAAATTGTTTACTGTGTTTATATTTCTACACGTCTGGCTAGGATGAAAAATGAAACTACCACTCAAATACCATCAAATCATATATATAATAAAAAAACATTAAACTACCAAAAATCGTTAAACTCAACGCCCACACCATACAAACAATAAACAAACATTCGAACATTTTTGCGATGTAACGTTAAATTTGTATACTTTAAACACATTCTGTATATTTGACTAATGTTTTTTTATAGTAATCTATTTAGTAATAATTCAGTCACAGTAAACCCAATATAGTAGCGAAAGTGAGCTTCAAGTTGTGACGAGATTTTGACGGCGCGTGCGTCGGCGGTTCCCTCTTTCAAAATGGCCGGCTCAATGTTTACATCTGATCTCGGAATGTGTCTTTTGAAATGTACTGTCGATCGTTTCTTGACGTGACTGCAGTGTATACGAATTTAAAGAAAGAAGGAAGAGGGAGTTTGTATAAAAAGAGAATTAAAAACGTTTGTAAGTGAACCGAATCCAAAAGGTAGATAAACAATTTATATAATCATGGGGAAAGGGGGTTATTGTTGTGCCGTTGACAATTGTAAAAATAATTCAAAACGTGCGCCGAGAGTGAGTTTCATCTTCTTCCTTAAAGATGTTGAAAGGTAAGTGATTTAATTAAAGAATATGAATTGTGTAAGGAATCGTACCCGGATAAATTGAATAATTCTCAAAAGCTACTTCTCTTAAGACATTTTCTTGGAATTTTACTATGACTGTAATTGTAGCAATCATCTCGGCGCATGCGCATAAACGAACTGAGTTCTCCCGAGCAGTGTCGATCAGCGGTTATCAATAGCATAGTAGACTTTCGTAAGCTTACGTATCAATGTTTACATGCGATATTTTCTCGTAAGTCTTTCAAAATTGGACCATTTTAAGCCTATTCTAAAAAAAAAAACCCCTTTTTCTGAAAAGGCCGCGTAACGAAAGATTTATTTTTGTATAAACTAGGAGTATTCAGTTACTTTTTATTTAAAACTATTTATATTTGTGTAATGTATAAGCAAAGATTTGACTTGCAATTGTCCAATTGAAAAGATGGTAAAACTTCGTTACGCGGGCTTTTCAGAAAAAAAGTTTTGTTTGGAATAGGCTTAAAATGGTTTAATTTTGAAAGACTTACGGGGGGAAGCCTTTTTGCACTTTTTTTGGTAAATAAAAATTAACCTATATCACTGACAACTGCTGATAACCACTGATCGAAACTGTCAGTTGTTTTCGGAAGAATATGCTCCTTCACACTAATGGGTGAAATTCAGGTTAGTTTCAGTTAGTTCAGGTTAACAAAAACGGTTACCTCCCGATTTTTTCTCATCAATTTTTCAAATTTAGGCTATTTTAAGCCTATTTAAAAAAAAATCTTCCTTTTTCTGAAAAGCCCACGTAGCGAAATTTTACCAACAATAAACATTTTTTTGACAAAATTAATTTATAACTGAAAAAAAATTTAATAATTTTTTGAAAAAATTAGGCTGACCTCTACATTTCACCCATTAGTGTGAGTTTCAATCAGTGGTTATCAACAGTTGTCAGTGATATATGTTAATTTTTATTGCCAAAAAAAAAAGTGCAGAAAGAGCTTCCCCCGATATTTTCTCGTAAGTCTTTCAAAATTAAACCATTTTAGCCCTATTCCAAAAAAAATCCTTTTTCTGAAAAGCCCACGTAACGAAGTTTTACTAAAACAATTATTGCTGCATTTTGTGAAACTGCAATTTGAGCGTAATATTATAATGGTATATTTAACAGAAACTGAAAGAATCACTTTGTTAATGATGGTTGGTTACGGAGACCGTAGGAGAACGCAGAGGTCAGCCTAATCTTTTCAAAAAATTATTAAATTTTTGGTAAGTTCGGTACGCGGGTTTTTCAGAAAGAGGAAGGTTTCTTTTTTGGAATAGGCCTAAAATGGGCTAATTTTGAAAGAGTTACGAAAAAAAATCGGGGGGAGGCTATTTTTGTTAACCTGAACTAACTTAGTCTCCAGTCAATTATATAGCACCTACATCATTTTTTCACATTAAGGTAGGACATTTTTTTTTTCATTATTTATGTATTTTCTACTTACTGACTATTTAGTTCAGGTTAGTTCTGTAAAGTTCAGGTTAGCAAAAACGGCGGACGGAAGATTTCTTCTTGTAAATCTTTCAAAATTAGGTCATTTTAGGCCTATTCTAAAAAAGAAAGCTCTCTTTTTCTGAAAAGCCCGCGTAGCGAACTTTTACCAAATTTTTTTCAGTTATAATCTAATCGTATCACAAAATTGTTTATGTCATTTTTTTTTGGAAAATTTCAGTACGCGAGCTTTTCAGAAAAAGGAAGATTTTTTTTTTAAATAGGCTTAAAATGACCTAAATTTGAAAAATTTATGAAAAAAAATCGGGAAGTAATCCTTTTGGTTAACCTGAACTAACTGAAATTATAAAAAATAATTAGCAATTACAAAATACATTAAAAAACCTTGTGATTTGTTCTTTTCGTGTTGTTTTCCGCAAAGAAAATTTTACAGCAAAGTTTTCTTATTGGTTGGAATTTTACTATGACTGTAATTGTAGCAATCATCATCTCGGCGCATGCGCAGAAACGAACTGTGTTCTCCCGAGCAGTTTCGATCAGTGGTTAGCAATAGCATAGTAGACTTTTGTACGCTTACGTATCAATGTTTACATGCGATATTTTCTCGTAAGTCTTTCAAAATTGAACCGTTTTAAGCCTATTCCAAAAAAAACTCTTTTTCTGAAAAGGCCGCGTAACGAAGTTTTACTGAAAAGATTTATTTTTGTATAAACTAGGAGTATTCAGTTACTTTGTATTTAAAACTATTTATATTTGTGTAATTTGCAAATAATTTTTTTTTTCTAAAATGTGTACCCTCCATAGGCTTCTAGATTAGAAAAAGTATTTAAATCGCACTGATAAAGTCACATTTGAAAACATATTTATTATAGTGGTCAAAAAAAAATTTACATTTCAAAATATGTTTATTAAAGTGGAAAAAAAAATTATTTTTCAAATTCATTGGGCTTAGCTTGAATTTAATTCTACCTGTGAGAAAAGAATACTCCGTGTGTCAAAGGCTCATAACACAGGTAAAGATCCTTATTAAGAGATTTTATTGTAATTACAATGAGGCCTAATCAGGCCTAGAAACATTCAATTTGTATTCGTAAATTCTTGCTGAATTCAATTTGGGTTCCAGTTTCAATTTTCATTTTTGGGCCTTATAGAGTCCCAACAAAGCGTTGGGCCCAAAATCTGATATGCCTATTCAATTCCCTGGAGGAAATGCTAAAACTTTTGTCTGCAACATTTTTTTTGAAAATGCCTTCCTGTCACGTTTTTCACTTGGATTCATCTCTTTTCTATCAAAGCGCTCATTCTTTTTGTTTTTTTTTTATATATTACTCATGCTGCATCAACTTGACATGCTATTAAATTAAAAATTTTCAAACATTTCTATAATATCTATGATTTTGAATGATAAAACTTTGCACAATAACATTATTTCTATTTAAAATCCCCCGTTGGTCTCCTTTTTAAAATGGCGGACTGCCACGTGACCTCTTGAAAACTGAGACCTGATTTTCCTATACGGTTATCCCTGAGTTTCGCTACTGTATTGGGTTTACTGTGATTCAGTACAATTTCTTACTTTTTGTACCGCTCCGGAATCGTAAAAGTATTTCTTCCACGTCTGCGAGTTTTGCTATTGAAATTGCAAAAAAACACGGTTCTTGAAGGTTCTTTGTGCAATTACAGTCTTAGTTTAAAATAAGGGAAAACACTCGACTTTGCATGCATATTAAAGGTAAAACATGCAATCAAAACAAACAATAAATTTAATATTGCATACTTCTACAATTATTTATTCCTAATTTTAGTGGCTGCGTATACCCTCGGTAACACCTTGCGCCGAGAGTTCAGTCTCACGATATCGAAGTGTTATTGAAGTTTCACATATATTATAAAATTAATTTCAATGTGCTCAGTGGATTATGGCATTCAAATATGTATTCATTAGGTCCATACTTTTTGTTCCATCTATTATGTTAGGAATTCGAAATCCTTGGCACAATGACACTACTTAGTATATATCAGCACTACACCAAACACTTTATTTTTTGGCACTCGACGGGCGTGTCGCTAACCATGTTAGCTTCATTAGGAGGGATGATTAAAGTGTTTGTGTAGTAGTGATATATAGTGAGTAAAATTATCTACGTTACAAATTCGAAGAACATAATATTTACAAATGATTCAGAACAATTATTAAATTAATAAATAAATTTGAACAATTTTATCATATATATTTAAACTACTTGTGCAGAGGCTACACTCCTGATACGTGAATTTGATAAGCACGGCTGAGTGTTGGGCAACAGTTAAAATTGAAAATAAGTAATTGTTGAAGTATACAGTATAGATCAATTTCTTTTTAATATTGAATGCTTTACCTCTACTTTGCATATAGTATCGAGTGTCATACTTTATTTCAAACCTGCGCTACGTACCCTCAAAACAGTTTTTCAGCCTGCGACACCGGAGCCACAAATAATATTATGCTGGACAATCAGTAGCAAGTACGGCCTTTTTCTTGGCTTATCGCCAATAATTAAATTAGCTACTATACAGTCTGTCAAGTAAGAACGTGACCGCTTGTATCCTTGAAAAAATGTGTTTCGAGAACATTTTTTGCCATCAATGTATTCTTTGGTGTGGTAACAATGGCGAAATTGCCCTAGTAAGTTGTCCAATCACCTCCTGCATCTATATTCGCCTGGCATCTTCGAGGCATGCTGGCGACGAGATTTCCTGCATACTCTCCAAATTTTTCGAATCCCGCGAGACAACTGAGTCAAATTGCTTAGAGTATTTCTTCTGAGCTTTCTCTTTACAAGGGAACAAACGTTTACAATAAGGTTGGCGTCTGGCGATTGTGAGGGCCACTCTAGTATCTTATCGTGGGCCCAAAAGAGCGGCTTCGCGACGTGATTTTCACCCATCAAAGGTATCTTCAACGTTTTTTTCGGAATTTGACATCATGAGCACGAAGATGTTGTCGAATGGTCTCATGGAACACATTCAAATCCGATTTTCTTAATTTTGCCGAATCTTGACGCAGCGTTAAGTTCGGGTTCCGTGAAAACAAAGACACGATTTGTTTTTCGACTTCCGGAGTGACTTTGCTTACCGAGCCACGTTTTGGCAAGTCGTCGACATTTTTCGTCTCGTTAAAACGATTTACCCACTTCTTCACAAACGATACCGACTTTTTAATACATTTAGCGGCGCGGAATGTGTCATTTTAGGCCCCTTTGGATGGGAACAAAGAAAGACTGCCTCGAAACGACGCGCAAACAACTGACTCATTTTGGATTTTATGTGATTTCGACGAAAGTTCGGAATCGACTAATACTTTTACTAAAATGCATCGTAGACAAAGGTTCCCTCTACCGATTTTTTGTTGAATCGCTAGAATAGCATCTAGCAAAAATGAATTATCGCGGACACGTTCTTACTTGACAGACTGTAATTTCAAAATATCAGAGAAATGATAGAATATAATTTATGCTGATTTGAGAAAAACACAAGAAAAGGCGTGTTTATTCATTTATTTATATGGCAATTAACGCGGTGTGACTACAATTAAAACAATTGGAAACTCTACTCTAGTTGTAAAAAAGTGGTAGGAAAGCATGGTAAAAAACAATATATTATGAAAGCTATGTTTAGCGACCGCAACATTTAGTCACGGGTGTTTTTAATTTTACTGACTGATTTGATAAATAATAATAAATGGCCTGGAAACACCCCTCTTGGGGTAGGGCCACCCTTTGGGTTCTCTAGATCTAGTTTATGGGTTGATCAGACCCGTTTTCCTTGTTATATTTCTCTGCTTAGATGTTTCCAACGTTTTCTGTTAGACGTCTTCTCCTTCCAGTTCGTAATCCCTGCCGCCTCCATGTCTTCTTTGACTTGCTGCAGCCATCCTATTCTCGGTCTACCTCTCCTTCTAAGTCCCAGTTCCCACTAAAGTATTTCATATATTGGTCTCCCGGGCCTGCTCTCCATGTGTGCCCTAGCCAATTAAATCTCTTCTGTTTTATTCGTTTGACTATGTCCTCCACCACTTCTTTCAAAATTTCTTGATTAGTCCTCCTTCTGTAGACTCCTTCACATATTCTTATTGGATCTTTCGTTCAATTATTCTCATGTCTTCCTCTTGTTTCTTTGTCATGCTTATAACTTCGGTAGCATACATTAGTTTTGGGAGTGTTATGGTCTTGTATATCCTCATCTTACTGGGTCTTCCTATTATCTTACTCCTTAACAATTTCTTATTGCTATGGAACAACTTGTTTGCTATTATTAATCTTTCCTTTACTTCCATTTCCTTGTTCCCATCCCAATACAGTGTCACTCCCAAATATTTAATCTTCTCTACTCTTTCGAAGGTATATTCGTTTATTCTAATCCTTTTCATTTCCTGAACATTCTGTTTTCCATTTTTCATTATTTTGGTTTTCTCTTTATCTTGAACCTCATTTTTGCTCCTTCTACGCTTATTTCTCTCACCGTTTCCTTCATTTTTTCTGGTTTTTTGCAATAATTACTACATCGTCCGCAAATGCCACTATCTGGCTGCCTCTTGTTTTTATTGAATCCTGATTTATATTCCCTAATACATATTGTATGTGTTAGGTTGAATAACGTTGTCGATAATGCACCTCCCTGTCTAACTCCTTTGTTAATTTCCAAATCTTGTGTTCTTCCTTTCTGTGTTTTGACATTGGCGAATGTCTCTTTCAGTGTCCTCATACATAGTCGTCGTATCTTGCTCGGTACTCCCGGTTCTTTTAGCACAGTATTTAATCCAGTTCTCTTAACCGAGTCAAATGCTTGCTTGAAGTCAATGAACAACAATTCCAAGTTTAGTGCATGTTGTTGTGCTCTTTCCAATGCTTGTTTGACCACATGTATTGCATCTATCGTAGATTTTCCTTGTGTAAATCCACATTGGTATTGATCTATTACATTTTATATTACATATTTTAGTTTTTCGTATATCATCGTGGTCAAAATCTTGTAGGCTGTGTTGAGCAGGGTAATTCCTCGATAATTTTCGTATACTCGTTGGTCGCCCTTCTTGTGTATTATTACAATTTCACCTCCTTTCCAATCATATGGCATGCGTTCTGATTTGATAGCCAGTTAAAATAATAGTCTTGAACGTTTTATTGTGAATAGGAACATTCAAGATTTCACACGTTCAAAAACGTGGTTATTTTAATCGGCTATCAAATGAGCTAATCAGGTACGAAGTACAAGTACTTTTGTTTCGTTTAAAATCATTTAAAGTGGTCAGCTCTTCAAATAGTGAAAAACACTTATACATAAAAGATTAAAAAATTTGGTTCCTTAATGATCAGACGAGTATACCTCTATGTCAATATGTGTTTTTTTAGTGTTCGGTAGGTAACACTTACGGATCACTTCGGTGTCTGTCTGGCTCTCACACTCGATTTTCCCCGAAACTATTTGATCTATCAAGTTGAAATTTGGCATAAAAAGGTCCAGTCAGAGCTGTGTATTTTCTAAAGTCAAATTTTGACTGAAATCGAAAGTAAAAAAGTACTTGTTTTAAACTTTCACTACTAGATTCTAGATTGAGCTATTGGGTAGCTAATTTTCATTTCAAAGTTAATCACTTATTGCGCAAGTCCAACTTGCACTTGACCGGTTATTATTATAAAAATCGATATAACTTACTCCATGAGGTTTGCAAAGATTTTTTTACCTCTGCATTTTTGAAGAACCGCATCAGAGAAACATTTCTTTGTTTTGAAGAAAAGAACGATATACGAAAGAATTAATTCACTGTTTTGTCTACTATAGAACGCATTTATATTACGTTTCAAATTCAAAAGTGTGTTATCTAAGCCGATACTTAAATGACTAATAGTCTATTTAGATATTATAACCATCCATTGTAGAACGTTGTTTTTTCTTACTATCTTTTCTTGTTCCTTTGCAAAGCATAGTAGCATCATTTAGTAAGTACCAGGTGTACAAGTATGAAATGCGGATTTTTTTTCTAAAAAAAAACATGTTAAATTCGGAAGAATGATAAAAAGTCAAAAAGTGCTTTTATGTTTGTGAATACCACGCCAGCAAAAATCTTCCCCTTTTGCTGCGAACCATTCATCGAGCCATTTTTTCACATCTTCGTACGAACCAAAGCGCTGCTCAGCAAGTGAGTGACCCATCGATGCAAACAAGTGGTAATTGGAAGGAGCCAAGTCTGGTGAGTAAGCCGTATAGGGTAGAACTTCCCATAGTGGTAGAAACTTCCTAGCTAAATGCTTCCAACGTGTCACGGTTTCAAAAGCGCGAACGTCAATTGGTCAATTGTTGTTGGTAACGTTTAGTATTAACCGTTTCCCCAGATTTTAACAGCTCATAATAGACCACGCCCCTCTGGTACCACCAAACACACGTCTTTCTGCCAAAGCGATTCGGTCTTGGGGGCGATGTGGATGCTGCGCCCATGATTTTTTTGCGCATGGGATTCTCAAAATAAATCACTTTTCATCCCTTCTAGCTATACGATGCAAAAACGACTTCCTTTTATACCGAGCGAGCAAAATGTTACACGTGTTTTTGCGCTTTTCCATTTGCCTGTCGTTCAACTCATCTGGTACCCATCTACCGGTCTTCTGAATCTTTCCCATCTCTCGTAGTCCGATTGGAAACAGCTTGTTGGCTAAGGCCCAATTGCTCGGCGAGTTGTTTTTGTGTTTGCGCATCATCTTCGTCCAACAATGCTTGCAATTCCACATCTTCGTATTTTTTTGGCGGTTTTCCACGTTCCTTGTCTGCAACATCGAAATCACCACTTTTGAAACGCCGAAACCATCGTTTACACGTATCTTGCGATGGAGCATGTTCACCATAAGCTTCTCGAAGTAATCGGTATGATTCAACAGCAGTTTTCTTCAAATGAAAACAAAAAATTAATGCTGTCCGCGAATGCTCTTTGTTCGGTATAAATTTCGACATTGAACACAAAAACACAACACTATGCACACACTTTTCTAATTTATCACACTTCATGGGCGACTGACACTTGTTGATGACACGACAAAATGGAGCAGTGTCAAATCTTTATAGCACAAACTGCATTGGTGCACCATCTGTTGTCTGAAATCCGTATTTCATACTTGTACACCTGGTATATACTATTATTTAAAAGGAGGCCAATTTGTTACCCTTTCAATCCAAAAACTAAATTAATTAAGATAGTTATTGATAATTACAAGATATTTGTAGCTCTTGACCTAACCAATTTAAATTAAATCATGTAAGCAGTTTTTGCCGCCCTTTAAAGTTCGCTGCATAATATGGCAATGTAGTATGGCAATGAAATAAAATTTAAAAACTTTTATTCACTAAAAATCTGTGACGTTAAAATACGTTGATACGATGAAAACTGGGATCGGGATGAAAAACCAAGGCTACACGAGCGAATTCCAAAAACCAAAAAAATTTTAAAAAAAGTTTTATTGTTGCTAGCAATTAGATTTTTTTAAAGTTTAAAATGTATTCGGAGTTAGTTAATAGATTTTTCTGTAAAAAATACATCCGCATTTAATTGGCGAAACAACATATCTTGTCAAATATTGTTCAAAAATTGCTTAATGACAGATTTTTTTTAGACAATTGTTAGTGTAGTATGGTGGCCCTAGCTCCGTGATTATCATGTCGGCATATCAAGGGTCCCAGGTGCTAATTCCGGTAAGTTAGTGTACGTATTTATTAATTTATTTAAGAATATTTGGCTTGGCTACATACATAGGTAATAGTTGTTGCAGAAATGCAATAACGCCCGTGGCAGCACTACCGTGTGGTCTAAAAAATGCCATGAAGTACAAATATATCTTTCGGCATTTAGACAACATTGAGGGATATTAAGACATCCACGCCGATATCCATTTAAAAGGGTAATAATATCCCTATTCAGGGGGGAGGTGAACGTTAAAAAAAAGTAGTGTAAATGAGTACTTGACTTGTTTTTGCTTTTGTATTTCGTTACATTTTTAGTAGTAACTTAGTAGGCAGTAAGTTACTTTGTTAGATTGGTCAGGAAAGATTTAATAATTACAAAAGTTTTTTGGTCACCGTCACTTATATCTCGGGTCAAAATCATTTTAATTCCTATGCTATATGTTATTAAAAGTTTGGGGGATCACATTGGTGTATGTCTGTCCGTCTCTCTGTCATACTCGATTTTTTGTAAAACTATTTGACATCTTCTTAGTATACCTTATGTTCTAAGGACGTTGGCGATCACATTTGCCCATCTGATTTTATCTATTGCCACTCTAAATAGTTCAGTAGATGTCATGTTTGTCCACTGTCGTAAGTTTTTAAACAGGAGTTGCGGCGCCTTTCTGGTCCTCGTCTACCGATTATTTTTCCTTCAATTATAAGTTGTAGGAGCTCACATACTTTTGGCTTCTCATAGTATGGCCAAAGTAAGTGTTTTTTTTCTTCAACAGCTGGAATCAACTCTCGTTCTTTTCCCATCCGATCAAGTATTTCCACGTTTGTGGTATGCGCTGTCCAAGGAACACGCAGCACTCCGGATAGCACCACATCTCAAATGGCTTCATTCTTTGTTGTGTCTCTGTGACTGTTGCAGCTTCTCTACCGTATAACATGACTGAGAACACGTAGCATCTTAGCACTCTTGTTCTTGTTTTTAAGTTTAGTTTGCAGTTACAGAGTATTGCTGCGCATTTTATTAAAGGAGGTTCGTGCTTTTTCAATTCTTGAGCGTATTTCAATAGAGTGGTCCCAATCTTCATTAATTACGCTTCCTAAG
This sequence comes from Pachyrhynchus sulphureomaculatus, assembly GCA_019049505.1. Taxonomy (NCBI): domain Eukaryota; kingdom Metazoa; phylum Arthropoda; class Insecta; order Coleoptera; family Curculionidae; genus Pachyrhynchus; species Pachyrhynchus sulphureomaculatus. Next base: position 140,902,235 of record CM032454.1, on the reverse strand, counting down.
TACGTTATTTTTGTTACCCTTTCAAGTGTTTGTTGATGTACTTTACGATTTATGTTTGTATTAGGATTCTTACTGACCACCACTTTTTGGTTTTGTTCGTATTCATTAGTCTTTGAAGACCTTTGCACTGTACGCTAAAATGACAGTATCATCAGCGTAGCGGAGGTTATTTACATACACACCATTAAATTGTAATTCCATCTTTTTTATCAGAAAGTGCTTTCTTGAAGATTTCCTCCGAATAGACATTAAATAACAGGGATGAAAAAAACAGGGATGACAACCCTGACGTACGCCTTTCTTTATTTTTATTTCCTTGGACATGCGATTCTCAACTTTCATTTTGACAGTCTGGTTCCGGTATAAACTTGATATTATTTGTAAGTCTTTATCATCAATGTTACTCGATTGTAGCATTTCAATCATTTTCTCATGATTTACCATATCAAAGGCTTTTTGGAAATCTATGAAGCATAAATAAACATCAGAGTTGACACCCCTACATCTTTCAATCAGAACGCGGATGGAGAATAGTGCGTCCCTCGTTCCTAGTCCGTTCCTAAAACCGAACTGTGTTTGTTCAGTACGTTATGTATGTTTTGTATACTCTTTGGTGGATTATTTTAAGAAAGAGTTTCAAGATGTGGTTCATTAGACTTATACTATGGTATTCCTCGCACTTTCTAGGGTTATTCTTTTTTGGCAATGGTATAAAAATTGATGTCAACCAATCATGAGGTCACCTGTGTTGTATACGCCGTTGAAGAGGTCCTGTACAATGTCCATATGTTTTTCAAGAAATATTTTAATGATTTCTGTAGGTATATTATCTTCTCCTACTATCTTTTTGTGTTTAAGCTGATTTGCTGCTGCTAATATTTCGATTTTTGGGGAGGCCCGTTGTATTAAGCTTATTTGTATTATGTTGTCTAGTTGTGTCACTATACATTTCCCTATATATTCTTCCCATCTATCTATTCCTTCTTGTATGTTCAGTAGTAGTTTACCTTCTTTATCCCCTATTCCTTGTGGTTGCCTTCGTAACCTTAGTTCAGCAGTTTCTTTGATTTTCTTATGTAAATTAAATATCTCGTATTTCTTTTTTAATGGTTCTATTTCCGTGCATTGCTCATTTAGCCACATGTCTTTAGCCTCCTTTATCTTTCTTTTTATTAGGTTGTGCGTTTCTTAGTATTTTACATTATTGTTGTTCTTATACCTTCCTCTTACTTCCACCATATCCAATATTTGCTGCATGATTGTTTCTTCTTGGTTGTATTTTGTTTCAGGTGCTTTTCCATTACTTCTTCCAGGGTTTCTCTGATGTGGTGCCATTTCTCTTCCGGTGTCTGGTGAGTTCCCAGCTTGTTCGTATCCAGACTTCTACCTTGACATAGAAAAATGAAATTTGGTAGAAATATAGGAATTGATGACCCAATCCCTGTAGTTTTAAAAGTTAAATTTTGACTTAAGGGATTAGTTTTGAAGGATGTAATCGGAAGTGAAAAAAAAAATACCAGGTCATGGAGTGGGATGTCAAATGAAAGCTTGTGAAAACACCAGTTTAAAAATATATATGATGTAATACTTGTGCAGATTTTTTTTTGTATTATTTGTAAAAGAATGGCCAAAGACCTCTGTCCACTAACCCTATCTCGAAAGGTGCTGATCAAAAAATTTAAAAAAACTTTTGGAATAGTCTCCATAAAGTGTAGGTTGAACGCAAATTATCACGAGTGCATTACGTTTGATAATTTATCTGATATAAAAAAATTAGTTGCCCGCAAAATGGTGAAGGTTTATTACGTCAAAAGTTGTGAATTGAACCGGGAGTGATAGCATTGTTTTGCGCATAGTAAAAATAATTTAAGTTTATTTGTTTATAATTAAACAAATCTTTAGGTAGTAAATATTTGTTTTAAACTTTTACCATTGGTTTCTAAGGAATCTGTTTTATTTTAAAAGTAATCACGGTACGAAACACTAATTGCGCAAGTCCAACTTACACTTGACCGTATTTTCTCCTAAATTAATATGTGTGAACAGACTAATCTGCCTAAAAAAGACGAATTTTACCAACGGCACCATGACCTCAACCGTACGCAAAAATTTTAACTTAGTTCCGAAATATTCATTATTTAAATTTTAGGAAGATCACTGATCTGTATAGTAAAATATTTATTTGTTTTTAATTCCAATAGCATTGCTATATTATGTTTTACGATGACACATTATTATAGCAGAGCAGATATCCAAATAAAATTCGTAATTTTATACCGTAACTAGAAGCTGTTAAATAAATCACGTGATGTTTGACCAGCTGATAAGAGAATTTTATTTAAATTTGAAAGTGTATTGAGCAATAAAAAGTTTATATTCTTTTCTTATTTAATTTAAACTACTGTCATGTTTCATTTTATATAAAAATGTCTTCTTCTTCTTCCTCTAGTCATTTTCTATCCTTTGGATATAGGCATCTCTTATGTGCTTCCATATGTCTCTGTTTTGAGGAATTTGATACCAATTGAGCCCCGCCGATTTGTTAATATCGTCATACCAACGTTGTTCAAGATCCCTGTTTTTTCCTTATCCAATCGTTTGGTTTGCGGTCCCTAAGTGATATACCTAGGATTTTTCTTTAAACTGTTCTCTGGTGAAGTAATTTTCTAATAACTTTCCTTCTCAGAACCCATGTTTTGCTTGCTACCATGTTACTGGTAGAATGCATTCGTTGTACACTTTACTTTTAAGTTTTAAAGGCAATTTGGACTGAAAGACTTGCTTCATTTTAACGTAAGCCGCTCACCCAAGGAGTATCCTTGGATTGACTTCCAGTTCTTGATTCACTTTTCCGATCGTAGCTTCCTGTCGCAAACATACATATGGATCCACCCTTTCCAGCTGTTGCCCGTGTATGGATATTGCGTCATTAATGATTGTTTGTTTGTTCGTCACGAATTTGGTTCTTGTGATGTTTATCTCTAAACTCACCCTTTTTGCTTCAATTTGTAATTCTTGAAGCATTTCTTTCAATTCGATTTCGTTTTCGGCACAAAGTGCAATATTATCAGCAAATCTTAGGTTGTTGAGGCTCTCTCCGGATATGTTAAGTCCCCTGTTTTCCCAGTGAAGGCTCTTGAAGTTATCCTCCAGTACCAGGGTGAATATTTTAGGTGATATGCTATCACCCTGTCTAATACCTCTCTTTATTTTTACTTGTTTGGTATCCTCGTGTAATCTTATTTTTAGTTTTGACTGATCATTCATTTTTGTCAGTATATATCTTTGATCGACTTTTGTATTTTTCATTACTTCTCAATTGCAATATAGAAATGTATCGTATGTAAATTAAAAGTAAAAGAATTGGGTCATATAAAATTCAAATATCATCCACTGCAGTTTAGGAACTGATTAAAAATTATTTTAGCAGGTCCTAAAATTCACTAAAATAACTAACTAAATATAGCCTATATAAAAGTTGGATAATAAAAAAATATGGCCTTTTTAAATTATTTCAAATTTTAACTGCAGACCTGAATAAACCCCGTTTTGGCTGCTACTTGAATTCTGAAATTCTCGATTTCACCGTAAACTTTGTGTTTTCTTTATTGAACCAAAATTAGAGTTATATTAACCGAATGTTAACGACATTCAATAAAAGGTGATAACTGTATAGAATTTATTTTAGTAGAATTAATAACAATTCTTATACAATTTTAGGGGGATATAGGCTATATTTGGCAAAGAGCCTTTAGTAAGTACTATAACCAGGTAAAACGTGATACTTCAATTTAAGGATCACATAAGTAGTGATCAAAAAACTTCGATCGCGTCGGTTCTTTCGTACTCGGTGATCGCCGATTGATATAATGATAGCAAAAGAACCTAATTTGGAAAAGTCTTCCGTTAATATAGTAAAAAAAAATACAACATTACACATTACACAAGTAAGAACGTGCCCGCTCGTATTCTTGAAAAAATGTGTTTCGAGAACATTTTTACTATCAATGTATTCTTTGGTTTGCTAACAACGGCGCAATTACGTTAGTAAGTTGCCCAATTGTTTCCTGCATCAATAATTGCCTGGCATCTTCGAGGTCTGCAGTCGACGAGATTTTCTGCATACTGTGCAAATTTTTCGAATTTTGCAGGTCACCTGAGTTAAAGTCCTTAGAGTCTTTCCTCTGAGCTTTCTCTTTATAAGGGACAAAACGTTTCCAATAGGGTTGGCGTCCGGTGATTGTCAAGGTCACTCATCACTAGGGATGAGCGATATTTCACGAACTGTGATTTTTTCACTGATATTTAATAATCACTTATAACGATGGTTCCTTTAACTTTGATGAAAGCGTGAACTGATATTTAATATTTAATATATATGCAGACGCAGACCAGATATGAGTATCATATAACAGAAACAATTTTTTGCTTTTGTAGATGTAGAAATATTACTGGTTGTTATTATATATATATATATATATATATATATATATATATATATATATATATATATATATCTATATATATATATATATATATATATATATATATATATATATATATATATATATATATATCAGTGATATCTATTAATATTAATGTTGGTATTAAGTGTTCAGAATTCCGGGTTCAGTCTCAGACTGAAGACATAAATATCAGTGAAAAAATCATAGTTCGTGAAATATCGCTCATCCCTAGCCATCACCAATCACCTCCCATATCTTTTTCTAATTAATAATAAATAAATAAACAGGGACCAAGCAAGAAGTAGCACAGTAGCATCAAAGAACAAAAGCGTATCAGTGATAATGGCGAAAATCACCAATTTGCATAGTTTAGTCGACTGTATCTATATCAATAATGTGATCGTCCTGGTCGTGGTCTCAAAAAACAAAAACTGTGATCACATCACGTTTAAAAATCACTGAGATTAAAAAATCACAGTAACATATAACATCGTGACTAAAAAATCACAGTATCACCCAATTCTACTCATCACACATCTCATCGTGGACCCAAGCGAGCCGCTTCGTGACGTGATTTTCGCCCAGCAAAGATTTCTTCAACGTGCTTCGAAATTTGACATCACGAGCATGAAGACGTTGTCGAATGGTCTCATGGGACACATTCAAACCCGATTTTCTTAATTTTGCTGCTCCTTGATGCATCCTCAATTTCAGGTCCCGTGAAAACAAAGACACGATTCGTTTTTCGACTTTCGGAGTGACTTTGCCTATCGAGCCACCTTTTGACAAGTAGTCGACATTTTTCGTCTCGTATAAATGATTTACCCCCTTCTTCACAAACGATACCGACTTTTTAATATATTTAGGGGCCGCGGAATGTGTCATTTTAGGTCTCTTTGAATGAGAACAAAGAAAGACTGCCTTGAATGGACGCGCAAACAAGTGACTCATTTTGGATTATACGTGGTTTCGGAAACAACTGATACTTTTACCAAAATGCGCCGTAGACAAAGGTTCCCTCTACCGATTGTAATAATATGAAAAAAAGTATAATTATATATAATTTAGTAAAATTTAGGTAATAGATCAAGACAATGATGATATTTATCATGAAGCGCCGATAGTTTAATGCAATTGAAAATAAAATCTTTATAATTTCAAATTATAATTTTAAACTTATTCGGAAACAGATTTCACATTTCTTACTAACTTCGTAACTATCTATATGCAAATTGAAACAATAATAAAAGCAATCAGTTAAAAACTATATCTTGTTTTGTTCAATTTTATGTTCATGTCTTGCCTGATTGGTAAATTTGATGAGATAAGTAATTGTATAATTATACAGCTATTCAAAATTTATGAAACATCATTGTTATATTAGTCTTGATATTTTAAATGGAAAATAAATAACAAATAATAAGTGGATACTTTAAAACAGATGCGATAGATCTTATAAATTATCACCAAGAGCATTTTCAATCTTTGAATTTTTGGAAGACGTAGTATAAGGCATATTAAACCTTAATTTGTTAAACGATACGAAGCTCATTTTTGGTGTTAGCATCGCTCTTTACGACGTGATAAGATATCAGTCTATAAGTGAAACATGCTCAGCTCCATTAGCGTTAGTACTTTAAGCACAGGTTGCCGTAGAGTCATGTCACCTCTTGTATGAGATCTCGTGATAGCGTGTTCCAAGTGGCATCATACACTTTCGTCGTGAAACATGTGTAGCGTGAAGATGGCTTTACGTTCACTGATTAGTCTTCTAGTTTGTTTATTCTACCAATTTAAATTAATATTTTAGACTTGAAAAACTCAAGATGATCCAAAACGACAGGTTTTTCAAGTACATATAGGGCAACACTCCGGTAAATCACCGATACAATTAGTGTCAAAATTACTGGTAAAATTACTTACAACTTAAAACTCTAAAAAAATTAATAGATTTCATATTTTATGAACGTATTTTAACTTGTCTTCGTTCTCGAATTACATTCTTTATGTTTTAAAATATTATTATTGTAAAAATTTATAATCTGTTACCAGATGCCTATCTTATATCGTTACTCAATTTGCTGGGAGTTAATTTAGGAGCCTCAACTCGTGCGCGACTGTATTGTCGACAACAAAGCCGCAGAAGAACAGAAGCCATGTATTCTTAAAAATCTGAAGTCAGTAAGGCTACGCAAAGGTTAAAGAACACTAAAGCAACAGGTACTGATAAGATAAGTGCGGAAATAATAAAGATGATGGGAGAAACCGCCGTGACTATGGTACATCAACTGTGTAATGTGATATGGAAGATTGGAAAATGGCCGAAATATTGGTGCGTAGTTGCATTTATACCACTGCATAAGAAAGGATCCCCTTTGGAATGCAGCAACTATAGAAATCGCTCTGGTGCCACATGCTGTTAAGGTGTTTCTCTGGATTCTAAATGAAAGTCTCAAAACTTTTCTGCTGCCGCAAAAATCTACCGAACAAACAGGCTTCCATCCAGGAAGAGGGACTAGAGAACAAATTCTCAACATACTCCAGATAATAAACAAAGTCAGGGAATTCCATATAACCACCTATATCTTTTTTGTAGACTACTCTAAAGCTTTCGACTGTATACAATGGAACAAACTCTGAACGATTCTAATCAGCATGGGAATACCTATACATCTTGTAAATCTTATCCGATCTTTTTATGAGAACACAAATGGCAGAACTAAACTGAATAATTATTTTTCCGATCCCTTTAACGTAAAAGGCGGCGTCAGACAGGGATGTATTCTGTCACCCTTAGTTTTTACCATCTATAGCGGAGAGGGGGGAGGGAGGGGAAGGGAGAGAGGGAGGGGAAAGGAGGAGGAGGGAGGGGGGGGGGTGGGAGACAGGGAGAGAGGGGAGAGAGAGAGAATTTGGGAGCAAACATGTCTTAGCATGAACATGTTGTAGACATAGCAAAGAGAGCTTCCGACCAACGATGGAATACTGCTCCCGTGTTTGGGGGTTCTGCTCCCAAACATACACTGTATTTATTGGATTCTATTCAGAATCTTTTCGCCTGATTTCTCAGAACTGACCAGCAAACTTGATTCCATGAAACATCGAAAAACGATTGGCGACTTGAGCTAAAGTGTTCAATGGATGTAGCCCGCTTAATTCCTTCCAAAGCGGTGCATGTTAGGAATAGGTAATACTTCATGTCCATATGAAGTTCAGTTGGTCACTCATCGTACAACCCTTCTCTTATATGGAGAATCTCATCATTTTGGAATGATTTGCTTAAAACTGTTTCCCACAGAGTACAATTTACAGCGATTCAGACCAACATGAATCGTTTGTTCCGCACACGCGTTGCTCCTGTAGCACGTGTGCTACACACATAAAAAAACTACAGATATAGGAAGTTTTCGCACGCGCGTTTTTTGTTTTTAAAGTAATAACATAAAGAGGAATTTAATAGTGCGTTTTGACCATTTGGGGTATCACAGATATAACACGATATGGAAAAAAAAAAACGAGAAATGGCACTAGAAGGACACATACGTATGCAGGAATGACAATAATTTGATACAAATAAAATTTATTTCAAAGCAAAACATTTCTATTTACTTATTAAACAATTACCGAATGTGACTCCTGTGACTCTACATTCAATTCCAGAGAATATTAAAGTCCTTAATCCCTAGACCCATTTAAAACATAAAATTTTACTTTCACACCTCCGTCGCTAGTCCTACCGAAAAACAAACTCTCAAGAATTAATCTGAGTCGATATATTACCTCTTTTAGGTAAATTCGCGTAGAAAACGTAGATAAAATTAACCCATAACGACACCCTTATTTTATAGTGGCAATGAATTGTCCTAAATCTCGGTATTACTGTTAAATCACCACGAAAAAAAAAACAAATTTCAAACCGTTCTTTCCATTTTCGGTAATACACCGTTAAAATTTGAATCTAACCGGTAATATTAAAACTCGACTCAAACTCCTTCGTAAAATCGCTTGAATCCAAATCAACTTAAACAAAAATGTTGACAGCGGTTTCTAGATTATTTTACTGATTTAAGGCAAACACTAGCGTTTCTGGCATATGTCACAATCTTATATTTTTAAATGAAATATCCTACATATTATTTTCCAGTTTTATAGCCTTTGTTATTCGAGAAAGGCCAATATATATTTTATTTCTGGTATCGCCTGAGGATTTTAGTTAGCGCAAAAGTGAACATTCTATTAAAAAGTTTGGCTCTTGAGAAAAGTTACTCTTCCGTCCAAACAATTTTATTAGAGACAACAGTTGCGCATAAAAGTCTTAACGTAATTCGTTTTCCTGGGTTAAATGCTGCACTGGTAAAACTAATAACCATATTTCTGTGCAGTATTTTAATTCCTGTAATATGTTTTGCCAAGATCTTCAACAGCACCTGTTACAGAAGCTTCTGAATTTTCTAAAATCAAAAAAAATAGTGAACATTATTTTATTTGTAATTCTTCATTTTCGTAGATTTTTAATCGCTGTGCAGCCATTTGCTTTTATTTAAACATTGTTTTAGTGATATGATATTCTCTTGGAAATGTATTTAAGCTTTGCCTTCCATAAAGACTCGTATATTCCTGCTGTGTTTACCTTTTGTTACAACCATTTTTAAGAACTATTTCGTATATATTCAGTTTTTCATTCTCCGCCAAATAATATGGTGTCCTATTTAAAAAATCTAAAATTTGTGCCAAATGTCAAAATCCCATATGCGATTTTAAATCCGTAAAAAAATCTTTAAAAACGTTTCAACTTAGAGTTTCTCAAGTAAGAACGTGACCGTTCATATTCTTGAACAAATGTGTTTCGAGAACTTTTTCTGCCATTAATATATTCTTTGGCGTGCTAACAACGGCGTAATTACCTTAGTAAGTTGTCCAATCGCCTCCTGCAACAATAATCGTCTGGCATCTTCGAGGCATTTGTGTCGACGAGATTTTCTGCATACTACAGCAATGATCTCCAAATTTTTCGAATCTCGCGAGATAACTGAGTCAAAATCCTCTTTCCTCTGAGCTTTCTTTTTACAAGGGACCAAACGTTTTCAATAGGGTTGGCGTCCGGCGATTGTGAGGGCCACTCTAGTATCTTATGGTGGGCCCCAGCGAGCCGCTTCGCGACGTGATTTTCGCCCAGCAAAGGTTTCTTCAACGTGCTTCGAAATTTGACATCAAGAACACGAAGATGTTGTCTAATGGTCTCATGGGACACATTCATACCCGATTTTCTTATTTTGCTTGTCCCTGACCAAGCGTCAATTTCGGGTCCTGTGAAAACAAAGGCAAGATTCGTTTTTGGACTTTCGGAGTGACTTTGCCTACCGAGCCAAGTCGTCGACATTTTCCGTCTCGTTAAAACGATTTACCCACTTCTTCACAAAAGATACCGACTTTTTAATATATTTAGCGGCAGCGGAATGTGTCATTTCAGGCCCCTTTGGAAGGGAACAAAACAAGACTGCCTCGAACCGACGCGGAAACGAGTGACTCATTTTGGATTTTACGTGATAGTTTTACTAAAATGCGTGGTAGACCCCCTCTACCGATTTTTTGTTAAATCGCTAGAATCGCATTTACCAAAAATGAATTATCGCAGACACGTTCTTACTTGACAGGATGTACAGGGTCAATTTTTTTCCGCCTCGCCCAGTATATAAACCGTATCAATTAATTCATTTTTAGGAAAATCCCTAACTATTACGTTTATACATCACTTATTACAGCAAATTAAACTATTTTTTCTTGCTAATAGACATGTCAAAATTTGACAATGCTTACTTTTTTTTTTTTGTCTTGGCAACTACGATGTTATAGCGTAAGTGTATTAAAAACAAGGATAAAAATTGAAAAATTCAAAATAAATCGAAAACTATTAGAAATCGGTATATTACATACTTAATAAAAGTTGAAGGGTTCTGTAAAATCTGTCAGAAAAAATAATAATGTACAGGATGTGCCATTTAAAAAATTTGAAATTTTTCAATTTAAAATAGTCGAAATGCATAAACTTATTTTGAACACCCTGTAGCATCTAACTCAATTTTCTTTACACATATCTTTTTTTACATCTCTATAGAACGCTCGTACCAATTATGAGTATTACACCGTCAGAAACAATTGCGCTACTGGCAATTTTTTACAAAACTGAAAACTAGTATTTTTTTAAAAAAATTGAAATATTAGAAAAACTACTAGGTTTAGGTATATAATATTATTAATAAAAAAGTTACAAAATTTTACGTAGAATTTAAAAATAAATTAGAAAATAGGATATTACTATTTAAAGAAACATATATCGGCGACACTTTTTTGAAGTTCCCAGTTTACTCAAAAATATTTTTAAACTATGCACCTTAACATTCCCTAAAACTATTGTATTTAACATTTTTCGTCATTCCCGAAACAAATGAGGTAATCAACTTTACTCTATCGTTGACTCACCCTGTATGTATTTAATATTATTGCTTCAACTCTTCAAACAACCGAGTTAAAGGGGCGATTCATTTATATTCAATAACCCTGTACCAAAAAACATAGTAATTGTACTGACCCCATTCTAATTGTATTTCAAAAACTACACTTCACGGATTTTATTTCCAATAGTTTCATTAAAACTTTACGGTGTAATCGTAAATCGGTTACAGCGAAATATCATTAAAATTTGTTCGTAAACACAAGCTTATTGCTAAAAACAATTCTGTTAATTTTAATATAGTAGTAAAAGGTTCCGCAATAAATTCAGAATTTAAGAGCGGTTTAATGATCTATTTCTAAAACGTGAAATCGTTGAAGCAGTAATATGAGAATTTTGAGAAAATCTTAATGGTCTGTTTTACATTACCACATCATCTCACAAGTATTATTTATTTGCGATATAGTTGGAGGTGAGTCATTAACTTAAAATGAAAATGAATATGTCTGTATAGATAACTTCGTTCGGGAAGGCAACGGTAAATCACCCGTAGTATCATACCTAGTAAAGCCCTCTTATTTTGGCCGTTCGGAACCGGGATTAAACTGTAGGTTCTCGTTTTCTGTGGATTATTTAAAAAAAAAACCCAACCATAGGCCAACGCGGCACATCAAGAAGAAGAAGAAGATAACTTCGTATAAGTTAATGGCCGTTGGTATCGCCTATGTCAGGTTTCACTTAATCTAAGGTTGCAAATTTTATGGTCACATGTTCGTTTGACCTAATACGTGAGTATAGGTGAAAATAAGCCCAAGAATATGCGGCTTATGTCAATGATCATCGTGGCAGGCAAATGAAATGGTTTTCCTTTTTATTATCAACAATGGATTAAGGATATATAGGCGTAAAAATTTTAGCTTTTATTTGGATAACCAAAAAAATATGTAATACAACTAGTTATTTTAATAATTTCTAATGGTCTAAGAGTTACCCCCATGCATTAATAGCTAATAGAAACCAAATATGATATCTGTATAAATAGTATTTATTTACTCATTTTCTTTTAAAAAGTTGTTTTCATTGTAGCAACATTTTTATTACATCCATAAATTAGTGGGTTCTTGAGACTCTTCGGCAACCGGAAACCACTCCTCTAGCATTGCACACTTTAGTTAGAGGTACACATTCAACAACGATTTTAAGAAGAACCATTAAAGTAACTAAAGCTCTAGCTTTGTTTTTTGGCTCGTTTGTGAAGAGGCCACAAACCCAAAAAGAGACTATTAATAAATACTCGATTTCTCCAAATTTGTTTTTTGTATTAAATATTACGTATATGTTTAAGTAAAACGGAAAGAAATATAATATAAAAAATATAATATATTTATATTAACAAAAGTAATTTAATAAAAAGTAACACACTTTATTGAACTAAAAAATAATAATTTTAGAATTTTGGGATTTCTGGAGTTATTTTCCCCGTAATATTCTTTTCCTTTAGAATTAAAATGTACTCGATCGAAGGTCTTTTCGAAGTCAAGGAAACATAAAAACGTTAGGTTATATTCTTTTGATTTTTCCGGTAATTTGTCTTATAAAGTGCAAGACCATAATGAACGAAACCCTTGTTGTTCCTCTGCCAGTGAATGTACCGTTTGGTTTTGTTACTTATTATCTTAGCTGTTAGCTCTTTAGTGGATCCCTCTTACGAAAGACAAGTACCGCACAACATCATCAAAATATTTACATAAAAAATGTTATCCAGTATCGGTAAAAAGAGGAATTCGCTAACGAGGCACCTTGAGTCCACTATTTTTCAATGTATGAATGGATGAAATATTTAGACCAGTTTGTAAACTGGGGTTCTATATAGAGAGATAAAAGAATAAAAATACTATCTAACAACACTATACTGATAGCAGACAGCAAAGGCAATCTTCAGAGTTTATTTGATCAAATTTATAAAACAGGACAAAAACTTTCGAATGACAATAACGGTAGCAAAGCATTAGGATGTAAGCTTGCTATTGACGAAAAAATTACACAAGATATGAATTTTAAATATTTCAACATAGATATATCGAAAATTGATGATATTGATTTCACAGAAGTGAGAAAACAAGCCACAAAAGCAACGGAAACTGCGGCATACTTAAACGATGCAATGTGGCAAAAAAAACTTGAACTGACAAGACCCCAGACATGAAGCACATCAAAAACGGGAATGAAAATAGCCCGCAGAAGAGCCGGAAAGATCCTAAAAGGTAGAAAGAGAAGTGACATACATGCAAAATAGATATATGACTAGATGTTAACGAAAGGGTCGAACGGAACAAACAAATAAATAGATAAGGCGGATGCAAGTATAATTATAATGACATGAAACATCAGCAATAGGAAAGAGAAACCCGGATAGAGCCAGAAAATGTAGGAATGACAACCTATCCAATCTAAGATAATTGAAGACTATAATAAAAAGGCAATAGTGCCTATACAAAGCTAGAAGAAGAAGAAAGAATAAAGACCAAAAGAATTGTAACTTGAGTTTTGAATGAATTCAGAACACTCTCCGACTCAATGATTTCGTATACCTCACAGATAACTACTTTCCTATCATAGCTTAAAACGATATCAAGTGAACCATTGTGAAAAGAAACAGCTCCTTCTCCTTAATTATCTGTTTCCATTTTTTAGAAAGAGGCAGTAAAAGCTTCGTGTTACATGTAAATTGTACCATCGAAAGGAAACCTTCTATAGACGAATTTTTCCGTAATAAATTAATATAATTACTAGGCATTAGACACTGGATTTTCGCTTATTTTAAGCAAAACCTATTTTATCTAAATGAGCTGCTCGTAGCACGACTTTGTGTAGTTATCCCATTGGTCATGGGTCATCATGAGGAATTTACTATAGCGTCAATCGACGCAACAAGGATAAATGTTCGGAGAGGTGGAAGTAACGAAAACAAATCAACACTTCTGATTTAGCTTTAGCTGTGGCTTGTTTCTGTCAGTGGAAAGTATACAAAATCATTGGTTCGCTGGTTTGGTTTATGGCGAGTTTGCCGCTTTTCCCGTTTAATGAAAGTACTTAGCTAACTTAGGAAGTAATTTTCTTTTGTTGAGTATTGAAATACAATTAGAAAAACTGTACTAACGGATAAAACAGAGGAAGCTATTAGCGTCAATTTGATTAGAAAATAATATTAATATTATTTAATAATGGACAATAAAACAGTCGTAATATTATATAATAATATTAGTATTCATCGATTAATAATTATTATTAATAGTTTTGTTTTTGTTTTTCTTTTCTTGATTTATGGACTAATAAAATTAAGTATTATTTCCTTATAAAATAATATATATATATATATATATATATATATATATATATATATATATATATATATATATATATATATATATATATACATATTATCGATTAAAAAATGTAATCGAAATAAAACGTAAACGGGTATTTAAGACTTCGTGTAATCCCCCTTGGATAAATGCATTTATGCCAAACGTTATTTCCATCTTCGAAACATTTTGAATTTTCTGGAATGGCCTTTAAAGCCTTCTTCGATTCGGTTTTAATCTCCTCAATCGACTCAAAACGATGTCCTCGAAGCGATTTTTTGAGTTTAGAGAATAGCCAGAAGTCTGACGGAGCTAAATCAGGCGAATAGGGCGATTGCGGAATGATATGAGTTGAATTTTTGATGAAAAAGTCGCGAAGAACCAATGCTGTGTGAGAAGGCGCATTATCGTGATGAAAACACCAAGAGTTATGGCCTATAATTCCGGCCTCTTGAGACGTTTGGGAAACCGAAAAACTATTTTTAAAAACAAAATTTAATGCAACTTCTTTGCTGAATTTTTTCACTCATGTTAAAAATCGAAAAACGCACTTTTGTTGTTGAACGAATGCAAGCGAATCTTATTAACTACTGACGCTATGGTCTTAAAATTTGACACATATGGCAGTTAAGGTCCTACCAACCTAATGAAAAAAAATTAATCCGATTTGGAAATGCCCGGGCGATTTTTTTTTTATCACAGTAGTTTATATATAGTATTATATATATATATATATTATATATATATATATATATATATATATATATATATATATATATGTTTCCTTTATTTCCTTAATCAAATAAACTGAAAAGATCTTTTAAGTTGCTCAAGTAATTAACTAGATGTACAAATTTTCGTTAATAAAATTAGGAAAACATATTATGTAGTAGAGCCGAATTTAAATTGCCTTTTTCAGAATAATGGAGAATTTTACGTTTTCTATTATTGTAAATTGCTTGTATTAATCTATAAGTTTAAGGTTCACTCAGGTTAGCGTGTTATTTAAAAAGAATCTGCACAACCACTGCGTGTGCTTTAATTTTTTGAAAATCTCTCTATATATATATATATATATATATATATATATATATATATATATATATATATATATATATATATATGCTTTTTGCATCCAATCTTTTTATGTCGTCCGTCTATCTTGTCTATGGTCTACCTCTGCATCTCTTGTGTTCTCTAGGCCTCCATTCAGCTATACGGCGTGTCCATCTATTATCATTCTTCTTTTTGACCTTCTTCGTACCTTGATGTTAGCAATACGATCCTGGAGTCTAACATTTTCCTCTCCATTGCTCTTTGGGTTACCTGAAGTTTATTTATTACACTTTTATTTAAAGCCAAAGTTTCAGCGCCATATGTTAATACCGGCAGTACATATTGATCGAATATTCTGGCTTTTATTATATTTAGGATGTCTATTTAAATGTGTAACCTTCCCGAACGCAGACTTAAGCCAAAAGTTTCAGCGCCATATATGTTAATACCGGCAGTACATATTGATCGAATACTCTGGCTTTTATTATATTTAGGATGTCAATTTAAATGTGTAACCTTCCGAACGCAGACCTAAACGCGCTATTATTCGTAAATACGCCTTTGAGCGTCCTACTGCTTCAATGTATATTATGTGGCCGGAAACTTTTGCACATATAAATATAAGAATAATAATAATAAATATATTGACAAACATAAGTAATATTCTTTTACTATATTATTTTTGTTTCCTATATCTCATACTCACATCTCATAATGATTAAAAAATCATTAGTCTTTTTTTTAATAAATTAGAGTACGAAATGTCACTGGCAGGAAACTTTTGCATATATATATATATATATATATATATATATATATATATATATATATATATATATATTTTAAAATTTGAGAGAAATTACTTAAAATAAATGAACAAGCCATCTGACGGCGGCTTTGTAAACTAATTTTGACATAGCAGTGTTACTGTATGGTTTATGGTAAACTACTTAAGGTAACGGGATACGCAAACACTACTAGCTTTAAGGGCATAGGTTAGCTTAACTAGCCATACTTAACGCTTAAATAAAGTAATGGTACTTTTCAAGTGGAAATCGCAAGAATTTTTGTCAAATAGCGTTGTTTTATTACCTTTGAGATTGTTAAAACTCGAAAAAAATTAAGAGATTTGCGATTCTTTGGCTATTTAATGTAATAATTAGAACAATTTAAAATTTTTAAAATCATAAATGAACTTATTATGTTAATAAAATCACAATAAACTTTGTTCAAGGGGTCAAGACCTATAAAATATAAATAAAAAAATTCACTTATTTCTGTGAGAAATGTGGGAAGTTTTATTAAAAAATTGTAAACTAAATAAAAGTAACTAATATCCTTATTTTTAATGGAACATATTTTGAACAGTACATTTAGATGTGTCTTCCAATGAAATGTTTGTAATCAATACATGTTTTAAAAAATAGAATAATACATATTATTTATGTAAAACCTACTAACTTTAATAAATCTTTTCAAAATACACTATTTCCGGTCTTGTACACCTAAAAACTGTGTCAATTTTTTTATGCAAGTTTCTCTTGTACCGAAATAAACCTTTTCCTTGAGTCTCTCTAGTCTATGTTAAGAGAAAGCATTTTCAAACATATATTTTTAAATATAAAATTTTGAAATATTTTTTTAATGTAACTCCTCATGAAAGCACATGACCTCGCTAATATTTTAAAGTCACTTGATAAAAATAATTTGTTTAATTAGCCACAGAGCAAGTTTTACCATAATTATATTCTAGACACGAACAAAAATTTCCTAGTTGCTGACTATTGTAAAAAAAAATAGAAACGCTGCCAAATGGTACTAGTTGTGACATCATGTATAATAAGATAATTATTACTAATCAGTAACATAACTTGCATTAAAATTTGGCTATTTTAAAGCTAACGTTATGACCGACGTTGGATTTCTAAAAAATTTAACTAAGCACCTAAATTTCGACTAAAAAAAATAGAAAAAGAAAAGAAATTCTAGGACTCCTCATTTTTTAATTTCACTGCAGTGAAAGTTGCCTACAATTTTTTTTTTACTCAACTAAGATAAGCAAACATAAAAACAAAAAAACATCCACTTACGCTTACCCCAATGATGGCATTCAGTTCTGTCATGGTAACCTGCTTCGCTCTTTCGACAGCACTGGCCACTTGCTGCTGATGTTCTTGTGCTAAGAATGGCATTACTTGGGCTATGATTGCGTTAAGTCGTTTGGCTATTTCAGTCTAAATAAAGAAAAGTATACATTTATTATTTTTCTGATACTTGTACCTGTACATGTGAATTTATGTATTAAACATGGCATACAGATATGCCGTTTTGCCCAAAGATTTAAATCTACAAAGGCACAATAAATGAAATTTTTTCAACTTTGACTGAACCCTAAATCTTACTAGGAAGCTTATATCTACTACTAAAAATTAGTGATAATGGCGAGGCATTTAATAAAAAAAGGGTTTAAAATTAGGACCCAGTCTAATTGCCCTGGAATCCCCAGTTGACTTGCGTTTTTGACAATGTAATGTTTTATATTGTAAATGCAATCAAATACATAAATTTTATATAAAAAGTTAAGACCTTGGCACACAGTAGGAAATGTAACAGTTTTCAGGATTTTAACACAATTTGTCATTTTTATTAGTTTAATTATAAATGGAAACAAATTTTCTGCTCTTACTAGTGTCATTGTCAATTTATACCCCTAATTCTAATAAAAAAATTGTGAATTTAGACAAAACTAGTAAATTATTTTTAAAATTATTGAAACTAGAAACAACCTTGTAAATTGGGCTATTAAATTTAGACTATAATTAATATTGACCGTGAAAACTTTCTGATTTTGCTGGCGACATTTTTTTTGTATAGAGATATCTTTGTTTATGGATACTAGCGTAAATTTGTTAACTGGATAAATCAAGAAATTGGGTCTTATACTCAATACTCATGGTAAAGATTATATAGATCGCAGTCAATAAATGTAATAATGACTATAGAAAAAACTATGTGCAAAGGGAAGAAGACTATTAGTGAAGCAATAATTTTTTTACTTATCCAGATGATACATGTCAACCTTGCACATCATGGCATCATACGCAGTAGATATGCGAAATGCTGGGACTTTCTATAGTACTTACTAAAATAAATCACTTCACCAATCTTTTACAATAGTTAAATACCTGCCGGCCACGGTAGCGTGGTGGGTATAGAGCTTAGAATGACCCGATTGTCGCTGGTTCGAATCCGGCACTAGCGGCTGGGTGTTGTGACATCCAAGATTTTACATTAAAATCCGGCCGGAACCCGTAATTACCACCCAGCCTGCAAACACCGATGCTCGGACACACTCTTCCGACCCCCCCCCCCACCTACAATCTGCGCAGACGCCGACCTATAAAAGACGGCGACCGCGCGTCGGTTTCTCAGTTAGCTTCGAGCGGCAGCCGCAGCAAGATCACAGTATCGAGTAGCAGCAGCGGGAGCACTTAAAAAAGCCAATGCCAAGTGAGATTTTGGCGAAACGTCGTGCAAATTTATGGTTAGACGAACGGATTGAGACCCGGAATTTTAATGTATTATATATATATATATATATATATATATATATATATAATAAATATAAATAAATAAATATATAATTGGGACTAATACCTAAGTTTCATGAACTTGAACAGAACAAAACAGAAAAAGAAAAGTTAAATAATAATATGACCTCTTCAAGTTATATTCTAGCTACTTTTTGTGGATCATTCACTTTGGCTAATTCCCGCCCCCCCCCCCCCCCTCGATACTGTCTTGTTTCAAATTTTTTCGAAACAACAAACATCGTAGCATCTCAAAACAGAGGTGATTTTGAAATACGTTCTCTGGGTTGAATTTAGTACAATTTTGGGGCAGGTTCTTTTATAACAATTTCTTTGAACAAAGAGACAATATTTCAAGCAGGTGAATTATTTTAGTGGGCGAGGTGATTTACTTTAATGAGTACTACAACCTATTAAGACAAGTTTCAACTTAAAAAAAACCTGTATAAGCACGCTTAATACTGTAGATAGATAAGCGCTGCTTTTATTCTGCTCTATATTTTTTAATAATCAAAAAAAGTTTTTTTTAAAAAAAGGTAAAAATATATCTCTTAGTATATATATATAATATATATATATATATAATAATATATATAATATATATATATATATATAATATATATATATATATATATATAATATCTATATATAATATAATATATGTATATATATATATATATATATATATATATATATAATATATATATATACATACATACACATATACATACAGGGTGTCATGATCGTTCAATATTTGAAATGGGTGACTCCTCGAGTGAATTGAAAAAAACATATGTAACTCTTATTTTTCTAAAATTTATAATTCATTGAATAGAGTTTTAAAAAGTAATATGCCGCCACTAACACAGCTGAAATGGCCCTTGAACTACCCGAATGAGAGAAAAAGCGAGGGAGTTTTAAAAGCAAATTGAAGAGAGATGACAGACACCCAAGACATCCATCGGTGAAATGTTAAAGACGTCTGACATGTTTACGTCTGGAAATGTTTTGCAAAAATAAATGTTTGTTCGTAAAATATGGCAAACTGGTAATGCAAAAAGTACCTTAAGTGATCATTGATGTTGCTGAAGATTAGTGACAATAATTTTTTTGTCTCACAGTTTGTTTAATTAAACATAAATAGTGTTTCATGTAAAAATTTTAACCGGTATGTGTTGTATTTAACGCATTGTTTACTAGGAAATTTTTAATTAGTAAGAAAATACAAGTTACTTTAGAAGCATGTATATAATAAAATAGTTAACTAATTGCAATATTAAAATAAGTATCGGTAAATAGTTTTTAATTCACTGTCAGATAGAAAATATATATATTGCAATTAGGGAAAAAAACTTCTTGATCGCTATTGATGAAATGATTGAACTTATTTTTTTTTTTTTAGACTTAATGATATACAGAAAGTGTCAGTGGTGTACCAGGTGTACAAGTATAAAATGCGGATGTTTTTTCTAAAAAAAAAAAACGTTAAATTCGGAAGAATGATAAAAGTGCTTTATTCAAAGTATGCTCCATAGCTTGTTATACATTTTTTTATATCTTTCCCATCTTTCGGGCAATTTGTGAATACCACGCCAGTAAAAATCTAAACTTCCCCCTTTTGCTGCAAACCAGCGTTGCCCAGCAAGTGCGTGACCCATCGATGCAAACAAGTGGTAATCGGAAGGAGCCAAGTCTGGTGAGTAAGCCGTATGGGGCAAAACTTCCCAGCTGAGTGCTTCCAAACGTGTCCGCGAACTGGTTTTGCCGTATGTGATGGAGCATTGTCATGAAGAAAAATGACTTTGTGTTGCCTCTTTCGGTATTCTGGCGTTTTTTTCGAGCAGCGAACGATTCAAATCGGTCAATTGTGTTGTTGGTAACGTTTAGTATTAACGGTTTAAAACAGCTCATAATAGACCACGCCCCGCGCTCCGGTCCCACCAAAACACAGAGCATCGTCTTTCTGCCAAAGCGATTCGGTCTTGCGGCCGATGGTGGGTGGTGCGCCTGGGTCTCACCCATGATTTTTTGCGCTTGGGATTCTCAAAACAAAATCCACTTTTCATCCCCTGTAACTATACGATGCAAAAACGACTTCCTTTTGTACCGAGTTGAACAAAATGTCACACGTGTTTTTGCGCTTTGTCCATTTGCCTGTCGTTCAAAATCTCATGTGGTACCCATCTACCGGTCTTCTGAATCTTTCCCATCTCTCGTAGCCGATTGGAAACAGCTTGTTGACTAACGCCCAATTGCTCGGCGAGTTGTTTTTGTGTTTGCGAATCATCTTCGTCCAACAATGCTTGCAATTCCACATCTTCATATTTTTTGGCGGTTTTCAACGTTCCTTGTCTGCAACATCCAAGTCACCACTTTTGAAATGCCGAAACCATCGTTCACACGTACCTTGCGATGGAGCATGTTCACCATAAGCTTCTCGAAGTAATCGGTATGATTCAACAGCAGTTTTCTTCAAATGAAAACAAAAAATTAATGCTGTCCGCGAATGCTCTTTGTTCGATATAAATTTCGACATATTGAACCCAACAACACAACACTACGCACACACTTTTCCAATTTATCACTCGTGCGCGTCTGACACTTGTTGATGACACAACAAAATGGCGCAGTGTCAAATCTTAATAGCACAAACTGCAATGGTGCACCATCTGTTGTCTGAAATCCGCATTTGTACAACTGGTAATATCGCAAGTCAGATATGTTCAATCTAGATAAATTAATGGTTACCTGATTTGAAAACCATTTTACGTAGATACGGAGTTGCGGTCCGCCTAATGGCCTTTAGAAGGTTGTAAATATTTTGACCTGCCTTTCATCCGAGTTGCGGTAAACGACAAATCGGCAGTTAGGTAGGGTTAAATTATCAAATATTATTAATTCTTAAATATTATTACATTGAGATTAGGGTTAACTTAAATTAGATAAAGGTATAAAACGTAAGGGCACTTTTGAAATTTACTAGTTTACGTTCAAACTTTTTCAATTCATCATGATCTTATTACAGAGAATGTTGAGCGAGAAAGGCAAAACTTTGATCCTATTGGAAAATTACAAATTTCGTGATGTGCTGGGTCTACACAAACAAGAACTGCACTGCCAAGTCTATACCATTGGGCCAGATGACATATTTTCACGACAAATTGGCAATTAACACGATAATGAACAAGATCTGAATCGTCAAAAAACTAACAACGCAGTGGTGAGCCAACAAGGAACATTACAACGAAAGACCAAGAAAGATGATTCGGCTGGAGGTGCAGATCCGAATGTGCTGAACACCTCCGATAGAATAGGGAGGAATTTGAACCGAGCCAGATTGCAGTGCTATCCAAAGTTGCCAAAGTCCCGAGAGGAAGTTCATGAATATTTCAGTTCAATCTCGGTCGAAACCGCCAGGCATGAAGATTTTCGGATGTTTAATGATGTCCAGGTTGGTGTGCTATTTTCCTGTAAAAGTAATTTAGAATTCCTGTGCGCGGCGGAAATTGTGATAGTGGACGGTACATTTAAATTTTGTGCGAAGTTTTTTCTACAAATGTTTACTATTTTGGCATATATCAATGGCCGCTATATTCCCTTAGTGTTCAGTCAGCCTATTGCACGACAAAAAGGAAACTTCGTATTCTTTGGTATTCTCTGCGGTAAAGTCCAAATGCCAGCAATTAGGATGTGTCTTCTCGCCTACAAAGGTCATGTCAGATTTTGGACGCGCTATTCACGGTACGGTTTCAACCGAACTTTCATTGCCAACTCTTGTATGATGCAGATTCTATTTACGACAATCCTGGTGGAGAAGAATTCAGAATCTAGTATTAACTAGAGAATACAAAGATAAAAATTCTCCCATTGGAAAATGGCTTCACTACATGTTCGGGCTAACTTTTCTCCCTGCCGATCACGTAGGAGATGTTTTCGTCCAATTATTAGAAAATCAGCCAGTCCACCCACAAGTAACATTATTTGTCGACTACATAGTTGAAAACTATATCGATGAGAGTGCTCCTTTCCCTACAACCCTTTGGGCTGCGCTCGACGCGAGCGTTTGGAGAACTAATAAACGGGATTGAGGTTTTTCATTCAAAATTTGCAAAGAATCCGAATTTTCATGAATTTTTTAGAGGTCATCAAGGGTTTCTAGACTGAAACATACGCGAAAATCAGCGCTGTACAAACCAATGCACTAAAGTGTTCAACTAATAGGTACAATTCAGCATTAGAGGTCATCAAGGGTTTCCAGACTGAAACATACGCGAAAATCAACGCTGTACAAACCAATGCACCAAAGTGTTCAACTAATAGGTACAATTCAGCATTTTTAGAAAATAATATAATTCAATATGTACATAAAGAAATTGATGCTGTAACGTTTCACAAATGCATGAATGCATGTCTTACAAATATAATAATTACTGAAATATGGCTTTTGCTTTAATTTTCACACATAACTAGCATGCTTATAGCTTTATACCTGCCTGTGACGGGCCGCAACTAGGTTGTTAATTTTAGGTTCGAAAAAGGTCTGTACCGCAACTCGGAACTTTTTATTGCCATTCACCGACCCTTAGGGTAACTCGGTATGAACCCCATTTTAAAAGTTGTCAAAACTATAATATAAATACATGCAGTTTACATTTAAGCTTATCTATATTCTTACCTGTTTGTGCATTTCAACATTAAGGCCATAGGACATTTCATAGTACTGAAAAAAAATATATGTATTAGTATGCAAGATAAATAGTAAAAAATGGCAATTTAATGATTAATCGGAGTAATTTTTTAATTATATTATAAAAAGTTTTTTCTATAAGTAATATGTTATCATTGTTAAATATATCCTATAATTTACATACACACTTAATTAGAGTGCCTATCTTAAGTACGGACTGTTATTTGAAATAAGTACCCATATTTTTTCTGGAATAAATATTTTTTCTGTTTAGATAAAGAAAATTAACAAGCAATTTAAAACAATGACGGCAAAATTGTTGAAGATAAAGTTAAATTTATAAAAACTGTAATATCCAATAATTCAATTACTATTTAGAGATAGCTGCACACTGGGTGGTCTGATAAAATAATGGCAATATAGAAAAGCTGTTAAAAGATTCATTCGGTAAAGCCCTTTTTAATGTAGGTTTTCGGACATTACTTCAACTTTTTCGAGAGATAAGTTACGCGCGTTTAATCGCATTTAGTAATAGACTGTCCTTTGGATTATTTTGCAGTTGCGTAATGTTGCTATGTGATGAAATAATACGTTAGAAGGTATTTTCAATATTTTGTCGCGGTGCGAAGATGAATAAAGCTACAACAACTAGTTGCAGGGATTAATCGCATTGAACTGTATTAATGTCCTTATGCATGATAAAAATAGTTGCAGGAACTGATTGCCGCAAATTTTTTCACAATTACACATCAGCAGTCATGAAATAATGATAATACATTCCTATGAATCATGATTTTGTGCATATGATTCATAGCGTACATCAAGCTACAGGTACGCAGGTTGTTTGAAAAATCTCCAGACAAACGGAAAAAATCCTGCTTCAAAAGAGCTTTAGCGTTCTTTACGAGTGGCGGTCGACGGATTTCTTTCTAACACCTTCACTATCAACGCCGGTGTGCCCCAGGGCTCCATACTGTCTCCTACTCTCTTTCTCATTTACATTCACGATCTGCTGGAAAAGACCGGGAATCCAATCTACAGCCTTGCAGTCGACAGTACGCTTGTCTCTTCATTCACCTTGAGCGCTCGGACATCGGCTGCTCAGGCGAATATCCGCAGACAGCAGGAAGTCGTTCAACTTAACAAAGACCTGGAAGAAATTCTATCTTGGGGTGACAGTAACCAAGTGGAATTTAACCCTACAAAAACCCAGGTGGCACTTTTTTCTAAAAAAGTTAACGTTGCTGAACCCGACATAGTTATGTCGGGGCACTCCATTCCCCTAGCATCGTCGCTCAATTTTTTGGGTGTTAGTTTGGGAGCAAATATGTCCTGGCATGAACATGTTGCAGGCATAGCAAGGACAGCTTCTCAAAAGTTGGGAATATTATTTCGAACCAGAAAGCTTTACACCCCACAACAACTGTTACGTCTTTACAAAGCTCAAATTCGACCAACTATGGAATACTGCTTCCAAACATACACTGCATTTGTTGGATTCTGTTCAGGGAAGAGCTGTCCGTCTGATTGGAGACCCGCAACTGACCGGCGGCCTTGATTCGCTGGAACATCGAAGAATGGTTGGCGACTTGAGTCTGTTCTACAAGTATTTTCATAGAAAGTGTTCGAAGGATGTAGCCCGCCTAATTCCTCCCAAGACGGTGCATGTTAGAAATACACGTCGCGCTGGCGCTTCACATCCATATGAGGTTCAACTTGTTACTCCGCGTACAACGCTTTTCAAGCAGTCTTTTATATGGAGAACTTCAGGGACTTCCCTGCGGCACGTGTGCAAGACCCATAAAAAAAAAGTAATATTGTAGTCAGAAATCATGCTGAGTTACTGTACCACAGTTACCTGAATGAAATACTTTCTCATTTGTCAATATAACGGAATCGTTTTAAAAACATCACACAGATCGTATCGTCCCGTCCTATTTTCTAAATCCCCGTGTGACTCCAGTCGTGCTTTGGAATTTAAACATTTGTTGACAGAAAGATTTTTTTATTAAATGGGCATGCACTGACCTAATGAGTTGAGGCTTTCGGAATTTATAAATAAAGTATAAGAAATAATTACGCATTGATTAAAAAATTAACGAGGCAAAAAATTTTAAATAACAAAAATTTTATTGTTCGTAGGTTATTTTTTTCTTCTTTAAGTTCGCAAACTAGGTACCAATACCAATAAATATTATAAGTACGTACTTCAATCAAAAACAAAATGAAATATTTAGCAATTCTTTAATCTTACTTATAAATCTTAAATATGCTTATCATCCACTTAAAATTTATCGACAACATTTATTTTTATAACAAAACATTTTTTTCCCAAAACGCATTTTAAAATAGGTAGAAAAAAATAAGTCTAGCCTTCTTATAAGCGTCAATACTTATTTTAAGTATCTAGATGCTTAAATGGGTTTGCTAAATGTTAACAATTTCTAATTTATGAACGATTTGTGCAATAATATCAATTTAAAAAAAAAGTTTAGGTACTACGCACAATATAGAATACGAGGGCCACCTTTTAAGTTTTTATAAGCGACCACTAGATGGCGCTATTGGGATGTGACATTACCATTGTTGTAAAATTAGATATTTTTTATTGTTAAAACGGTGGCACCTCAGAAACTGGCCGAGTAGTTTGTTTACAGTGAGCGTTAAAAAAACAGTTTTGAGAAAAAAATGAAAATTTCACGTGAAGGTTTTCGTCGGATGATTTTTTACGATTTTAGTAAAGGCCTAACTCAAGAACAATGCCTCGAAACGCTTCGTCCAACTTTTGGTAATGAATCACCATCAGAAAAGACTGTTTACAATTGGTTTGCAGAATTTCGTCATGGTTGTGCTTCCATCAGCGATGAATTTTGTGAAGGTCGCCCAAAATCGGTTGTTATTCCAAAAAACATCGAAGCTGTGAGCAACATGATTGAAGAGGATCAGCATGTGACTTACCGTGAGATAGAGGCATCCTTAGGCATATCGAAGGCTGCAGAACATTCGATTTTACATGAACATTTAGCTGTGAAAAAGATCTGTTCCCGATGGATTCCGCATAATTTGACCGAAACTCAAAAACAGGTTCGTGTCAATTGGGGTAAGAAAAATGCTCGAAAAATTCGACCGAGGACATGCAAAATCCGTATACAACATCATAACAGGAGATGAAACTTGGCTATATTCGTACGAGCCGGAAACTTAACAACAACTGTTTGGGTATTCCAAAATGAACCGAATCAAATAAAAGTGGTTTGTTCGCGAAACACTTCCAAGAAAATGATCGCTTGTTTCTTTGGTTATACTGGATATGGTGCAACCATTGCTTTAGAGGATCGAAGAACAGTTAATGCTGAATGGTAAACAACAATTTGTTTGCCAGAAGTCATCGACGAAATCAGGGAAAACAATCGAAAACGTGGCATGATTTTACATCATGACAATGCCAGCTCTCATACAGCACGTCAAACAATTGATTATTTGACGGAGAAAAACTTCGAATTAATGTCTTACTGCCCATATTCACCTGATTTATCGTCGAACGACTTCTTTTTGTTCCCGAATGTCAAAAAAAAGCGTGAGCAGCGATTTTCATCACCTTAAGAAGCCGTTGAATCCTTCGAAAACCATATGAGGTACCAACTTCAGAGTGGAAAAAATGTATCGAGAATTGGTTCGAACGTGTGCAAAATTGTATAAATTTTAAAGGCGAATATTTTGAAAAACAATAAAACGATTTATACCAAATTTTTTTTTCCTTTCATTCGTTTTGTAAAAACTTAAAAGGTAGCACTCGAATATGCGTTTAGGACATTGCAATCTCAGATCAAATGGATTACAGTCAGCTTATATCGGATTATCATCCAATTTTCAGTTAGATTTCTGAACGATCGAAATCAGAGCCGGAACAAGCATTATTTTATATATATATATATATATATATATATATATATATATATATATATATATATATATATATATATATATATGTGAGGGTTATTCGGACAATAACCTCTGTTTCAATGTAAATATAAACACAGACATAGGTACAAAAATTGTATTATATACAACTTAAAGCTACAACTCTACACTATTTCTCAACATAGGTACCATTTAAATTTAGCCATTTATCATATCATTTAATCAGTTTTGAAATCAATTCTTCATAAAATTCTGCCGAAGGCAGCATCTTGCAGTTGTCCATCGTCATCAAAGCGTTTAAAACCCAAGCCATTTCTTCAAATGCACGAACAGGAAAAAATTGCTGGGAGCCAAATCTGGGCTGTAAGGCGGATCCCAAAAATGTACCATTTGAAATGATGCAACAAATATTGTGTTTGCCGAGCGGTGTGAGGGCGAGCATTGTCGTACAAAAACAATGACATCCGAAGTCAGCAGTCCACCGTGTTTATTCTGGATGTCTCTTCGTAGTTTTTTTAAAGTTTCACAATAGATTCGGAAATTGATAGTCGTTCCACGGTCCAGGACTCGACGAGCAGAATTCCTTTCACATCCCAGAAAACAGTTGCTATAACTTTTCCGACTGATAATGTTTGCCGGGCTTTCTTTGGTTTGTTCGGTGAGCCGGTGTGACTGTAAACCATTGACTGTTGTTTTGTCTCAGCGTTTACTATTTATATCTCATCCCCGATCACAATTCTATTTAGAAATGATTCTTCTCCGGCGTGGTAACCTGAAAGAAAATCTAAGGTCGAACCCATTCGTTGTGTTTGTTAGTTCTCAAAAAGAACTTTGGTACTCACCGAGTACACAACTTACGGTAGCCTAATTTTCCTGTGATAACCTCGTACAAAATAGCCCGAGAAAGAGTAACCGCAAAAAAGTGTGAATTTTGGCCCGTTTTTGTAACCTTCATAACTTGAAGACAAAAAAGCAAACTTGCTTTTCAATTTTTTTTATTTAGGGGTAACTACACCCTATTTTGAGGGTTAAAAGTGTGAAAATAAATAAGTTTTTAACACAAAATAAAAAAATATTGATGATGTGTTCTTCTTCTTTATATTCGGCATTCCTGCATTTTTTTCTTTAATGTATCGCCGCTATAGGTCGTCGTGGGCGTCCTATACTCCTTCGGCCCACCGATGATTTATCTCGAGCTATTTTCACCAATCGTTGTTCGGACATTGTATTTATGTGTTGGTTCCATTCTTGTTTTCTGTTTCTTATCCACGTGTTAATGTCCTCTACTTCACATACCATATGTGCCTTATGTTTTCATTTGTTTCTCTATCCCAAGGTGTTCTTCCTGCAATTCTTCTTAATGTTTTCATTTCAATTTTTTGTAAGTATCTCTGAGTTTTGCGTGTTTCTGGTCTTGTCTCTACTGTGTAGGTCATAACTGGTCGAACTACAGGTTTATATATATGAGATTTTACTTTGGTTCTCAAGTATTTATTTTTCCAAATGGTGTCATTCAAGGATCCTGCTATTCTATTGGCTTTTACTATTTGTTCTTTTATTTCTTCCTCTATGTATGTTGTTATATGATAATTTAATTCTTAAATATTTAATTGTCATCACCTGCTCTATAACCTGATTATCGATTTCCAGTTTGCATTGGTTGCAATTGGTTCTTTGGAGATAACCACTGGTTTGGTTTTTTCAGCCCATATTTTCATATTAAATTTCTTTGCTGTTGTAATAAACTGATGTAATAATCTCTGCAAGTCATCTTCTTTCTCAGCGACCAAGACAGTATCGTCGGCGTAACACAATATTCGTACCTCTTTATTGCCCATTTTATAGCCTTTTTTTGTTTTTACCTGTTAATTACTTCATCTAATAGAATGTTAAACAGTAGGGGACTCAGTGAGTCTCCTTGTCTAATACCAATTGTTATCTCTATGGGTTTAGCTAACTCCGAATTTACTCTTGCTTCTATTTTATTTCTTTTGTAAATGTTCTTAATTAGTTTTATTATATCCAACGGAATATTCTTGTTATAAAGTGTGTGCACTACGTCTTGCAGCTGTACTCTATCAAATGCTTTTACCAAATCTATAAAGCATAAGAACGCTGGTTTGTTATATTCAATTGATTTTTTAGTAATTTGTCTGATTACAAATACTGCGTCGTTACAGGATCTTTCGTTCCTAAATCCTTGTTGTTCTTCGGAAAGCTGTATAAGTCGACTAAGTTGAGAATGTGGAATCTTTGACACAATGATACTTACTACTCAGTATATATCACCACTACACCAAACACTTTATTTTTGCAGTGCAAAAATAAAGTGTTTGGTGTAGTGGTGATATATACTGAGTTGTATAAGTCGAGTTATTTTATTGTTTTAAACTTTTAAAGTTGTGCACAAGAGGTTAATTCCTTTATAATTATTCGGATCGGTTTTTTCTCCTTTTTTAAAAAGGGGTATGTTCTCCATTCTTCTGGTATTCGCGATCCCTATATTATTTTGTTTATGAGCTTTGTCAATTCTTTAGTCGGTTTCACTCCTCTGTGCTTTAATAGTTCATTTTGTATTTCGTCCTTACCAGCTGATTTTTGGTTTTTTAATTTTTTGAGAGCTTCTTCCACTTGTTTACATGTATTTCTGATGTTTCGTTGATTACTATTTCTGGTGTTTCGGATGCTAAATTTTCTGTTGTATTATACAATTGCTTTATATAATTTATCCATGTATCTTTTTTGATGTATCTTACTTCTATTAATCCTTTCATTTCCTTTCGCTGTCCACGCATCATTCTTTAAATCTTTTGCATACCATAAAACTCATGTTCCATTTCTTTATAGAATTTTTCCCAGGGTCCCATTTTCTTTTTTCTCACTAGTGTGATTCTTTCATTGCGGACTGTCTTAAATTCTTCATATGTTTCTGTTTTTTTTTTATCTATATTTAAGATAAGCTTTTGTTTTTTCTTGGCATTTTAATTTCACTTCTTCGCAGAACCTAGGTGTATTATTCGGTCTTCCTGATGTTTTGTTTATTTTACGTTCCCCGAGTGCTTCCTTTGCTGCATTCATAAAGTTATCCTTGATCTTTCTCCAACTGTCTTTTATGTCTTCTTCCTCTACCATTGGGTTTTTATTTATTTCGTTCTTCAATCTTGTCTGGTCTGTATGATGTGTAATTTATGAAAATAGGTCAAGAATTAAGTATTTACATATTTTCAACCCAATACCATATAATAAATTAAAAACTACCCTCTAAAAGGGGGTTGCAATAAGAAGTGTATTCTACTATTTACATATCCAGCGCAAGTCCTCAAGCGCAAAGTTATTTTTAGGTTAAAATAGCACCAACATGAATTTCAACCCCCTTTTAGTGGGTGGTTATGGCTTAGCAATAAGTTTGGGAGTTGTACAAGTCCAGCGCTATATTCTCAGTAATTTGATGATTTCTTTATATTTTTTCCTAGTCTTGGAAGTATGTCTGTGAGTATGGCAGGATCCCCTATTAATTGCGACCCCCTTTAGAGGGTGGTTTTTGACTGACTATACGGTATTGGATAGAGAATATGTAAATAATCATAGTGACCTATTTTTACGAATTACAGACCATAAATATTTTTTTATTTTCTATTAAAAACATATTTATTTTCACCCTTTTAAAATAGGGGGTCGTTACCCTTAAATAAAAAAATGGAAAAATAGGTTCTAGATTTTTAATTAGCTTTAATTTAAGACCTTTTACGTTAAGTTTGCTTTTCTTGTCTCAAGGTTATGGAGGTTGCAAAAACTAGCTAATTTTGCGGTCACTTTTTGTGAAAATTGGTCAGAAAGTTCTCAAATATGAACCACCCGGTTTTGAGGACTTTTTTTTATCAACTTTCTGAGTGTGTTCATCACTAACTACAGATGGCCTGCCACTCCTCTCCTCATCCTGAGTGTTTGTTCTTCGACTTTTAAACAAACGAACCCACTGATGAACACCTTCAATGATACCATTTTGGTCGTATTCTTATAAGAACTCGCAAATGTGGCGCTCATTTTCAACGGCTATAACGTGCGAACAAACAACAGTACAATTCTCTCATCAGCACTGCTGTATGCCTACTGAACTACTATATGCCGGTACAGTGATGGCTGCGCTCCTGCACTAATTCCTTAACTACGCATAAACGGAGGTTACTTTAATCATTTTGGATTCCGTCGTAGGAACATCTCAAAATTAAAGTTTACAATTGTCGCTGATTGAAATAATTAAGAGAAAATATCTGGCAGTGGTCAATAATTTTATACCTTGCTTCGAAGAATGCGAGTAACGTATGGTTTCCCGGTACAAAATTTGGGCCCGCTTGAAATAATGATATATTTACTGTTGTCAATTATGGGTTTATATCTCTACAAAATTATGATTAAAAGTGGCGTAAATTTTAAATAGCTTTCTGGGCAATTTTTTCACGTAAATAATTTTAGTACTGGCTGATGCCGCAATCGAAATAATTGGCTAATAGTAGTATTGATTTCTTATGAGAACAGCAACATAAAAGTATAAAAAATCGGCAAAGGGGCCTATCGGACTTGCACAATTAGTGTTCCGGACCGTAATTGCTTTTCCGATCTGTGTTTTTATATACCAGATAAACTACACAGGTATATAAAAAAAAAATTCTCTATTTTTTAAGCGAGACAAGTGTTTTCTTAAGCACTTCTTTATGCTGAATCCAAAAAAAATCATAAAAAAAGACAGCCACCGTGAGGTTTTTTCAGAAAACACGCTTAAAGTTGCCAGAAAGTTATTAAATCGAAAAAGAAATTATTTTAATAAGTGTAATGTAAAACTGTATAATCATTAAAATTATGGAATAAAACTCTTATTTCGGACATCTTTAAATATTTTGTGTCTACATTTATCATAAAAACTTAGAAATATTAGTTTTTAGTGTTCATGTTTAACAAACACACGCATACACCACCTTTAACTAAGCTACGTAGCAAAATGCTGTTTAAAATAAATATATGCAACTGCTAAATTAAAAAATTGTTTTTAATTCTTATTAACATTGAACAAAACTATTATTTTTTTAAAATTTATGTACTTAAAAGAGCATTTTACCAACCACATAGCACCCTTGTAAGTTAAAGGTTTTATATGGTGAACATCATCCCTTTGGAATAATTTGCCCAGGACTGTGTTTCCCACCGAGTACAATTTACAGCGATTCAAGAACAACGTGAATCCCTTTTTTTCCGCACACGTGTCGCTCCTGTAGCGCTTTCGGAACTTCCCTGCAGCACGTGAGCTAGACCCATAAAAAAAAGCGAGTTTTTTTTGTTGAAACTGAACATAAAACTTTATTTTCTGACGTCAAGTCAGAATTAAGAGCTTCAAAAAACACTGAAAATAATAATTTTGTTCAATATTAATAAAAATAAAAATAATTTTTAATTTAGCAGTTGCACATATTTATTTTGAACAGCATTTTGCTATGTAGCTTAGTTAAAGGTGATGTATAAGTGTATTTTGTTAAACATGAACACTAAAACCTAATATTTTTAGGCTTTTATGATAAATGTAGATTCAGAACATTTAAAGATGTCCGAAATAATAGTTTTATTCCACAATTTTAATGATTATGCAATTTTACACTATTTATTAAAATTTATTTTTTTCAATTTAATAGTTTTCTGGCAACTTTAAGTGTGTTTTCTGAAAAAAACCTCATGGTCGATGTTTTTATGATTTTTTTTTTGATTCAGCATGAAAAATATTTAAGAAAACATGTGTCTCACTT
The DNA here is from genome assembly GCA_019049505.1 of Pachyrhynchus sulphureomaculatus. Classification (NCBI taxonomy): domain Eukaryota; kingdom Metazoa; phylum Arthropoda; class Insecta; order Coleoptera; family Curculionidae; genus Pachyrhynchus; species Pachyrhynchus sulphureomaculatus. The sequence goes on along the minus strand of CM032454.1, from coordinate 140,868,907 downwards.
AAAAATAGAGAATTATTTTTTTGTATGCCTGTGTTATCAAAGGTAATGCACTCGTGACAATTTTCATTCAATCTACACCTTATGGAGAATATTCACGAATTTTTTCGAAATTTTTTAATTAGTACTTCTTAGAGATAGGGTAGGGGACAGCAATTTTTGGCAATTTTTTTAAAATAATATGAAGAAAGGTACACGCGAGTATTACATCATATATATTTTTGAACTTGTGTTTTCACAAGCTTTAATTTGACACACCACTTAATCACCTTGAAAATTTCAACTTTCTATGTCAAATAGTTTCAAAGAGAATCGGCTGACAGACAGATACCGAAGTAATTTCGTAAGTGTTCCTTTTTCAATTATGGGATGGGATAATGAATGCACTTTTGCCGCTAGCATCAATAAGATCTGCAAGTTGTGTGCTAAGAAATAAAAACGTTGAATGTTCCTAAGGCTCAACCACCTTTATTAGAAGAAAATATTGTTAAAATCATAGTTATTGACGAACCTATGTTACTAATGTAATCTAACGGAAAGTGTAGATAAGTGTAAGCTCTTTTTTCTGAACCCAGTTTCACAACTATTGAAATAATCAGCATGGCACAAATAAGGTTACCTTGTAGTTAGTTAAAATTTAGTCCTTTCACTGACCTTCGTAGGAAAATGTCAAGCAAAGTTTGAGCTGCTGTTTGGTCATTTTCTTAACGGACCACGTAATTAGCGTAAATAACTTAAAATATACGGCAAAAAAGAATCTTTACGCATATTTAAAAAGCAATTCTGCATGCGAAACTGAAACATAACCTATTCCCAGAATATTTTGTGTCATCTTTCCTCATAAATGGTCAATGTCCGTAGAATAATGCGATACAGCAAAATTATTGCTTTTTTTATTGTTATTACATGTAGTAAAAATATCAGATTTTATATCTCTTAAAAAAATATGTTTTAGGCAATAAATGTTTTATTATATATATATATATATATATATATATATATATATATATATATATATATATATATATATATATATATCGGATTTTATTCATATGGTGTGATCTGGTTTACCCTGCTTCGTAGGTAGATAAGGTTTTTAATAAAATGAAGTAAAGAGAAAAAAATATATTTTAGGTAGCTATATATATTTACAACATTAAGATATAAGATCTGTATTTTAGTTTGGTGCGGCTTATCAGATACACAGGTAGCCAAAATACAAAGAATGCAAAACAGAATGCTTTGTTGCGTAGCCTCCGCGAGACGATGCACTAGAATTGACGACTCCACGACCTAACAAACATACAAAAAATAAAGGATTACATAATAAACATATCTGACAAATTCTACAGGTACAAAATACAAGCATGAACACTGAACCACAACTTAACTACAACGCTCACAACCCGAAGCATAAACCACTGTATTCAAAATTGCCGATTTAGTATGAAGACCCAGAGCAATAAAATATCATTATGAGTGGCAACAAAGGTAACTGATTAAACAATCCATCATAATAAATACAAATGTAAATAGTTCAGGCTAGTTTTACAGTTAAAAAATATCCTAACTAGTGACAGTGAAAAGAATGTTCAAAATATAACAAAATCATAACCCGTTTAAACTAATTATAACGTAAGCAAGTAAATGTAGGCAAAATATGTAAACACAATCTATATGTATATAAAAATGTATATATGTATAAGAAATTGTAAAATTGTAAATATCAAAACATGTCAATATTATAAAATAAACACAGGGAAGGGTGAGAAGGAAGGATGAATGAACAGACAAGTGAAAAAGAGAGTGAGAGAGACTTAAAATAAGTATTAAATAGTAATGCATATGGCACGTCATTGTATCTGATAAAAAATCGAGTTGAGTTTTTTAGCCTTTGTTTTTTCAACAAAAAAACAGAGTAATTAAACAAAAATAAAACGATAAGTAACAAAAAGCTTTTTAAAAAATAACAAACATAGCATCATGTAAAGTATTAACTGAAAATAAGAAAAAATACTACATTTTTAGTAAATTTTCCACTGTTATTGATTTTTATACTATACTTGTATACTTTATATACACACGTGCTTCGCTAAAACATTAGCTTTATCAAAAGTATGAGTATGGAATGAAATAAATATTTTTCGATGGTTTTATAAGTAAATAATTACAGGTACGTTGTAATTAAAGAATAACAACCAAACTTAATAATTATACAAATTATCTATTCATTAAATAAATTCAACAATGGGGAATTTTCGAGGTCCAGTTGGTCAATTAATAGTGAGTTTGTATTCTTTCTTTTACTGATTTCGAGGGTCTCAAATAAATTTACTTTATACCATTTGTTCTGAACGTGTAAAGCTAATATTTTAGCGAAACACGTGTCAAGTATAAAAATCCATAAAAGTTGCATTTTTACTAAATTTTATTCTCACTGAATATGAATTTCCATCAAGTAACGGTCGAATCAGTTAATAATTAACCGAAAATGATGAAACCAACTCCTCAAGAGGTACGAGGCTCACCACAGCACCAGCCAACCAAAGGGTTTTCTTACAAATTGATACTTAAAAGAACTCTGTACTATTTTTTCAAATAATAAGGAAATTTTTGACTTTGACAAGATTAAAATGACCGGAAGAAAAGGTTCCATTAGTAGGACTAATATATATATATATACAGTAATACCCCGCTTAGCGCGACCCCGTTACGCGCGGTTTCACTATAACGCGAAATACAAAATGCACTTTCAAAAATTTATTCAGGTTTGGACATATTGCAGAGTATAGACAATAATGATGACCGTGTCTTGACCGTGTGTCAAACAATTAAAAACAGTGTTGGGTGTTATGAACGTATTTTACAAGAACGTAAACAAAACGTTACCCAAAAGACAATAGATGTATTTTTCCGTAAAAAATAAGAGTATGTATTGCATAAAGTGTTCTTAGAATTAAAGTGATTGATTAAAATGATTTGTATTTTTTTGTATTAAATTTTGACTATGTTTAATCATAAACCTCGATATACGCGAATTTCAGTTAACGCGATTTTTTTCGGAACGTATCCCTCGCGTAAAGCGGGGTATTACTGTATATATATATATATATATATATATATATATATATATATATATATATATATATATTATATAATTATATAATTATATATATATATATATATATATATTATATATATATATATATATATATATATATATATATATATATATATTATATAATTATATAATTATATATATATATATATATATATATAGCTAAATATATATATATATATATATATATATATATATATATATATATATATATATATATATATATATATATATCTATATATATATATATATATATATATATATATATATATATATATATATATATCTAAATATATATATATATATATATATATATATATATTTATATACATACATACATATATGTATATATACATATATGTATATATATATATATATATATATATACATATATGTATATATATATATATATATATATATATATATATATATATATATATATATATATATATAATATATATATATATATATATATATCAGGTACTATGACCGTTTAACAAGCGGTAGTTATCATGTTGACTACCATGTTGGTGATGATCGTTTTATTAACAGACACTCTGAAGACTTGAACCGTAGATTTTCAGTACCACTGCCTCAATGAAGAGGAAAACTTTTTAAAAACATTTAAATAATTCCAAACTAAAGGTAAACGACTTTACCTAGAAACTGTGAAAGAAAATTAGTATGTCCTTGTCCATCTGTCACCCGAAATTAAAAACTTAAAACTCCTCAAGGGAAAATAAAAAAGCCCTCAAAGACACTGGAGTGTATCATGTTCAGTTGAAAAGCAATTATAACATAAATAAATTATAGGGGAACGAAAAATGATGCTTAACGAACCCCTTATAACATCACCGACCCTCGTTTCCTCTCTCTCCCTTTAATAACTTTAAGCACGTTGACCAAATAATAAAACCCTTGGCTAAAATAAACTTTCAGTCCCTCTTTATGATGGTTATATCGGACAAATAATAAAGTTTTTGTCGTATTTGACCCTAAACCCTCTATGTAAAGAATCATGATGATAGAGCTACAGGGCCGTACTATACACCAAATCAAGTTAATATGTTTTTTTTTAATTTTAAATTTAATTTTTATTATTATGCTATTACGTGGAAAGCACGAATTGACCCGGCTCAAAAAGGATTCTTTCTTTTTAAGTATACTCGTCATACTCGTATCGTCCAATGTGCCGTACGGCACATACTGTAAAAACACAGACGAATATCGACAAGTACTGGAAAATCATATAAAACACATAAACTAACAAACAGAACATTCCTATATTATTATATATATTCCTAAATTACTGGACTAAGTCATTTTAAATAGTAATGCGACGGCATTAGCAAAGTTAAGACGAACACTGAAATGCCTGAATGACAGAAAGAGTTTTTAAGGTTAGTTCAAGAAAGGTGAAACGACCATCGATGAAATGTCAAAGACAATACCTTTTGTTAACGTCCTAAAATGTGCTCCCAAAATAAATGTTTTTTTCGGGAAATCTTGCAAATTCGTAATTCGAAAAGTGTCTTGTTTTATTGACTTTATCGAAGATTGGTGACCATAACTTTCGTTACAAGTTGAATAATTAAACAAAAACAATATTTTTATGCTGTGTATGTTATATATAATTTTTAACCTATATAATGGGTTTAATTTGTTTAATGTGTTATTTACTTTGAAATTTCTTATTGTTAAGAGGAAACAAGTTGCTCGTTACTTATTTTGAAGCATAGAAACAGTGAAACAGTCAACTGATTGTAGTAGTAAAATACATGATTTTCATAGCACCCTATATATATATATATATATATATATATATATATATATATATATATATATATATATATATATATATATATATATAATTTGGCAGATCAAATTACTTCAGCTTGTTTTCAAAAATTGTATCGTTGAAGAAAAGGGCATTAATAAAAAGTTTAAAGATGAAGAATTGGAGGTATTACTCGATGAAAACCCGTGCCAAATAGAAAAAGAACTTGCAGAATCCAGTTCCAAGCGCTTACCTGCACTAGGAATGATTCAAAAGCAAGGGAATTGGGTGCCGTACGAATTGAAACCGAGAGACGTTGAAAGGCGATTTTTCACCCGTGAACAACTGTTTCAACGGCACAATCGGAAAGGGTTTTTGCATCGTATCGGGGATGAAAAATGGCTAAGCTACGATAATCCAAGGTGCAAAAAATCAGGGGTAAAGCCCGGTGAACCATCAACATCCTCGCCAAAGTCGGTTATCCGTGGCTCCAAGCTTATGCTGTGTGTCTGGTGGGATCAGCTGGGTGTAATGTATTACGAGTTGCTCCAACCCAATAAAACTATTACTAGGGAACGTTACCGACAACAATTGATGCAATTGAGCCGAGCGTTGAAGGAAAAACGACCGCAATATGCCAAAGACACGACGAAGTGATTTTTTAACATGACAACGCTCGACCACATGTTGCAAAACCCGTTAAGGAAACGCCAAAAGCGCTTGGATGGGTTTTCCTACCTCACCGCTGTACTTATCAGACTTTGCTCCTTCTGATTATTACTTAATCCGATCAATGACGCACGTCCTGTCTGAACAGCGCTTCCATTCTTATGAGGATACCAAAATATGGGTCGACTCGAGGATAGCCTCAAAAGATGAGTCGTTCTTTCAACGTGGTATTCATATGCTGCCACAAAGATGGGAGAAAGTAGTGGCTAGAGATAAACAATACTCTGAATAATCAATTTGTATCCATTTTTTTACAATAAAGCGATATTTTCACCGAAAAATTACTCAAAATTAATTCACACACCCAATACAATAACTGGGTCAAACCTGGCCCAATCTTCTATTTCAGTAAGCCTTGAAGAAAAAAGTAAGTAAAAAAAGCAATTTTCATATTACACACTAAGCTATGATCATTAAAACCATGTGTTAATAGAACAAACACTTCTATTATCTAACCTACCCTCTAAACTTGAACTGAAACAATATTTGTATCGGATAAGACGCGATAGCAACTTCAAAACTAATGAGACTAATTTTCCCTACTCTATTATCTAAACATCCAACTCAAACCACTGGCAACAAAGTACGAAGACGAGCTAATATTGTTTTCGTGTAACAATCTAATTCTGGAATATTGTACCCGTGTCACGTCCGTTTCCCCTGGGGAATCCAACCTCCTTTACCGTCCGGGTGTCATCTCCGTCCGCGGATTATGCCGGCACAAATCTCGTCCCTCGATGATAACAGATTACAGGGTCGGATTACAGTTTTTTCTGACTTTTGGCAGAGTTAAGAATTTAATAATGCTCTGCAAATTATGGACGATTTTTGGAAAGGCACGACTTTTTTTAAAGTTTTGCTTTCCTGTCGAGAAATTATATGTTGGTTGCATCTGTATACATTTAGGAATTAAAAAAAAAACCGCCAAGTGCAAGTCGGACTTGCGCAATTAGTCTTCCGTACGGCTTTTAAAATAAAAAATTTGTTTACGAAGGTATAAAATGATTAATGACATCACAAAATATACCCCAAATGAGTTTCCACCAAAGTTTGTTTCCGATTTTTGTTGAAAATTGATGACCTTGAATTTATATATATATATATATATATATATATATATATATATATATATATATATATATATATATATATATATATATATATATATATGTATATGTATATATATATATATATATATATATATATATATATATATATATATATATATATATAATATATATATATATATATATATATATATATATATATATATATATATATATATATATATATATATATATACCCGATAAATTATCAGGTAATGCATGCGATAATTTCCAGAATTTTTCCAAAATGTTTTGATCAGTACTTTTCGAGATAAGAGATAAAGGCGACGGCGATTTTTGGCACTTTTTTTAAAATAATACAAAGAAAAGTGTGCGCAACTAATACATTGTATATATTTTTGAACTCGTGTTTTTACAAGCTTTCATTTGATACCCCACTCGATGATCTGGTAAAAAAAAAATTTCAGTTCCGATTTCACCTCCTAAACTTAAGTCAAAACCTAAGTTTCAAAACAACGCGGCTCTGATTGAGCCATCAATTCCTATATTTGTGCTAATTGCAACACTCTGTGCCAAATAGTTTCGGAAAAAGTCGGGTGTGACAGACGGACGGATGGACAAACAGAAGTGATTCCATAAGTGTACCGTAAGGAACACTAAAAAGTTCAGCATATGATAACTATGAGTATTGGACGATTTTGATGGAATAAGCAAGTAAGAAGATTTCAATAACAGATATTCATTCTAAACGGTTATCTAGTGTTGAAACCGACATCATAAAGAACAAATAATAATATATTTTGTGAATATTGTGCCCGTGTCAAGGCAGTTTCTTTTAGAGAATCCAACCCCTTCTTCTTCCCTGAGTACAGTCTTTCGCTAACAATATACGAGTATTATATTCAGTATTATATACTATATTATTTTCAGCTCTATCTGAATTACACCAAAATTTATTTAATTAAAAATCTATTACTGATAGAAATATAACAATTGAAATAGGAATATACTATAATTTTTTAGGGATTCGGCTTCAAGGCAAAGGAGTGAAATGGATGTGGGTCAACAAATTTTGTATAGTTAAAGGGGGTTACTATGTTATATATATATATATATATATATATATATATATATATATATATATATATATATATATATATATATATATAGGTCAATTAATAAGTTTTGAAAGCGGAAATGAAACAAGATAAATTAATGAGTCGGAATACATTTATTCTTCAGTATAGTCACCCTTAAGCTCGATACATTTTTTCCAACGATTTTCCAATTCATTTACCCTATTTCTGAAGTGGTTTTCCGGAAAACCTTTAAAATACCCATCTACCGATGCTATTACCTCATCATTTGTTGAAAAACGCTTCACACGAAGAAATCTTTTGATGTTGCAAACAGATGGAAGTCAGAATAACGCGGATGTCCCGACAATAAGTACTTTAATCCGACCAGTTTCGCGGTAGCCAAAGCATCTCTGTAAGCAGGTGCATTGTCATGATGAAAGATGATTTTTTCTCTAGCAAACCGGGCCTTTTCTCACGAATTTTCTCATTTAGCTGGTCCAAAAGGTTGCAATAATACTCGCCTGTGATTGTTTTACCAGTTTGAAGGTAATCGATTAACATAATTTCTTTTGTATTCCAGAAAACTATATATATATATATATATATATATATATATATATATATATATATATATATATATATATATATATGTGTGTGTGATCAAAAAAATAAGATTTTTGAAATAAAACGCAAACGGGTTATTAATTTTTCCAAATTTATTTCGTCCCCTTCAAAGTAATCCCCCTTGGATACAATGCATTTGTGCCAACGTTTTTTCCAGTCTTCGAAACAGTTGCTGAATTCGATTCTGGAATGGCCTTTAAAGCCTTCTTCGATTCGGTTTTAATCTCCTCAATCGACTCAAAACGATGTCCTCGAAGCGGTTTTTTGAATTTAGGGAATAGCTGGAAGTCCTACGGAGCTATATCAGGCGAATAGGGTGATTGCGGAATGATATGAGTTGAATTTTTGAAAAAGTCGCGAAGAACCAATGCTGTGTAAGAAGGCGCAGTATCGTGATGAAAAAACCATGGGTTATCGGCCTATAATTCCGGCCTCTTGAGACGAATAGCTTCACACAAACGATGCATAACACTCAAATAATATTCCTTGTTGACAGTTTGACCCGGCGGAAGGAATTCATAACCAGGACGTTCATCGTCCTCCATACGTTCTCTGGCTTCTTTAAACAATTTATACAAATCAAAAACAATTGCTATGGATAAAGCATCATCACCAAATGACTTTTTTTTTATCATTTCGCACGTTTGGGAAGCCGAAAAACCATTTTTAAAACAAAATATAATCCAACTTTGCTGAATTTTTTCACTCGGGTTAAAAATCGAAAAACGCGCTTTTGTTGTTGAACGAATGCAAGCGAATCTTATTAACTACTGACGCTATGGTCTTAAAATTTGACACAGATGGCAGTTAAGGTCTTACCAAACTAACGAAAAAAAATTAATCCGATTTGGAATTGCCCGGGCGATTTAAATTTAAAAGTCTTACTATTTTTTGATCACAGTAGTATAAATATATTATATATGAGATTCATAAGGAAAATAGAGGACAAAACAAGGAAGGACAGGGTTAGGAATGTACAACTAAGAAAGAATTTGAACATGAAACCAATGGTGGTGTTTGAAGCCAGAGTGAGCAAGAAAAGAACAAGAGGCCGACTTAGAAGGGCATGGTTGGGGGATGTTAGAAAGGCAGTGGCCAAAAGAGGAATAGGGTGGGAACACGCAAAACGAGCCACACAGGATAAAAAGAGGTGGAAGGAAATATGGAAAAGACAAATATAGAACTCAACTCCACGGGCCTTACATCCCTAAAGGGATAGAAAGACATAAGGATCAAGTAAGTATATATATAAATATATATATATATATATATATATATATATATATATATATATATATATATATATATATGTATATATATACATATATATACATATATATACATACATATATATATATATATATATATATATATATATATATATATATATATATATATATACATACATATATATATATATATATATATATATATATATATATATATATATATATATATATATATATATATATATATATACACACATATATATATATATATATATATATATATATATATATATATATATATATATATATATATATATATATATACACATATATATATATATATATATATATATATATACACATATATATATATATATATATATATATATATATATATATATATATATATATATATATATATATATATATATTCTTCAAGATTCTCGGATTCAAGAAATCTAAAAAATGACGTTATTTTTTTTTATCATTTCTATCTTAATAAAATTAGTATGTAAAGAGTAACCTTAAAAAGTATATTGGTTTTAAAACTTGTATTAACAAGGAAAGTTCTGGGTAAATAAATTTAGCTTTTTTAAGGTTTAGAATAATATATGTGTGTATAGATTTTACTGAATAATGCAACACAATATATTCTTGTGGGAATGTTAAAGTACTTTTTAATCGGAAATATATATAAGAAGTATTACGGAAAGACAATAAAAATCGTTCAACAGCCTGTAACAAAACTTTAGTAATACAATCCATAAATTCTGTACAGTTAGCGTACGCAGTGTTTTCCATACGCAGTATTCCGTACTTACACTTATGGGAACCGTTCGGTGAAATTTGGCACAAATATAGGAATTGATGTCCCAATTAGAGCCGTGTAGTTTTGAAAGTTAAATTTGGACTTAAGGCGTTAGCTTGTGGGGGGAAGTGAAAAAAAATGTTTTAAGTTCATCAAGTGGGGTGTCAAATTAAAGCTTGTGAAAATACAAGTTCAAAAATATATCTGATGTAATACTCTCTATTTAGCTTGGCAATATGGTGGAGACTTTTTTCGTGGAAAGTGATGAATTTAGCTGGAACTTATAGCTGTGAAATATTAACACGTACACGTACACTGGTGACCAACGAATAGGTACCGAGACAAAATAATTTTATTTTATTTGTTTACAATTAAACAAATATTTAGGCAGTAATTATTTGCTTGAAACTTTTACTATAAAGAAGTCGCAGTTTTTATATATTCTTGGTAATTCTTACATTAAAGGTGAATGTGTAACTGAAATTCATAAAATACTTCAGCAATCATGGTACGGAACACTAATTGCGCAAGTCCAACTTGCACTTGGCAGGTTTTTTTTTTTCTTTGGCACCGTAATTGAAATTTCTTAATTTCTTTTTTAAATCGTTATCGATAGATCTATTAGAACTTATACCGTTAAAACGTATTCAAACAGAAGTTTTAAAGCACAAGAGTAAAATTACTGATGGTTTTAAAAATTTTCAGATTTGTTTATTTCAACAAGTATAAAAGAATAATTATTGTGCAAAGCATGCAAAATTTTAAATTATATGTAAATGTTTGTATGTTAAGTGTTTTTATTCATCTTTGAGGAATCCTAATTTCCAATACAAATAAATGATATCGAATAATCAAGACATTAGTAAAGCGAGAAATGGATGTGCGTTTCTGTCGTGGTTCTACCAGATCGTGGGCTAGGTAATTGACCTAGGGCAAATTGAATAAAAATTCGTTGAGACTGGTACAATACACAGATGAATTGATCGTGTAATATGGAGACATGAGCTGAGTGTAGATCGTCGCGTGCCTATATTTTAACATTTCACAGAGTGAGATTTAGTACTGATTCAGTGTTGTTACAATAGTTTTGCCCTACTACTAATTTAAAATTAAGAAAAACATCTATTTATTCCAATTTCCACAAACTGTTTAATTTTTATCATTGCATATCAAAGTCCTCATTTCGCACGTACACCACTAGTGGCGCTCCACAACAACTGACAAATGTCATCTGTCGTTAAATATTCAATAGCGATAAAAAAGGTACAAATTTGCAGAATGCATATACTTTAAGGCTCTAGTAGTATTTTTCGATTATTATTATTATTATCTAATCACCTACACAGGCACTGTATGGTTCGGAGATGTTAGTCACGCCTCATGTCCGTTCAGTTTAGTGATCATCGACCGAATTCCTCTGCCTGAGCAATCTGAGACAATCAACTATAACTGTCCTCCGCATCTTCATTCCGGGTGAATTATCCGAAATACAGCAAATTGTTATCTTGTTCAGCTTCTTTAGGAATGTGTTCATAATTCCTCCTAAAACTCCCATGACTAGGACAGCCATTGTTACTGAATATCGTGAGAACAAAGTGCAAAGTTATTGTTATTATTATTATTATAACTATAATTATTTAGAACTAAAGGTTATTGTTGGTGTCGGCATTTCAATTTATACGGGGTCCTACTCTGTTTAAATAGTTTAATCCTTTTTATAAAATTTAAAACAACAAAAACTCCTATTTACTCCGGATAGCCACAAACTGTCCCAAACAGAAAGGGATGGCGCCTACTGATTATTCCATCGCCAAGCATGTAATAAACTGCTCACCATGTCTGACACAGACAAACAATTTAGCCTCTATTATACTGTCGCGATTTTCGATCACTTTTCATTCCCTTATTACTTAGTAGAATAGTTTCATGATAACCGCCGTATTCATTCTTATGATCAAAAAATTAAGTTTTGCAGTTTATTCATAATATTTTAAAACAAGGAACGACCCTTCTGCTTGTTTCGAACAGATACAAACTGTCCCATTTATATTATTGAACATGAAAAGACAGTCCAATTGACACATCCCCCTCATCATTTTTCCCCGAGCAAAGGGGGGCGGCGCCTATCGATTACCACCGCCAAGCACACGACAAGGTGCTCGTCACGTCTGATACACGCAAGTGAAACGGCTGTTTATGGTGGCTGCACGGGCGCGGCAGTCGCGGATGTGTCAAGCGGGGGCGGTTAAACGGGAACGAGGGGTGGGAGTCTTTACCAGTAGCGTAACAAAAAAATATTTATTTTTGATTGTAAAATAAAGCTATCAATAAACGACATAAACTTAATTAATAAACTGTTATTGTTAACTGTTAATATTGGAGATGTCATAGATAAATACAACTAAGTAATAGCCCACTAGTAGTTACCTTTTTTTATTGTTCCTTTCCCGTTCGAGCAGAGATTAACCCTTTTACCATATCTTGAAGATATTTGCGTGGATGTCCATCAACGTTTTCCAGGTTCCAAAATATACATTTGTATTTCATGGCACTTTTAAGCCAACGCGGCAGTTCTACTACGGAAGTTGTTATATTTCTACAACACTCAGCCGCTGGCTGAAATCGAGCCGGCGACCTTCCATTTACTAGGCAGGCTACTAACCCATAGACATAGAGGATGGACTGAGCATTAACCTCATAAAATTGACAACTCTATAGAAAGAGACAAAACGATTGTACGGCCAATACCTGTTTCTTTTCTGTAGGCCTGTAAAAAACAAGGCGTAGTACCCCGAGACGGAATTCAAGGCGAAAAAAGCCCCATACCCGATTTTAGTTCAAATAGAACACTTAGAAATATTATCTTCAAGAGAGCCATAGCTTTGCGGCATTTTAAAAAGAGACAGCTTCTGGCCGCACATTCGCTTTGTCTCTCTCACACTTTTGCGTCCATATTTACTTCATAGCGGGATACGGAATACGCAGTTCATCCTCTAAGTCTATGTACTAACCCATCAAGACCGGCATGGTACGTTCAGTTTATTTCATTGTATGAAAGCGCTCGCAGCTTGACAGGGCAGTCAGAGAAAACACTACAAAGAAAGTGAGGCAAATACAGAATTCGAAATTATGAAAATTATTGAGGAATTTAAAGATGGTCGCCTTAAAAATTACAGTTACGAGCCGCCATTGAAGGAGTTTATTTAGTAAAAGACCTACTATAAAATATTCTTATTTGAAAAAGAAAAATGAACTCCTGCGATATACCCGTCTCGCATACGTAGCAGAGTCTTACATTATTTTTATTTTAATTCAGGGGCGCTGGTTTTAAAGGATGGAACTTTTCAAATGACTAACTTCATAAGGTGAACCCCAATTCATGAGTTAAAAAAATAATTTAAAGCAGTTTTTAGTACGAGTGGTACGACGGAAATTTTTTGAGTTCCGTTTTCATTTTTTAAAACTCTAAACCTGCAGTCATCAGGCCGGTGGAATGACACTGCAACTTAAATTTTTACACCGTGTGTCATTCCTTGTGGCGTTTGGAGTTGCCAGAAAATAAAAGGTAGTAAGAGTTTATCAACACAATTTAGGCTAATCTGAGAATGTTTTGTTAAACAGGGAATTTCTGGGTGTGTCTTCCATTACTATTTTTTTTTTTATCAAAAACGAACTTCTAAATCTAAAAATACTTACTCTACCATGCAGAATTATCAATAATGACATAACTCTGATAAATTTTTATTAACACAGGTTGTTAAAAATTCACTATTATCGTCACTGCTTATGCCGTATGTTACCTACCTAACGTAATAAAATATATCCTATAATCTGGCCACAGAACATATGTATGAATAAAAAAAAAACGCGTAAATCGGATAAGTGGTTCTCAAGTGATAAGCGCACTAACGGACAGACAGAGAGACGTTGCGTTTTATATATGTTATATAGATTATTATTATTAAGCCAGAGAACTTATGTATGAATTTAAAAAAAAAAACAGGTAAATCGGATAAGTGGTTCTCCAGTGATAAGCGCACTGACAGACAGACAGAGAGACGTTGCATTTTATATATATTATATTCTTTGCTACATGAGATTGTTCGATATTTATCGGTTTAGGTAGCGTATTGCAAGAGAGTGTGCTAACGGCAAACTTTTTTCCGACTTGATTCACTATTATCGTCACTGCTTATTCGTTATGTTACCTAACGTAATAAAATATATTCTATAACGTGGCCAGAAAACATATGTATGAATTAAAAAAAAAACAACGTGAATCGGATAAGTGGTTCTCGAGTAATAAGCGCACTAACGGACAGACAGATAGACGTTGTATTTTATATATATTATCGAATATAGATAACCTCATACAACGTTTACACCGATGAACTTGCATGTCAAAAAACTATTTCAACTCTGTTACTCTCAGACAAATTCTAAACTACAACAACCTCTACATTCCCCTCAAGTAACGGCTTGAGCCGCAATATCGGTACATTCAATAATCTTTTACATCTTTAAGATTGATAGAGGCCCCATAAAAACTGCTAGTTGGGAGATATATGTGAAAATAATAGATAATGTCTTCTGACTCAAAAAATTTTGCTGCTTGTAACCAGAAAACCTCGTTTCAACAGGATGTAGCGATATCACGCACTTCGGACACATATTGCGTGTCATTCCAAAAAAAATTGCCAAAAAAATTTATTTGCTATAGAGGTAACGTAATTTAACCTCCATGTAGTTCTGATTTAAAGCTGATCAACTTTTTCTTACGGGGATATCTCAAAACTAAAACTTACCAGTAACAGTCCTCGCGCCCTTGAAAGATACGATGTTCAGTTTTTATAATAGATTATAATATAGATATTAGGCATGTAAACTGAATTCTTAATAATTATTCAAAATCGTTCATATGTAATATAAATAACCTTTAATGATTATTTACAAGACCCTGTATACACACATAAACTTTGAATAAGTCAAAATTATTCCACAATCTCGCTAAATTGCCACCCAAACTGCCGGCGCAATTATTTTATGTTGTTCAGTTAGTTAAAGCCTGTTTATAAACATGAACACATCGTGCCAACACCGGCCTTAACGGGGCCCTAAATTGATTGCTTTGGATCACTGCTTTTGCGGCTCGAACTACCCCTATAATTACCTTATCCTCTTTAGGGAGTTTGTACTACGTCCCTCGTTAATTGTGGTGTTGCATTTCGAAAAACGTAAAACAGTTTGAGCCAAACATGTTACTAGTTTCTTGGAGAGAGAAGCTTTATTTATTTTTTCTTTCTCTGACATTCAAGACGTAAATAATTAGTAATTAGTGCATAATTAGAGAGCGAGCAAGCTTTGCAGTGGATTGCTATAAAATTTAAACCGAATAAACAATCTAAGGTATGCTAATTAATTAGATTTACGAAACTGGAAACCTTGCTAAATCAAAGTCTGACGATATGAATTTATTAGAGAGTAGCATTTGTCCGCATCTCCGCTAGCGTTTAATATACGATTAATAATACAATTAATAAAAGATAGAAAAAGCGCTTGAATTTTTAGCCACTACTTTGCTTCTAGCGCCCTCACCATATATGGCGAACGTAGACAAAAATTGTTATTTTTTCGAAAATTTCGAACGTTGTAATAAAACATGGGATAATTTAGTTACTTGCGGAACAATGCATGAAAATGATATCAGTCGTTCTCCAGTTATAAACAGTCAAACCGAGACTTATATTACAGTTATAAAACCAGCCAAGTGCAAGTCGGACTTGCGCAATTAGTGTTCTGTACGATAATTGCTTTTGAAATAAAATAAAATCTTTACCTAGGCTGAGTTAATTAGGTCCCTGACGTGTATATATCTTAGGATCCTATATGTATTTTCACGTTTTTTCTGAGATAATGATGTAAAATAGTTATAGCATTTTAGCTACCTAGTAGCCAATAAATCAATCTAGCTCAATCTATAATCTAGTAATAAAAGTGTAAAAACAAATTTTTACTACCTAAATATTTATTTAATTATAAACAAATAAAATAAAATTATTTTGTATCCTGTTTCTATCCGTTAGCTATCAGTGTGTGAACTGAAAAATATATTTAAAAAACCTACACCATATTTTCAAACCAATTTTTTTTATATACCAGATGAATTATCCAACGTAATGCAGTCGTGATAATTTTGGCTCAAACTACACTTTATGGAGAATATTTCAAAATTTTTTCAAAATTTTTTTATCAGTACTTTTCGAGATAGTGAGGGGCAGCGATTTTTGGCCAGTTTTTTACAATAATACAAACAAAAGCGTGCACAAGTATTACATCATATATATTTTTGTACTTGTGTTTTTACAAGCTTTCATTTGACGCCTACTCGATTTTTTTCACTTCCTATTTTACCCCCCAAAGCTTACCCCTTAAGTTAAGATTAACTTCCAAAACTACACGGCTCTGATTGAGCCATTAATGCTTATAGTTGTGCCAAATTTCAACTTTCTATATCAAACAGTTTCAGAGCAAATAGGGTGTGACAGACAGACAGACAGACATCGAAGTGTTCCGGAACACTAAAAATGGACGCTATTTACCATTACTTATAGATGTGTGACTGAAGTAACTATTAATCAAGATGACAGATGAAGTTTCATTTGAATGAAGGCGCAAAACAAGCGGATATTCTACAGAAAACGTCAAGCGCAACATGCCAATGAGACGTGCAGTCGCAATAAGACATTTGAATGGTGTAGACCAGGGGTGCTCAAACGGTCGATCGCGATCGACAAGTCGATCGCGAGTGCTTTTTGAGTCGATCTCGAGAAAAAAATTCCGATATTGAACTATTCACAGATTTTGTTTTAGGTAACTAAAACAAAATGTAATGAATAAACTGCTAAAATTTATTCGATCCACAATTAGGCGAGAATAACCCCCTCATCACTTTCTTTTATCGTAATAACCCCCTGCTAGCGGCAAAAGGCGGCTTTATCAAAGGAACGCGCGGTACTTGACAAAGAAAAGCCGCGTTTTTGATTCCCGCCGATTTTTCTAGAAACTTCGGGCGGTGTGTTTGACGGGAACATTCGAGACTTCGTTCGCGCAGATATAAATGTTGCGCCTGCAGGAATAGGAGTCAGTCTGAGTTGTAACTTGAAGGTGATACATCGATACAAAGTTTATTAATAAATAGTCCAACATGAGTGCGCCGAAGAAAAGTAAAACTTATCATTTTAATAACGATTGGAAGGAAGAATTTTTCTTTTGTATGGTAAAGGATAAGTGCATTTGTCTCATTTGCCGTGCGTCAGTTGCAATACCTAACCGTGGGAACTTAGAGAGGCATCATAAAACGGTTCATAAAAACTATGAAAAGGATTTTCCGTCACAGAGTGAATTAAGGAAACGAAAAGTACGTGATTTGATAACTTGTTTGAAAAAAGAACAAACCATGTTCACAAGACCAGCCAAACAATCAAAAGCTGCAACGATCGCGTCATTTAAAATATCTCATATATTGGATTGGTTGTGAAGGAAGCATTTATTAAAGCGGGTGAGACTTTATTTGGAGATTTTAAAAATAAAACAGGGATTATGTCTGCTATTAGAGAACTTCAGTTATCTCGTTCGACTGTCACAAGGCGTATTGAAGTCATGAGTCAGGACATGGCAGATAAACTAAAACATGATATCATGGAATGTACATACTTTTCTTTACAGTTCGACGAATCCACCGATATGACAGACCCTGCCCAGCTGTGTATTTTTATTCGAATGGTATTCAATGACATGTCGGCTAAGGAAGAGTTTTTGACAATGATTCCTCTGAAAGGAAAGACCCGTGGCGAAGATATATATGACGTTTTCTTCAATTTTGTAACAAACTACAAGCTACCAATTTATAAACTAGTGTGCATTACAACCCATGGAGTACCAGCAATGACCGGAAACGAAAACGGTTTTGTGGCATTGTGTCGAGCTAATGATGATTTCCCTTCATTTTTCTCCTTCCATTGCATTATACATCAACAAGTTTTGTGTTCAAAAGTTCTAAACATGGAGGAGATTATGGGCATTGCAATAAAAATTGTGAATTCTATCCGTGCACGTAGTTTGCTACGACGGCTCTTTAAATTGCAGTTGGAAGATAGTGAATCAGCAGAACACACTGATTTAGTTCTTCACACGGACGTCAGGTGGTTGAGTCGCGGAAAATTCCTAGAAAGGTTTCAAGAATTATTGCCCGAAATAACAGCTTTTCTGGACGAAAGAGGTGATGACACTCAGATGCTGAAAAAACGGAAAATGGCTGACTGATTTGGCATTTTTGACAGACATCACAATGCATTTAAACACCATTAATTTGGAGCTTCAAGGTAAAGGAAAAACTATTATTGAGATGATTAGCGCAATAAACGCATTCAAAAGTAAATTGCAACTTATGATAGATCAACTGAAAAGAAAGGATCTGAAAAATTTTCCGTTTTTGAAAGCAAGGATTCCTCAGTTGAATTATGATATTTATGAGGCAGAATTATCAAATATTTTGGGCCAATTCGAAATACGTTTTTATGATTTCAGTAAATTGGCAAATATCGCATCATTTATGAGTTATCCTTTTTCGTGTAAAAACATTGAGGAATTAGCTACTGAAATAGCAAGTCAGTTTAACATGGACTCATGTCCTGTTGAAAATGAGTTAGTGCAGATTATATCAGATATACATCTCAAAGCCACAGCATCTGATACAAAATTCTGGTCTTTTATAACTGACGGCAATGTTTGGGTCAACTTACTTGTGCGAGTCTGCATTTTCTGAAATGAAGATAATTAAGTCAAAATATCGCAATCGACTAACTGACGAACATATGTCATCATGCTTGCGATTAGCACTCGGTAATTACGTACCATCTTATGAAAAGTATGCTGAGGACATGCAGTGCCACGCTTCAACATCCAAAGTCACTCTTTAGTTAAGTTTAGACACTAGAACTCGTTTGTTTTGTAAGAACCAATAAACTCCCAATTTTGAATAATTATGAGTTTTTTCATTGAGATTTTAGAGCAGATCTACACTTACCTTGACTAAAAAAATGCATATTGTGCGGAAAACTAATATCTATGCCACGATATATCCTATCTACACGACAATCCTGCATCACACTTACTTGCAGCCTCTCAGAGTCGATCGATCGTAGTCTAACAATATTGAGGTAGATCGCCAGTAGTTCAAGTTTGAGCACCCCTGGTGTAGACCCTTCAACGATGGCCGTATATCTGTTAGTAGCGATTCTGGGCGTGGGATCCCTAGTTTAGTAATTTCTGTAGATTTTCTATACCATGGTGCCACTATTATCAGTAAATATTTCTGTCTTACTGGGTGATGGGTATATAAGACTGAGAAAAAAAAGACTAGGTTCGATCACCGCATTGCATATTAAAGCATTTGAGGGTAGTATTGTCACATCCCCCTTACAGGCCACATCTAGCTCCGAGTCATTTGTTTCGACCCCTAATAGAGTTTCTCAAAGATCACCTTGCGACCCTGAGGGTGGTATAGGTGTACTGACAAACCTTTCTATGCTGAAGCTTTCCAGGTGTTAGCTAAACGTTAGGATAAGTGTATAAATGCTGCAGGGCAGTATGTCAGAAAATAAATGCAGTTCATTAATAACTTTAAAGTTCCGATTTGACCTTACCCTATCCTTACATATATGGTACAAATGGATACATATAGAAATAGATTAAATTTTAAATAAGCAGGGAAGCTAAGTCCTTAATATCATTTTGTAGCCTATGGGGTTTTAACACAACTTAAGTTATCTTTGTGACCGAAAAAATTAACGTAGAATAAGAGCTTTTACGGCTTTGCTCAGATGAAAAATCATAATTCATTCTTGAAGCGTACAATTCCCAAGATATCTTGAGTTTAATCTGAATAATCAAGTTTTCTGGACTGGTCACTTGATTCATTTTTACATTTATGTTTTTAGTGGGAGATGTATTTCATGGAAAATAAATACATTTTTATTTAACTACAGACTAATAAAATTGTAGGATCATATTCATCGTTGTATCTTAACCCCGTAAGGATCCACCTGACACAGGGATTCCTGTTTCGATATCCCTTTAATGTTTTTTTTTATATTTAGGAAATATTTAAGAAGTAAAATCAATTAAGATTTGTGGATTTTCCAAGAAACAACTATGAATACGGCCGTTAGACCTTTTTAGCTTAGTTTCTGTTCCCATTCGTGATTCAATTATATTGCCATTAATATAGGGAAACAAATAACCATCAAAAATAAAATAAAAATCTTCCTTTTCGTTTAGGCCAGAAGCCAAAAACACATTTATTTATTTGCATGCTGGCACGAATTTGAAAGAAATTCATTTAGAGTTAGGTTACAAATGTTATTACCCACGTTAACCAATTATTTTCCGATATATTGCGATACGGTTGTTTGCGTTTAATGTCCTAGGAAAATTTATTGATATTAAAAACGGTTAGTCTGGCAAATCAAAAGTTGAAAGATGTCAATAAAAAATTATTAGCGTGCGAAGTATCGGTTTCTCAATTATTATGGCGGTGACTCAATATGAGGGATTAAAATTTCAACAATATAAATATGTGTACAGGGACACACTGTTTTCCTATTCTACATACCAAGAAAATTCTTTTAGTTCTCTCTCAGTTTTTATGAAGAAGCTAAATACGATAACAAAAAATTTATCACTTGTCAAAACTGACAGATTACAAAGCCAACTAGGATTTTTTTCTAAAGGCACCCTCTATATATGAGCACACCATAACATAAATAGCATTTTGACAAAAATTAATAACACTTGATACTTATTTTTTAGTCGTTTTATTTTTTTAGTCTTCTCTTATTTGAAGTATCAAAAAAATTACTCTACTGGGTATAATATCTTTTCAGTTTGGGGCAAAACTGTAGTTCCGAAGCAAACGGTACGCTGGCCTGCTCAGTCCGAAAATATCGCTCGCATCACTCAGTAAAAGTTTCGGATAATATTATGCAAAATGGATAAAAAATACGGGAAATTTAGTTCGAGGGGAGTGTGCAAACCACGTAAAAGAGTTTAATGGTAATAGATTTTCAGATGAAAGTAATTCTAATTTTGCCAGTACATCTGCAGAAAAAAATTGTAAAACTTCTGATTTGAGTCCAAGCACTAATCCGACTTTTAGTTATTGTATAGTACAACTTCACAACAAAATAACACTTGAGAACGAGGCGTATGAAGAGTCGGAAGGAATGTTATATGCAGCAGGCATATCTGATTGAATGTAAGTAGATTTTATAAGTGAAAATTCGTTTGTAATCGGCGTGCACGATAACTTAAAAAACCATTTAAGCGATCGATCTGAAATTTTAATATGTTCTTCTACACAACAATAGCCCCAGTATAAACGAGAATAAACAATATTGGTTAATTTTTTCCTCAATTTTTTTTTACGAAAAAAAAAAATGTTATTTTTGAGACCACCCACTTTGGAGGTCCACCACTGTGTGAATTTTTGCTGAAACAAAATAATCATAGTCTGTACTGGGGCCATAGTCATACTTTTTCTAAGGATATTTTTTTTTTCAGATGTTCCAGTGAACCGCAATCGTGAACTCCAGCAGATCAACATTTTCTAAATGACTTCCATGAGGCTGCAAAACCTCCTATAAAAAATCATCAAAAAAATTATGTAATTTTCTCTTTCTTGTCTTTTTTTTTATTAATTTAGCAGTCCCATAACAATTATTAAAATTTTCGACGGAGAAAGTGTTCCCTTAATTTTATAAATATGGTAAAATCGTAAAAGGTGACGTATGTGTACAGGGTGGTCTAAATTGGACACTTTTAAAGGTAGACCCCCTTTATCTAAAGGAGATAGACAAAAACTGATGTCAGTGTCTGAGGCTCAATTTTTATGATAACCTTAATGGTGAAAATCGCATATCGATATCTAGGGTATTTTTCAAAAATCTGTACTTTGGAAGAATGTTTGTAATTCTTTTCCTATTGAAAATTTTTGATTTCTGTAAAAAACATTCTCAAAGCACTTTTTCACGTGGATTTCAACAGTGTAAGTTACATTTTTCTACAACTAATATTTTAATAGTTATTAACGCAAAAATATATTTTTTTAATAGGATGCCCTGTATATTTTTCCTTATCCGAATAGTGCTTTAAATTACCATTCTAAAAATATAGCACACTTTATATTTTGCTTAAATCTACTTCAAAATATAAAGGTTTTCAGTTTTTACGCGAGTTTTAAATGCACATTTTGTGAAGTAGGCTTTGGAAGCAGCGTCCATATGGTTTAATTCAATTGTTTACTCGCAGTTGTCAAATTTTACTTCAGGATCAGTTATTGAATTGTCAAATAAATCGCAATGAAGTTTGAATATTACAAAAAATGGGATATCATAGTGTGTCGACATTGACCATGTTTTTGAAAAAGTGATTCATTGTATATTTAGACTAAAATAACAATTTCTAGACTGTCTGTAAACTATCATGCTAAACAATTAGTTTCAAAGTACTCTTTATCCCGGGATCAGCAGTGTTTACTGAATCTGACTGTATACATCTTAGTCGTGTAGATAAATATAGTTATCATTTTACTAACAATAAATATTACACAAATTATTTTGATATTACGGTACTACACGGAAAACAACATTTACTCGAAAATATGGCAGCACTGTTTAGCGGTCAAACGGCGGCGAGCTGGCCAATTTCAATCATTTACAATCGTGGTCGTGATCATGGCGATGACGATCGAAACATCGCTGATTAAGGCCGCTAATTGCAAACTCTGTAGCTAAACTCCGCGCCTTACTATACCCGTTGTACCTTTACATGATTTTATAAGGGTCAAAACAATGGGTCAAAATACCCCTAATCATTTTCTGTTATTTCATCAATTCTTGTTAGTTATACACTACTCAACATTTATACTGAATTGTTTTAATTATTTATGTGCTAGAAGAGAAACTGGAGAACGTTCAAACTCGCGCTTCGTTGGTTTTTTGAATATTAAAATTGCGAAACACGTACCTAAATGTAATATTTTTGTACAACAGATTTTGAAACATGTTCCTTTTAGTTTCTGGATCTCCTGAAGAGCTGCAAAATATAAGTAACAACCTTGTTGGATTAGGGTGTCGATATGTTCAGATATTGTAAATATCTCTTGGAAAAAACTCTTAGGTTGTGTCCTACGTGAACAATTAACTATAACGAAGCGAGCGATGCATGTGACGTGAGCGATAATACTTACCAATCTCACGTAAGATACTAAAAGTGGCGTGCGCGATAGAAGAATCTTTTGCTAGCTGCAAAGCTTCCAGTCTTGAATATACTTATTGTTAAAGTTAAAAAACAGCCATAACAATAATAATTTAATAATAAATAAGGAGTTTGCCCTTTACTTCAGGTGTAATGGAAACTTATAAAAAGCGGCCTATCACCGTGCTTATAATAACACATTCATAGAGAAAGAATAGAACTTCGTGAAAGAAAAAATAAACAAAATCAACTTGACGGAAAACATCTCGTTTTGTGTCCAGTTTTGTTAGAATGGTTTTTAAACAAACTTTTAAAAAAATTGTGCTAGTATGAGAATCCTTATGATTCATATCTAGGGTTGCCAGGTCCAGGATGCCAAATTGCGGGGCGGGAGGTTAAAAAAATCGGGATTTTGGTTGTCCAATCGGGACAACTAAAGAATACAAGGTTTTTATAAAATCAACGTTTATTTTTATCATTAAGTGGTGAAAATAATGGTAGGGTAGTACAAAACGATACTCGCGAAGTCTGAACCTTTTATAATTACCGACTGACCCAAAATCGGGACATTCAGCGTCCAGATCAAGGGTGAATACGGACGTCCCGCGCAAATCGGGGCACATTTACACATCACAAAATTCTACAATGTATTACCGTGCAAATTAATGCTTCTACATAATTATATTCTATATTGTTTGGACCATTAATGACCAATGTTAAACCAGCTGAATGTGGTCTTTGCAAGGGTAGGTCTTAAAATGAATTAAAAAAAAAACTAAATTAATGGGCCCTAAAGATACCAACATACAGATGGAAATAACTCCATTGAATGCGCCGACGTTATCTACTTAGGTTACACTACTAAGATCGGAAAGGAGAACCAGCATGCAAACATTACCAGTTGAATAGGACTGGCATGGGCAGCTTTTGGGAAACTATGACATATCTTAAAAAGTATTACAATACCCATAAACCTAAAAATTAAAGTCTACAATACGTGTGTCCTACCTGCCAGCACATATGGACTGGAAACGATGTGCCTCGTTAAAGCATTTGCTAAGAAGCTGGTAACTTCACAGAGAGCTATGGAGAGAAGTATGCTTGGTATCTCCCTTAGAGATAGAATTCATTCAACGAGCAGACAAAGAGACAAACCACAGTCAATGACATAGCTCTGGAAACGGCAAGAATAAAGTGTCGATGGGCGAGTCATATGGCTAGATCATCCGGAGACAGATGGGTATATAGGGTTACAGTGTGGAGACCCAGAGAAACAGAAAGAGGTGTGGAGCGTCCACAGAAACGATGGTTCGATCATATAAGAGTAACAGCGCGCAAGCAATTGTTAAAGGTGGCCAAACATAGGGAAGCATGAAAGAGATTAGAAGAGACTTACGTCCAGGAGCGGACAAACTTGGGGTGAGAAGAAAAAGAAGAAGAAGATTGTTTGGACCATTGATACGCGATTCGAGTTAGTTTGGTTGTGACAGGTTGTAATTTTTGTCAAAGCTAACTAACGGCTGACGTGAGGCGCATGATAAAGTCAAAGAATTTGGTCGCTGTAGCTGCTTCATATGTACTGTTTTGATTTTTTTGCCGTAATCGTGCTGATCATAGTAAGTTGACTATATAGCATATTGAGTTAGTAAAATATATTACACTTCGACTCAATATGTTGAGTAGTGTAATATTAAATCGTTGCTGCAAACTGACAAGCTACGGATTATTATATTGATATTTTATAATTTATAATACACGAACACGTGCAATATAGTCTCAATCATCCGTTATGGGAAGAACGATTTTAGTTCCTGCTTCGAACGCAGAAATTAATATTACCCAAAGGTGGAGGTAGATGAAATATGGGCTGAATGAAATGAAGCTATAACGATGTAAGTTTAAAAGACCAGCTTAATTACCAGTAACTTCTATTGTTTGAACAACGTTATAAGATTTTAGCATTAAAAAGTAGGTTTATTATTGTTTGTTTTCATTCTTGTTCGTTTTCTCAGTAATAGTGATCGTTGGTCTTAATATTTCATTAGCCAGAGGTGTCTGGGTATTTTTGCTTATTGGTTAGTGTCCTGTTTGTTAACCTGAATGCTAAAAAGGACTATATATAACTATATATATATATATATATATATATATATATATATATATATATATATATATATATATATATATATATATGTTAGGCATTCCACAAGGTAGTGTTATGGGCCCTATACTGTTTATGTTATATGTAAATAACATAACTGAATTACTTTTGTTAAATAATAAATGTAAAATTACTAATTATGCAGATGATACGAACATTTTGTTAAGTCATAAAGACATTACGGACCTTGAAGAAGATGCTGAGATTTTTATGCTAGGGGTGAAGGAATGGTTCACAAAGAATAAGCTAGTCATGAATAACACAAAAACGAACATTATGATATTTAAAACAAGCTGGTCACGACTAGAGGAACCAACTAGTTTAAACTTAAATGGTAACCATATTAGTTTAAATGCTGAAGTTAAGTTTTCGGGCATGTTTTTGGATAGTACTTTAACCTGGGAATGTCATGTCAACCATGTTGTGAGTAAATTAAACAGAATATGTTATAGTCTTAGAGTCTTGGGGAGGTAAAGGGTGATTCATTTAGAGGTACTTTTTGTGATGGGGATTTAATTGCAGATTGCGCATGCGTCGTGTCAACTGAAGTGGCATTCCTGTTCAGTAGTGTTTGACAATTCATAATGGAAAGACTTAGCCCAGCACAGCGTCTACAAATTGTTCAACTTTATTACGAAAATGGGCGTTCTACGAGGAATGTGTATCGGGCGCTTAGAGCAACTTATGGTCCACATAATCGGCCTACCGAACGCACAATTCGCTCTACCATCAATAAGTTTGAGACCCAATTTCCATTATTGGATAATGCTCGACCGAATAGACCACATCCAGCACGTAGTGAAGAAAATATAGGGGCGGTAGCGGAGAGTGTACGCGAAGACCGTGAAGTGTCGATTCGTTGCCGTTCTCAACAGGTTGGCCTGTCATATTCAACAACTTGGCGTATTTTACGTAAAAATCTTTCTTTAAAAGCATACAAAATTCAACTAGTGCAACAACTGAAGCCGACCGACCTTCCGAATCGTTTCCGTTTTAGTCGTTGGGCTCTTGAAAAGCTTGCAGAAGATTCACTGTTTTCGAGAAAAATTTTGTTCACCGATGAGGCCCATTTTTGGCCTAATGGGTTCGTGAATAAACAAAATGCCCCTATTTGGCCAACCTGAAGAGGTTCAAGAGCTGCTATTAAATCCAGAAAAAACAACTGTTTGCTGTGGTTTATGGGCCGGTGGAATAATCGGTCCATATTTCTTCAAAACAGAGGCCGGCCGGAATGTTACTGTGAATGGTGACCGTTATCGCGCCATAACAGACTATTTGATGCCAGAAATTGAAGCCCGTGGTCTCGACGAAATTTGGTTCCAACAAGATGGCGCCACTTGCCATACAGCCCGTGAAACCATGGCTTTACTGCGAGAGCAATTCGGCGAACAGATCATTTCACGCTTTGGACCAGTGAATTGGCCGGCTAGATCATGTGACATCACACCTCTTGACTTTTTCCTTTGGGGCTATGTAAAGTCCAAAGTCTACATGGATAAGCCAGCTACAATTGAGGCATTGGAGGCCAATATTACTCGAGTCATTGGCCAAATACCACTCGAAATACTCACACGCGTCATTGAAAATTGGAACTTCAGAATGGACGTTGTTAACCGTAGTCGCGGACAACATTTGAAAGAAATTATCTTTAAGAAATAATTGTAAAGAATGGTTCTTTTATATGATAATAAAGATTATAAAATAAAATTGTTTTTATTCATTTTTTTTTTATTTAAAAAAAAGTACCTCTAAATGAATCACCCTTTATATTCCTTTTGACATCAAGAAAATATTGTATCATGCAAACTTTGAGTCCCATATAAGGTATGGAATTATCATGTATGGAAATTGTAGAGATGCTAGTAAGGTTTTTGTTTGTCAAAAAAGAGCTTCACGAATTATACTCAGTTTAAACCATAGAGAATCATGTAGAGGAAAGTTTACAGAAAATTAACTACTTACTGCTGCTGCTGTTTACATACAGGAATGTATACTATTCCTGTTTAAAAACAGGTCTTTATTTGAAAGATATGAGTCACAAACTGTATATGCCACAAGAACAATGAACTATACTTACCCAAGACACCGATTGACTATGACAGAGAAAGGTGCACATTATCAATGTATTAGGTTGTATAACACTTTACCAAATGATATTAAATTAATTACAAATCTCAAAATACTCAAAAAGAAAATCTTTAGATTGTTATTGAAAATAGAGCCATATAATATTGAAGAATTCTATAGAGACTTAATGTTTAATCCTGTTAGGTAGTTTTAGTCTTAGTTGTGGACACTATTTTATTGTATGCTGGCATATATTTAAAATAAAGAGAATTTTGAATTTTAGAATATATATATATATATATATATATATATATATATATATATATATATATATATATATATATATATATACACATACATACATATGTATATAAAGATAGATCACGTGTCATTTGAACCCGCAAGTCGAGAGTTCTGTACCGGTCCATGTCAACCAGTTCCTGACGGCTTTTATTTGAATGGATATAGGCACGCGGATCTATAAATTGCTCGTCATCTTGTACAATATTACTTTGTTTGTTTCATAACTAAAAAATTATACTGTGCTAAAATTAGTCTTATACAGAGTGTTGTGTTTTTCCCCACAGGTTTAGCACAACTAGTTTAATTTTAAACTGTAATCAATAGCACGGTTATTCAGGGTTACGTAACAATAATTAAAAACTTACAATACGGATATGTGCAGTTGTTTGTTGTGTTGTTACTTAATAAACTGATGTAAGGTGCAGATCTTCATGAAATTGGTAAAAGTGTCAATATCTCGAAATCTAACGATTTTTCACTAAGATCATATACGTTGATTTTGGTACCGGTACCTCTATATATATATATATATATATATATATATATATATATATATATATATATATATATATATATATACATATATACGTTGAAAATAGCGTGTCTTCTTAGACATTCAGCTTTTTTTTATTGGGGAAAGTATAAAGTATCAGTTTTATTCGAAGAAAAGGTTCATTTTTGTGAAATGTACACCTACCGGTCATCGATTTTTAAATTACGTGTAAGCTTTGAAATCAATTTTATGAAAGGACCCTTTTTTTATAAAATCACCTTTCCCCTCCTGCTAATAGATTTTGAGTTTACTATGTTAGGAAGGGTTGAGAATAACTACCGTTTTGCTTTTGGATCTCCTTCATTCTCGTCGTTAACTATAAATAATTAGACCACTTCATAGTATTCCCAAATTTATTAAAAATTGATGAATTTAAGTAATTACGAGTCATTCTTGCAATTTATGAATAGGCAGCAGTAATACATTGGAAAATCGTGCGATGTACATATCCTAAATCTTTGTGTTTATTACTTTTACGTAAAGTGTGATATCAAAATGGTATATTATACACGGTACGCCTCTTAAAAATGAATGTTTGATTTATTACACTTTTTGAGCCACTCTGTATCCACAAAAATATTTTTAATTTATGAAAATGTACGATTTTTACACAGAAAATTAGAGGAATTCCATCCTCCTTTCATATACGCGCCACCCTTATTAAAAGAAGACATTTTGTAGAATAACGATAATCGTATTGAAATCACTCATTAATCGCTGATTTTACAAAATATAGAAAGCAAACAATAATAATGCTTTGACCTTAGTTACTTCTGTCGTATCGGGGAGTGCTATAATGAGTACAATATTAAAAACGGGGTTCTATTTTATTCTTTGACCAATAATAATAAACAACTTTTTTTTTGTGTTAATAATAACAATAAATAAAACGAATAAACTTATATAATACAATAATGAAAACATTTTATAAGGAACAAAAAATTACAGTAACATATATAGTCGCACAAATAGGTAAATAGGTAGGATATTGATTAATAATTAATCATTTCTCCAATCCAATTCGGCAAAAATACCTTTTAAAGTTATTTCTGAAAGTAATATAACTGAATATTTGATAGTGTACTATTATAAATTAATAGAAAAATATGTTTGCGGGGTAATGTCACTCTAGAGCTAAGAATAAATTGAAATATAGTGAACGCAATCCAAAATTTACTTAAATGCTTTTATTTTAGATACTTTAAAGTACATTTCTTTAAACATTTTTTTTTACAAAACGGCGGCCCTAGTGCTCAGTAAAGGAAGATGCATCTTATAAATAGTATTTCGCAGCAGAAAAGATTTCTGCTGTGTTACATTTTTCGGTAAAAACTCACGTAAAAATTCGTTTATAAAAAAAAAAAAGGTCAAAACAAATTGTAAAATCGGTACGTACTTTGCTAGTGAATGTAATTTTGAAGGTACAGTTAAAATTTCAAATAAATCGACCATAATTTGAAGAAGTTATGTTTCCGGCCAGTTTGAAAAATGTGGGTTTGAGAAAAACGTGTTTTAAAGTTATATAAATTTTCTTGATTACTATAATCTACGATGCCTGCGCCATATAATTGTCCTTCTAAATTGATGTTTCTTTGTTCTTTAGATAAATAGGTTTCTTCAATATTCAGAAAGGTACAATCATTTAAGTAGCGCGAAGCATAAAGACTCTCGGAGAGTTTGAAGAGCGCTTTGTACCTTATTTCTAAGTCCCTAAGCATCATTTAAGCCAAAAAGAAATGTTGATTTTTTTCAAATTTCTAGCGTGACATTACCTCTTATGAATGTTATTTTTAAATTAAATTCAATTAAAATATAGAGTCAGGCTTTTTTCTGTATGAAAATTCAGTCAGGTGGATATATATATATATATATATATATATATATATATATATATATATATATATATATATATATATATATATATTCCAGTCTTTACCTATGGAAGTGAGACGTGCACACTTACTATAGAATCTGCACACCAATTCGTACCCTAACTCGTGGAATTTTTTGATGGCGATAACACAAGTGGGCAGGCATGTATTGTTTTGAGGAAAGAGAATTTCTCACTTCGCCAAATGCGGACGTTTTTCTTTCACAGCATGGTTAAAACGACCAATAAGTTGACATATTAATCGTTTAGCTCTTTTCAAGGTGTATTATGCCGCGGGCATCCCAAACACTTTGAGTTTGTTGGCCGATAAAGTCGCCTTGGCGTTCTTTGGCGTCTGTTCGCCAAGAAAAACCCACTGTTTGGACTGTTCTTTGGTCTCTGGTGTGCTGTGATGAATCCATGCCATTCACATTCCCAAACATTCTTTTGAAGTTGACACACCTGCGTGTAAACAAGTGACTCAATTTAGATGTTACATGATTTCGACGAGCAATGGCAGCACCCATCTTGCGGAAAACGTTCTCAAATGAGTTGTTAAAATGTTCTGCTCCCATTCAATTGAGATGCCTATAGTCTCAGCAATCTTACGCACTTTCACTCTCTGATCATTTATCACTATATCGTGGATTTTTTCAATCATTTCTGATGTGGTGATCTCATTTGGTTGATCCGGTCGCTCTTCATCAAAAATGCTTGTACGGTCGCGTTTGAATTCAGCTGTCCAATATTTTACGGTCGATAACGAAGATGCAGAGTCCCCATAAACCTCGACGAGTTCTGCTTGTATGTCATAATTCGTTTTCTTTTTCAGAAACAAATATTTTATCACTGCCCGATATTCAATTTTTTCCATTGTTGTAAAATCACAAAAGTTGTTCTATTTAAATGGCTGCCACTCACAAATTAAATCACGCAGCGACTTGAAAATTTGATAGGACTCTTGTGACAGGTTATGTTTACGAAAAATATAATTTCTTAAATAATATCGCGCCATCTCTGGCCCAGGCCAGGTACTTATCATATAACCTTCGTATAGGGATGAAAGTCAAAATAATGTTTCAAGAACAGATTCTCGATATTCTTGTGTAGAGAAATTTCTTTGACAATTTACGTGTAAGAAATTTATAATTTCTAAACCGAAGATATTTCCAAAAGTAATCACCCGTTTATCATTACGGCTCGTCGATCCTCTTTGCTATCGTCCCCATCTGTCTCCCGAAGATGCCGCGACGTCGACGTCATGGGTAACAAATGACTGTATCTGCACCTAAATTTACGGAAGACTAGTGAAAAAAGACAGAATCGGACTAAGAATAACACGACTCAGATAAAAATAACCGGTCAAGTGCAAGTTGAATTTGCGCAATTCGTGTTCCGTGTTGCTTTTAAAAAGAAAAAATTTTGTTACGGAGGTATAAAATGATCAGTGACTTCACAAGACACACCCCAAGTGAGTTTTCAACAAAGTTTGTTTCCAATCTTTACTGAAAACTGATGACCTTGAAATTTTTGTTTTTTTATATACCAGATAAATTATTAAAAGTAATGCACTCGTGATAATTTTCGTTCAATCTACACCCCGTGGAGAATATTCCAGAATTTTTTCAAAAAAAATTTTTTGATCAGTACTTTTCGAGATAAGGGGGGGCAGCGATTTTTCGTGATTTTTAAAAAATAATACAAAAAGTGTGCGTTAGTATTACATTATATATATATTTTTTACTCGTGTTTTCACAAGCTTTCATTTGACACCAGACTCCATGACTTAGTAAAAAAAAATTTTTTTCACTTCCGATTTCACTCCCCAAAACTAACCCCTTAAGTCAAAATTTAACTTTCAAAACTACATCGCTCTAATGAGGCCATCAATTCCTATATTATTACCAAATTTCAACTTTCTATGACAAATGGTTTCGTAGAAAATCGAGTGTGACAGACAGACAGACACCGAAGTCATCTTATAAGTACCGTACGGAACACTATGGTAAAAATGTATGGCCTATCAACAATTAAACTTTGAATTCATTGGACAAGATTCCATTATGTGTAGAAATTAATTCTCGGCCTTTAACCTTTTAACAATTTTGACAATTACTTTTAAAAAAATAGTACAAGACTAATTTTCAAACAAACTTTTTCGGTTTTTGCACATTTTAATGATTAAATTCCACATCGTAAAAGTGATAGTTGTTTCGATGTTTTTCTAGACCTGTTCAACTGACTTGCACTCAGAATCAGCCAGGTGGTATTGTAAAGATTAGAACAGCTGGCAATCCGAAGGAGTCAACTCTGGAGAATAGGCCGCATGAGGAAAAATACCCTAACTTAAGTCAGAGCTGGTTTTCCGGGTCTTGCAATTGGGTTTGGCAAAGTTTCTCTTTTTTCAAAACTGCTAGAAACATTGTTTACTCATGCTGAGCGATACAGTTTCTTACCCAAAGCCGAACAAACCGATTCTTCCGTTTCCGCGGCGTTTTTTAGGTGAAATATGACAAGACGCAGTGACTCGAATACTGTTTTTCGAACCACATGTCTACAACTAATTTTTTGAGGTGTTATCCATAGTAAGATCACGCGTTATATTTCTTTTTGAAGCTTACGCGTTATATTTCTTTTTGAAGCTTACGCTTGTCTGTGTAGCCATTTGAATTATAATATTATACACTGGTTAAACTATAAATTACAAAAGAATCCCTGCTTTACAAAAGCGAATTTACTTACTTACTTACTATACTTACTACATTTAATTTACATATGTACTTAATTTAAAGCCAAAAGAAAGTTACTGTTGAAGCAAACACATTGCTAAAACTACCATTTATTCGCATTATGAAACTGCTAATTTATATAAAAGAAAAGATTAATCTATTATAGTCAAGGGGGTAGAGAAAATATAGTCAACTCCACTAATTATATGGGAATAAAACCTCTCAAGCACTTTCCTGGCAAGTTAATTATCCCGAAAAATATGCGTTTCCAGAGAAACTCAAAATACCATGAGTAAATACTTTTTGATTTTACGAGAGAGGTTTAGAAAACACTCTGAATGGAAATTGGAAAGTTACACTAAATTAATACAATTGACAAGAAAAAGGTAAAATTTATAGATTTTAAATTTAAATATATATCCAGCCTACAGTCTGTCAAGTAAGAACGTGTCCGCTAGTATTCTTGAAGAAATGTGTTTCGAGAACATTTTTGCCATTAATGTACTCTTTGCTGTGCTAACAACGGCGTAATTACCTTAGTAAGTTGTCCAATCGCCTCCTGCATCAATAATCGCCTGGCAGCTTTGAGGCATGCTGTTGACGAGATTTTCTGCATACTACGACAATGATTTCCAATTTTTTTGAATCTCAAGAGACAACTGAGTCAAAGTCCTCAGAGTCTTTCCTCTGAGCTTTCTCTTTACAAGAAACCAAACGTTCTCTTTCAATAGGGTTGGCGTCCGGCGATTGTGAGGGCCACTCTAGTATCTTATCGTGGGCCCAAGTGAGCCACTTTGCGACGTGATTTTCGATCAGCAAAAGTTTCTTCAACGTGCTTCGGAATTTGACATTATGAGCATAAAGATGTTGTCGAATGGTCTCTTAGGAGACATTTAAACCAGATTTTCTGAATTTTGCCGCTTCTTCATGCAGCGCCAATTTCGGGTTCTCCGACTTTCGGAGTGATTCGCTTAAATGATTTACCCACTTCTTCACAAACGGTACCGACTTTTAAATATATTCAGCCGTCGTGGAATGTGTCATTTTATGCCCCTTTGGATGGGAACAAAGAAAGACTGCCTCGAATCGTCGCACAAACAAGTGACTCATTATGGATTTTACGTGACTTCTACGAAAATTTGAAATCGATTGATACTTTTACTAAAATACATCGTAGACAAAGGTTCCCGCTACCGACTTTTTGTCGAATCGCTAGAATCGCATCTACCAAAAATGAATTATCGCGGGTACGTTCTTACTTGACAGATAAGTCTTGGTATGAGGTCAGTACACCGGCCCTGCAACTAACAGTCAATGGAGCTTAATACTAACAACTTTAGTTCATCTAGCAATAAAATATTCTACCCTATTTTATATTTTCCACATCCGCAGAAAGTAAGAAATTACTAAAATAAAGCTTTGTTGGCAAAACCGAGTAAAGCCAGTCCGGAACTGTCGGAAATCCTGAATTTCCAAACTCTATTAGCGGTAAGGTATAATTATAGGGTAGTTCGTTGATCCGAGACAATCAATTTCAACTTCATTACTGGATGTGCTCAGTTCATGGAAAGCTTTGTTACTTTTAATAAAATCTACAGTAGATTACTTTATACAGTGTGTTGCTTAATGCCGAGGCATTTTTAAAAGATTAAAATACTTACTAAAATAAGTAACTTGGTCAAATATAGCCTACACCTAGTGTTCTCTAAGTTGAAACATTTATTTTGACATGACATAGTCATAGTAAAATATTTTAGTTAATTAGTTTTTCTTTTTTACTTCTGGGTAGAATAAATCAGGATATTCATATTTCTAGTTGACTAATGTAGTGATGCATAGGTAAGAGATCACCCAAAAGGTATTCCATATCCTTTATGGTCACAAATAGCAAACCGATCTTGGCGCAATTTAAAACCCGGCGTTTAGAAAATTTTTTAATTAAAACTGTCTATTTAAAATCACCCTGTATACCAATATTGAGATACTCTTAATATGTATTAACATATTCAAACTTCCCATTATCTTTATTGTAACACCTGTTTAAAGTCAATAAAATGTGTTTATTCACGCCTGGCCGCTCTTAATGTTGTAATCCTCTTAGAAATCTTTCTTTGTGCGAAGCCATTACTAAAGATAAATTCTCATTAGTCCGGTAAAATTAAATAAAAATAAAATAAATCAGTGGAGATAAAGTAATATAGAGATTTTTGCGGTGTACGAAGGTGGATTGAAAAGTTTTGTAAAAAACCAGGTAGATACCATTTTTTTATAAAAACAAAAATTTCTTTTTCAACATAATAACCACTGAGCCTAGTACAGTTGGTCCAGCGAGAGTCGAATTTTTTTTACTCCCTCAAAAAAAATGTTTCGAACGGGCATAATACTTGTTTACCGCACAGATAACCTCTTCATTTCTTCCCTCAAAGCCAATTTTTGAGATTAGGAAACAAAAAAAAAAAGTCACTTGGGATCCAATCTAGGGCATATTTCGAAGTCCAGCTCGTGCACTTTTGCCACTGCAACGGCCGATGTGTGAGCGGGCGCACTGTATTAGTGAAAGAACACTTTTTTTTTGGGCAATCTTAGTTGTTTCTGCTTTAACTCAATAAGAGCCAGTCACTGTTTTAACCTTTGCCAAATAGTCATGATGATACCCTGTGAATCCCAAAAAACAGTTGCCATTACTTTTTCCGCCGATTAAACTGCTTTTGTGTTTTCCGGTGCACTTTCACCTTCGCTAACCCAATGTTCAGCCTGTCGACTACAGTCACAAAACGACGACAGAAATCCTTCAGATTACGTTGCAACTTTTCCAAAGACGATTTTGAAATGTCCTTCCTCATGCGCTTTTGGTCATGAGTCACCAAACACGGCACCCATCGCGCACTCAGCTTTTCCAAAGACGATTTTGAGATGTTCTTCCTCGTGCGTTTTTCGTCTGGAGTCGACAAGTGTGGCACCCATCACGCACTCAGCTTTTTCATTTCTGTAACTTCATGCAGGATAGTATGTACCCGTTCATATGAGATGCCTACTATCTCAGCAACCTGATGAAGCTTAATGCGACGATCTTCCATCACGTTGCATCTGTTGAAACTTCCAACACAACCGTTACAAGAATCACGGTTACCACCCGTTTACAAAATTTCCTAAGTCAGTTATATTTTTTAAAAATGCTTAAATATACAAGGTGTTATTAAAATCGTTTAGTACCCTCAACATTTATCGTTTTTCAGCATGTGCGCCAATGTTTACAGTAAAAAGACACGTCAAAAATCATTGACTCGGACAGTTACAATGTTATCAAGCTTAAAATAAAAAGATCAGAAATGCCTATAATCAAATCAAAATCAAATATTGCGTCATAATGAGTGCGCCTGATGCGGCCAAAGCCAACTAAATTTGAATTTTAGTCTTTTAAAAGAAAATATATACAAATAATTTTCTATCCAAAACTGATATTTAGTTTCTTCCCCACATACAAACACGACGTTCCCGTAAAAAAAATTACAGTTATTGCAGTTTCATTAGCAACACGACAAAATAGTACAAAAAAGTTAAACATTTGGCAGAACACATTACCATGGTGTAAACTCTGGACAAGGCAAAGCGAGAAGACTTTCCGCACGTATGTGTTAATACAAAGTTCACTACCCATTCCTAGGTTTACCAAATCTTGTTAGGACAAAGTTTAAAACTCTGAAGGAAAATTTTCTTTTACGATCAACGTGAGCCACTGCTTCCGTACACATAGCTCCTATAGCTATTTAGGAATTTCCTTCTAGCACGTGTGCTGTGTCCATAAAAAACATAAGGTAGCTTAATGTATATACTTTTCTTTAGGCTCCAATCACACGATGAGGCCGCGTTCGATATGCTCTCGATTCGCTCACGGTTCGATAAAATCTTCTTATATCCACATGCTGTTCCGATTAAGATTTTTCTTCAGTTTTTCTTCGTCAACGATTCAAGTTAGATCGGAGTAGTTGAGAAAAGTGCATATATAATGTCATTTAACTTTTGAATTGAAGAATTAGCAATTCTAGATATTCTTCTAGACGATGATTCAAAAATCATCGAAAAACGGAGGAAACCGAGAAAAAGGATATGGGTATATCCAAGTTTAAAGGCTCGAAAAAGTGAAGGTGAATATTATACATTGTACCGTCATCTAATTGACGACGAAGAAAAGTTTATAAAGTATTTTACAACGGATTCTGGAATATTTGAAATGATATTAACAAAAATAGAACCAAAAATTAAGAAGAATGAGAAAGTATTACTCCCCAATAGAAACTAATCGTGTGTCTGATGTATGTAATTAGAATTTATTGAATTACACAGACTTGTTGTCTGGTGCAAAACTGAGCGGGTATGGAGTGGAGCGGGAACGAAAACATATTCATACTACCGTGACAAGTCATGAGAAGTCCGATCTCGCTCCAACAAAATATTCTTTGAGATGTAGCGATATTGGAGCATTATGAGATCGCAATCTGAGCGATAGTGATCGTGGGAATACACTTCCTGTTTCTTTTGTAAACATATTTTTATCGAACCGAGAGCATATCAAGCGCGGCCTCATAGTGTGAATGGAGCCTTATTCTCCTTTTTCTTATACAATATCCTTCGTTTATGATTTTAGAGAGATAAGTACTAACTTATAGAGTTTTTCTGGACGTATTTATCTATTAACTTATGAACCAAATAACATCTGCACTAATTTACTAAGGACCTAACACATTAGTATATATTTCAAAAATATACACCTCGATCCTATTCTAAATAAAAGCAGGTATACTTTGCTTTTTAATTTAAAATATAGAATGTTTCATTGAAATTATTTTTCTGTACTGGACTAAAAGATTTCTTTTATTTTTTCTCTCTTTGTGGGAGACCATTAAACATAATTCCTTAATACCGACCGACATTTACGAGATAAAGAACAATACGTAATTGGTGTGGCCCTCTCTTTGAAAAGATCTTATCGTGACTTGCAAATTACAAAGGTAATTTTTTGACAACTTACCATGACGTAGTGCCGTTGCATTTCGGTTTTTTCACTTGCTAGTTTCTCGCATTCCAATTTTAACCTGTAAACAAAAGAATGTAATTAAAATAAATGTAAGAATGACTTAAAATGGTAAATTAAAAAAGAAAACATTAATAGGTGGTAACCAGAGTAACCATTTCACAAGTAATGTTAAGCTGTATTTGAATCCAAATAAAAAAAAATCTAAATAAAGAGTAGGCAAAAAATTATAGAGGCTTTTTCTCGTTAGATAGCTTTAGTGCCAACATAAGTAGCATCGGGTCATACTTGCCGTCAGAGTCGACACTAGTGAAACGTGCAAAAACTGTTGAAATTCGTTTATTTAGACTCAATTTAGAGCGTCTTGAAGATGAATAAAATTTCTGCAAAAGTTCGCAACATGTTACAATTTTATTTCGATAAAAGCACAAATTCCGAGCAGGCCTATGAAGAAATTTGTACCGTTTAAGGTCAAGATACGTTATCAAAGCAACAGCCAAAAAATTGTTCAATCGCTTTCATTCTGGAAATTTCGATGTCAAACATGTTCCCCGCAATGGTTGGTCAATAACAGAAAAAGTTGATAAAATTGGTAGGAAGATCCGCACGTACGTAGCCATGACATCGCCAAGGAACTAAACATCCAATACTAAACAGTTTTGAACTATTTAGAGAAAGCTGGCTACTAAAAGACGCTTGATGTTTGGGTGCCAAATGATTTGACGCTAAAAAACTTACTCGGTCGAATTTCCATCTGCGAATCTCTACAAAATCGAGCCATTCATGAAGCATTGATCATAGGCGATGAGTGGATCACGTAAAAAGATCGTGATCGAGAAAGGATGAAGTTCCACAATCGATGGCAAAGCCCGCATTGACGCCAAAAAATGTGATGCTGTGTTTAGAGGGACTGAAAGGGAAT
This sequence comes from Pachyrhynchus sulphureomaculatus, assembly GCA_019049505.1. NCBI lineage: Eukaryota > Metazoa > Arthropoda > Insecta > Coleoptera > Curculionidae > Pachyrhynchus > Pachyrhynchus sulphureomaculatus. Next base: position 140,829,528 of record CM032454.1, on the reverse strand, counting down.
CCTGCATCATGAGCGGCTGCAGTCTGGCCAAACAACCGATTTTGTACTCTACTATCTTCCACCATGAGAACGCCAGATAGCATACCTCTGATGACTCGGTAAAAATGAAAAAAAGTTTGGCTGGGACATTTTAATGCATCCACCGGGTAGCTCGGACATTGGGCCGTAAGACAAAACCTACTGTCACAATTTTTAGCCCGGAAAACACAGAAGTTCTACGGTGACGGTATTATGGTGTTGCCACAGAATTGGCCGAAGGTCACCGAACAAAATGGCATATTTATTTGAATTAGTAAAGTTCTTTTAAAATATAAAGGCTCAATACTTTTTGGACAACTTAATATACGAGGCGTATTTGAAAAGTAAGGGCCGTTTGCTTATATTGGCAGATCTAAACAAAGTTGTACACATGCAGTGCCATCTATTGATTGTTTCCGAAGCCACTGAAGTTATTGTTTTGATTCAATAGTCGTTTGCCTGTCGGTGAATGCAATGTCCGCGAAAATCGTTGCTCTCGCCAGTTGCGAACTCCGTGCTGTGATTCGAGTTTTGTGTGCAAAAGGATCATTAGCTGCTCAAATTTATTGGGAGTTGTGCCTAGTTTATGGACCTATAGGAATGAGTGGAGGAAAGGTTAGACAATGGTGTCGAGATTTCAAAAATGGCCGCACAAATGTGCATGATGAAAAGCGGAGTGGCAGGTCCAGTATCCAGATCGATGAAATCGATGGACCAAAAACTGCGATCTGATCGACGGTTCTTGAAACAGTGGCTTGGTGGACAACGGTTTAAAGATGACGAGGAATTCAAGACCGCCATTGTCAACTGGTTCAATTCCCAGGCGGAGAAGTTCTATGCAGAGGGATTAAAGAAACTGGTGTAGCGTTACGAAAAGTGCTTAAAAGTGAACGGCGATTAGTGGAAAAGTAAAGTAGGTTTGTAGGAAACTAAAACCGTCAATAAAAACTTTTTCTAACGAATATAATTTTTTATGAGCAATGTCTCGGTTTTCATTTACACTATTTGTTTGGTGATTAAGTTTTGGCTCGTTTAAGACAGGAAAATGATCTGTTTATGTTGTTAGTTTTAAAGCTTTGCTTAGTTATTTTGGCGTTACTCAATTTAGCAAACAACATAAAAAATAGTTATAAACAAATAATACCCTAAATGTAACATGACTGCTTACAATAAGATTCAAAATAACCATTTCACCTGGTATTTTTCATGAAATTTGAAAACATCAGTAGAACAAAACTACAACAAAAAAGCTGCAACATAAATATGAGTTTAATAACGATACAGTTCCAATTTGCTTTGGGAATTCAGTTTTACTACACAATAGTTATCACCACTACACCAAACACTATATTTTTGTACTTGACGTGTGCATCACCAGAAGCGATCATTGACTGATTATATGGCATAGAAACATATTTGGTTGTATTTCACTAGCGTGTAAAAAAGGTAGAATTATGAATATTTAAACTAAACTTATGTCTATTTATTAACTTGTTTATTAAGTTTTCATCATAACCACTTATCCAAGCTATATTCTAAATACGGTTCCTTTCATTTATAATCTGACTTAATTCAAAGGGATAGTGAGTAAACGATAAACCAAAATTCAGCAAGTTTATGTTGTTTAAAATGAAATGAATCGTTAGGTATATATTTGTCTGTTGCGTTTAATAACCAAAGTATCCAGAAATGGTAATTGTTCTTTGTTCGCATCAATTTCGCAAGTAAATCTAATGGAGTCAGCTCGGCTATTTAATTAAGAAACAAAATCATTTCCATTTAATTTTTTTTAACGAAAATCGTCAATACACCATCCACATATCTATACAACACCCTTGGAAGGTACTCAAATTTTTGACTGTCCTCGGTTTCACACTTACTCATGGTCATAAAGCGCGATAATCAATTACCTACAGCTGTGCCTTGAATTGATTATCGCTTCTGATGATGGTAAAAATGGTGAGCGAAACGCATGTCAAGTGCATATACAGTGTTTGGTGTAGTGGTAATAACTGTTCTGTCGTGTTATTGTGCCAAAGATTAAGGCCGCTCCCTGATTTGTCGGTGCAGTATCGTTTTTCTCGGTGTGCTCGGTACCGATTCGATAACGAAATATGCCGAACGCCTATATTTCAATGAAACCTACCTGTCTTACTCCGCACCGAAAAATCAGGGAGCGGTCTAAGTATTTATTAGAAGAGTTAGGTAAAAATAATAAATACAAAAGGTATAGCGTTTTTAAAGAATTTTTTAAGGAATTAAAATGGTTTTTCTTTCTTTATTTTGCAAAATAACACTATAAAAAGTGATATTGACTTTTATAGACCTAAGGGTTTTATAAAACTGAAAAATAATATAGTATAAATTATAAATATTATGATATTAATCACAAACGCGATGCGCGACTGTCTCTGTAAAAAAATATTTAAAAACGTTACAACTTATGGAATGAACATTTTTGCCCACAAGTTTTTAAACAACCGAGTTATAGGAATGGTCCCTTTATGATTAATAACCCTGCCCTTTTTAAAAAGTTGGACCAATAAGGAAGTTATATGTTGAGCAACTAAAAATTCCTCATCATCGGCGATAATAAATCCTGTTAAGAGCAAAATTGTCTCAATATAAATTTAACATAATTAGCTGACTGTTCTGCAGAGGTCTCTAATATTCCATCCAGCATAAGTAATCTTGTATATTTTTATTTACAGCTTCTCCTTTGTGTATATTTTATGATGTAAAAGATCATTATGGCAGGCATTTTATTTTACTGTTTTTTAACTAACAGCAAAGCTTGCATTAAAACGGTTACAAGAAATATAATTGCACACGTAGTTCTCTCACGAATACAATGGCCGATGCAGTTCAATAAACTGTATGGTTATTATTATTTATTATTATTTTCTTTTGCAATATTTCTATTCCATTTTAATAATAGATAGTTTCTAGATAATTAGGGTTCACTATGGAAATTAAAAAAAACTTCCTTCAGTATCGTTCAGAAAGGCGTCTAGTCTATCATCAGGTTTTTTGTCGATTGTAGTAATTAGGTCCAATTTAGACTAAAATAAAACTTATAAGGTGGTAAAGTAGTAAAAGACGACAAAAAAGTAAATAATATCCTTACAATCGGTAGATTGTCTGATAAAATTGGTAGCTCAGTATCTTATTAAAGAAAGTGGTAAATACATGATAACATTAGCACAGTAAACATAAAAAAACACAGTAGCGACGCTCAAGAAAATTTTTAGGTCCTGTTTTTCTCACGCATGGGTCCTTTATCATATTAACAACATGGCTGCTAGCGCGGTCGCGGGTTGTGTTTACATCTGGATTTCAAGGAGAATCTTTATTAATTAATAATTTTCGAATAAGTAAATGACTCGTTTGACGTTATAATTGAAAATAATTATAAAAAGTGAAAGTTTTTGTTGTACTTGTGCTTGTAAAAATATATATTGTATCTCCAAAGGAGTTAGATCCTAAAAGATAATTTATTCATAATTCTTTATTTCTATTATGCAATATATTATATAAAGATCATGATAATTGTGTTTTCATATTATAGATACATTTTATTTGTAAAACAGTTGATGTTGTTATTGTTAAGTATTGGTATTGGATATGAAATTGCTAACATATTGACTCATTTAGTAGAAGTAGAATGAACGCATCATTGTCTGAACTTCCCGAAATCTTTCATATTAAAATTGTTTGCTACAGTTAAGTTATATTATCTGCTAAAATTCGCTAATCAAACTTTCAAAACTCAATCTGGACATGCAAAAGTAGTAATTCTCCAGCACGAATGAGGAATAAATCAATACATGGATTTAATTTATATATATATATATATATATATATATATATATATATATATATATATATATATATATATATATATATATATAGTAGTATATAGGCAAGAAAAAAACATTAGTTGTATGAAAATTATTATATTAGATTTAACTAATGATAAAATGGAACAAAAAGTGTGCTTACTTAATTTTTAAGTTCAGAAGAAAGACGATCTCATCTTAAAATGATAATTATAATTATTTTCAACCCCTTTAGATTACTGAAATTCGCTGAAATATAAGGAACATGATTGTTGACATTATACTCGCGAAACTGAAGGTGTGCAGACATGCTTTCTCGAAATGAACATTTTCCTCCTCCTGGACAATATCTTCAATAGTTGAAAAATATAAATTCAACAATGATATATTTAAGTCAATAACATGCAAAAAGCGTTGAAGCGAAATGTATTTTTCCTTGTATTTTTTGCTTTTTTCCCTGTTTTTTGTATATCTGTTTTAATAAGAAGTTGATAAAAATGTTTCTAAAAAAAATTTTTTCTCTTTTTTTCTTCCTTTCAATCAGCAAAATTCATTTTTATTCTACCGAATAGGATTTTTCTTGAAAGAAGCAATTTGAATATTTAAAAGCTCGCGGGCATCATACCAACAATATGGCGACAGGTCATGTAATCATTACAAACTCGAACCCCTTGAGATCAAAGATGCTGCCGTGTTTTATGTTTACTGTGATATTAGTATACCAAGAGCTTTGTAAACAGTTAGGGACCAAATTCTCTAATAGGTGCTAGTGTTTGATTTGTAGTATAATAAGAAACAGTTTTATGGAGTTTTCATTGCATACTAGTAATGCTGGAAAATAAAATTTGGAATAATATTAAAAATTGATGATGATTATAAGAAGACCAACACCAATTGCACCAGATTTTTTTGTTGCATCTATTGTCAGTTTGAAGTAAAGTTTTGTATTTAGTATATACTAGAGGCCCGCACGAGTAAGTAAAAATGTAATCAATTAATAATCGCCGATTACCTCATGCAACGATGAACAGTTTAGCCATTTGCAAAAATATTTAAGTATGGAGAAGGATGCAGTCCATCACATTTAAAGATGAATCGATGCTACACACATTTAATTTATTTATATTAAATAAAATATGAAATAAATACTACTTATGGGTATCGTTTCTTCTCTCAATACAACGTCGATTATATCTACGATTTGATGTTCTACCACGTCGGTTCTACGCTTGTCTGGAATGCGAACGTTATTTTCTCGAGCATACCGTCAAAAGCTTACATTTTCTTTTTGTTTGATTACCCGCATGTGGAACGTCTTCTCAACTTTTTATACGTATCATAAAAGGGTGAAACAGTCTACGTTCAGTATCCTTCCATGATTAGTGTTGTCTTCGCATCAAATACCAGTCTCATTCCAATGCAGTACAGTAGAATTTAGATCGATGTCGTTTTGCTGGATTTATTGGCAGGGCGACAATATTTGGAGCAATATATTTTCGTAAACTTTCTGTATTATCTTCTGATTGAACACTGAATTTTTTGCCACGTTTTTGCGCATATTGTTTTCTGTTTTCAGCTCTATGTCTTCCTTCTTCAGCCAGTAGGCGTTCTTCCTTCGCTTTTTGTCTTTCATTTTCAGCTTTTTGACGCTCCTCCTCGATGTCATTTCTCGTCCGCATTCAATTTTACTAATAATATCAACGATATTAATTTGTTTACAGAACCTACCAGTTGATTATTTTGATGTCATAATAGTTCAGTGCAAGTTATTTTTCATATTCACAATATTTCACGACGATCATTTTCATCAGCGATTCCCGCATTTCTACAACTTTTAGTGAATTCATTTCCATCATAATCCCATCGAAATTAATGGCGTTCAAAATGAAATATTCTTTATTTGGATCATTTACATCGTTATATGAAATATGTGGATTCTTCTTTAACAAATATGAAAATATAATTTTCTTGACACAGTATCTTTCAGATGAATATCTTAATCAATCTGACAATTCCTCGGTTATAATAACCTTTTTATCCAGTTGGATGTTCCAGAAAAATTTATTTTTTCTATCAATTCCAATATCTATTTCGAATTTTCAAGATACCTCATCTATTGTAATTTTAACAGCTCCACGAGACCATGTAGTTATATAGAAATCTCGCTCCTGCATACACCTACGGTATAAGGAGCAATTCATCTGGACGGAGATGATCATATACGGATAATGATCTCCGTCGAGATGTTTTTTATACTTGTTACCTAAATGATGACGATGCGGATTACTGATCATAACAATGTCGATTAACAGTAGCCACATACGTATACGATTCGAAATAAGCATGATTATAATCGTCAAATGAGTACTTTTACCTATAATTAGACGATTCCGTCGTTACTCATGCAGGCCTCTAGTATATACCCATAAAAATGTTCTATATAATTTATAAATGTTATGAGCGTAATTAGAGAAATGAATCCAGTGGTTCTTAATTTTAAAAAAAAAACGTCCAATTGCAAATCGAACTTGTGCAGTTAATTTTCCGTATGGTGATTACTTTTAAAATATGAAGAGTATTCCAGAATTTTTTTCGAAATTTTTTGATTAGTACTATAGGGTAGCAGCGATGTTTGGCGTTTTTTTAAAAAATAATATAAGAAGAGTTTGCGTGAGTACTACATCATATGTATTTTTGAACTCGGGTTTTCACACGTTTTCATTTAATATCAACCTCGATGACCCCGAAATTTTTTTTTCCCACTTCATATTTCATCTACCAAAACTAAACCTTTAAGTCAAAATTTAACTTTCAAAACTACACGGCTGTGATTGGGCCAATTTCTGCATTTGTGATAAATTTCAGTTTTCTATAGTAAACTGTTTCGAGGAAAATCGGCTGGAATAAACAATATGCAAAATAAATCATTTCAAATAATAATATCTCGTTAGTGTAAACAAATTACAAAATAAAAACCGGTCAAGTGCAAGTTGAACTTGCGCAATTAGTGTTCCGTACGTTGATTGCTTTTAAAATAAAAAAATTTTGTTACAGAATGATCAGTGACTTCACAAAATACACCCCAAATGAGTTTTCAACAAAGTTTGTTTCCAATCTTTACTGAAATCTGATGACCTTGAAATTTTTGTTTTTTTTTATATACCATATAAATTATTAAAGGTAATGAACTCGTGATAATTTTCGTTCAATCTACACCCCATGGAGAATATTCCAGAATTTTTTCGAAATTTTTTGATAAGTACTTTTCGAGATAAGGCCCGGGACAGCGATTTTTCGCGAATTTTTAAAAATAATACAAAGAAAAGTGCGCGCAAGTATATTATATATATATTTTTTTTACTCGTGTTTTCACAAGCTTTCATTTGACACCACACTCGATGACCTAATAAAAAAACTTTTTTTTCACTTCCGACTTCACCCCCCCAAAACTAACCCCTTAAGTCAAAATTTAATTCTCAAAACTACATGGCTCTGATGAGGCCATCAATTCCTATATTATTACCAAATTTCACCTTTCTATGTCAAATAGTTTCGGAGAAAATCGGGTGTGACAGACAGACAGACACCGAAGTGATCTTATAAGTGTTCCGTACGGAACACTAAAAAAATAAACGCGATAAAAAAGCCATTTAACTACTTGGTGTCATACCGCAACGCACCACAGTACTTTTTACACTGAAATCGGGGGGCGGGAGGGTGATTGATATTAATTACAACTCTTCGATTATAAAATTTATAATTATTTATTATAGCGATGAGGGTGCGTGTGGTACTAATAACTACGGGTCAGTTACTAAGTTTTGAAAGCGGACATGAAACAAGATGAATTAATGAGTCGAAATACATTTATTCTTCAGTATAATCTCATTTAAGCTCAATACATTTTTTCCAGCAATTTTCCAATTCATTTGCCCCATTTCTGAAGTCGTTTTCGGGAAAACCTTCAAAATATCGCTCTACGGATGCAATCACCTCATCATTTGTTAAAAAACGCTTTCCACGTAGAAATCTTTTGAGGTTTGGGAACAGACAGAACTCAGACGGAGCCAGATCTGGCGTATAGGGTGGATGTTCCAACAATTCGTACTTTAATCGGACCAGTTTTACAGTTGGCAAAGCACCTCCGTGAACTGTCATGATGAAAGATGATTTTTTTTTTCTTCTGCAAACCGAGGTTCCAATAATACTATCCTGTTTTACCGGTTTGAAGGTAATCAATTAACAAAATTCCTTTTGCATCCCAGAAAACTGATGACCACTTTGGCTGCTTTGGAGCTGAACAAATGGGCTCAGTTCACTGTGCGATTTGTTATCGCAGTTCAGGATCATACTGGTAAACCCAAGTCTCATCCATAGTTACAAATCGACGCACAAAATCAGTTTTATTCTGTGTGAAATGAGCTAAATATTGTTTAGAAAGTTTCTCTCGAGTGCGTTTTTGTTGTGAATAGAACATTCATTAAGATCTAATATACTGATCCATGTGAGATGTCTATAGCCTCAGCTAAATCAACTGCGGTTAGTCGACGGTCTTCCATTGCCATATCTTGTACTTGCACAATAGTTTCGTCAGTTGCTGCACTTTTTGGACTTCCTGAACGTGGATCTTCATTGACGTCTGTACGACCACGTTTAAACTCTAGTCCAGTCCATCTATTAAGAGTTGGAAATGAAGGAGTAGACTCCTTTAATTCTTTGACTAACTTTGGATTGATTTCAGTTGCCGATAAACCTTCCAAAACAAAGAACTTTATCACTGCACGATATTCGATTTTTTCCAGTTTTAAAAAATACGTCTACTTTAACCAGCTGATAAACAATGAATGACAGATCCACTTGAAATTTAGGGTGTGTTCATATGACAGATGAAATGGTGTTTATTATTTGGTTCAAGTGATGCTCCATAGGTGTCGCTTTCAAGACTTATTGACGCGATATTAAGACAGGTTTTCGATATTCTCAATTCTACAAGAGAATATCTAGTGCTTGTGACTCTAATGATCTACAATCCGATCTCAACGGACAGAAAATAGTTTACTGTTAACCTAAATGAAAGAAATTATAATAAAAAGGACGGAAGTATTTACGGTTTTTTCTAGCTGAGACATCTTTTGTGTTTACTACATACACTAACAACAATAATAAGGATATAAGTTACTACTTGCATCACAGTGGAAACCGATTGTTACGAGGGATGAAAACTAATCATTTATATATATATATATATATATATATATATATATATATATATATATATATATATATATATATATATATATTTGAGTTGCCCTTCTCCAGCTCATTCTGTATTGTAATCTCGAAGGGTAACAATGCCTGAAGGTGTCTCCCACAATCGCAGGAAAAACACTCTAATTTGACTTGATGTAATCACGAGAACTATGATTTTTTAATTATAATATTGATGGGTATTCTTTCAGGTAGGACATTATTATTCGATGTCTACATTACGAATATTGCTTATGGGCGTTTGTAATTAAGAGAAACCTCATTTTACAACACTATAAACCAAAAAAAGCATAGGGAAGATGTTTATGGCAACCAGAATTTGGCTGGATTAGCAAATCCAATCAAAACTGACAATTTATCTCGTTATTCTGATTGCTATAAACATCTTCTCAGCGCTTTTGTGTTTACAGTGTTCTATGGACGTCCCCATTCACTATAAACGTGAATAGAATGTTACTAGATAATGTGAAAACTATAGGTTTTTAAATATGACATTTTATTACGATTATGAGTTTAACTGCTATAATTTTGTAATCACTGGTCACATGCTTACATACTTACTACACACATACTTACTCTTTATAAAACTAATTTTAAAATTGATTCTCCTGAACATTCAGCATACAAATTTATATATGATATAGTCTTATCGACTAAATAGCTTCTTAAAATCACCATTTTCTACAATACTAACATGTCACACTCTCTGTGTTCCTCTTGAGGCTTTTAGATACAGATTGACTAGCTTATTAATAAATATATATTCCAGGACTATTATACAATGTATTTTAAAATTATTATTTAATATGAATACGTAAGCGATTCTCCAATTTTAATTACTTTTGTGAAAAATGGCCGTTTTAAGGGAAATTATTGTAACCCAAAGAGAAAAACATAAAGTAAATAAATAACATTTCATCTTAATTTCCACTTAAAAATATTTATACATGTACTACTAATACCACAGTAAATAAACACAGTAGCGACAGTCCGACTCGGCACCATTGATCTCAAGAGGTTCGAATTTGTAATAATCACATAACCTGTCGCCATACTGCTGCCCGCGAGTTTTTGAAATATTCAAATTCTTTCTTTCAAGAAAAATCCTATACTGTAGAAAAAAAGGTTGGTTAGGAAATTCTAGCAGATAATATAACTTAACTCTAGCAAAAAATTTTAATATGAATAAATTACCTTTTAGGATCATTGGGAAATCTAAAAAAACTAACTCCTTTACAGATACCACATATATTTTACAAGCACTAACCGCACAACAAAAACTTCCTCTTGACATCCAGATATAAACACAATCCGCGACCCCGCTGGCAGCCACGTTGTTGGTATGATAGGGGATGCATGCGTGATAAAAAAAAGGAGGAAAAATTTTCTTGAGCGTCGCTACTGTGTTTTATGTTTACTGTTCTAATACCCTGTATATTTAAAACCATGCTAAATGCAAATCGGTGTTATTTTAAAATTTTCATGAAATATAGGCAATTATAATTTCGATGTTCTTAAAAATAAATTCATACCAAGATTCTCAAGCAAGTTTTAAAATCAAATCACGATAATTATTTGAAGTGGCAGGCAGGAAATCAACAAAATCAGTCTACGGAGATGGATTTTCTCAAATACAGAAAACAGCCCAATTTACGCTAATAATATTTTAAACGGATCTACAGTTAATTCCAGGATAACTTGGTTAATAAAAAACCTTAAAATAGCTTGAGTGTGATTTTAAAACTTCATAAAAATTGTTAAGCAAGTTGTTCAGCTTAATTATAACTAAATTATTGTAAAAACAATTATAAGCTACGCTACGCTCTTATGGTATTTCTGAACGGTTTTATTTATAGCTCTCGTGTTTTTTCAGACAGCGTTCTTTACGAGTGACGGTTGACGGACTTTCACTATGAACGCTGGTGTGCCCTAAAACTCCAAAACTATCCATCCATAAGCTGGAAAGGACCAGGAATTTAATCTACAGTTTTACATATGACTACGTTTATGCCTTCATTTACTTTAAACGCTCGAACATCGGTTACTCATGCAAATTTCTGCAGACAGCAGGAAGTCGTTTCACTTAACAAAAACCTGGAAAAAATTCTATCTTGGGGTGATAGTAACCAACTAGAAATTAATGCTTCAAAAAAGCCGGAGGATACTTTCTTCTAAAAGGGTGAACGCTCCGGAATCCGATATAGTTATGACGCTCCATTCCTATAGCATCGTCATTCAATTCGCGGGGCGTTAGCTTGGAAGCGAATATGTCTATACCGTGTGAGGTACAGCATGTCACTCCTCTTCAAGCCTCGAAATGATTTGCCCAGGACTGTGTTTCCTACCGAGTAAAATTTGCAGCGATTCAAGGCCAATGCGATTCGGTTTTTCCGTACATGCGTCGGATTTCTCTGCAGCACGTGTGCTATGCCCATAAAAAATACATAATGTCTGGTCATAATATTTCTAGTAGTAATTATAGTATTGCCTGATCATTTTTCATCATCAATCATCAAATTTGTAATACTGTCCACATATTATGAATAATGACATTACTCATTTGGTTCATGACGTGTATATATGTGTATATATATATATATATATATATATATATATATATATATATATATATATATATATATATATATATAATAATAAAACTTCAACAATGAGAAGTATTAGGAATATAACTAGAGTTAATGGTTATGACGATGACTTAATAAACAAGTTATATATAATAAACAATACACAGACATAAGTTTAGGTTAAATATTCAGAATTTCACCTTTTTTACATGTCAAGCAAATGAGACTAAGTATGTCTCCATACAACATAATCCGAAATATAGCAAGGAACTCAATAAAGTATTTAATAAGGTAAGCCTCACCTTAGTCTGTAAGTCATCAGACAATTTAAGGAATATCTTCTTCCGAAAGACAAGATTCCTAATTGTGAAAAAAGTGTAATTTATGAAATTAGTTGTGATGACTGCGACAAAAAGTATGTTGAGCAAACTAAAAGGTCAATTAAAACACAATTGAACAACATTTAGCTCATTTAAAATACAGCAGAACAGAAAAATCTAGCATTGCCGAACATGCCCTTGAAACTGATCATACTGTAACATTAGATAATCTAAGATTAATTAAAAATGTGACAGGAGATTGTTGAACGCATACGAAAGTATGGAAATTATAAAATGTAAAAGTAGTTTAAATAAAGACAAAGGGCCTATTCCTTATAGTCCCCTCTACTGGTTACTTGTCCGAAACTGAAGGCTTCGCCTACGATCTTAGTTTCGCCTGAGTAATTCAGATGTTAGGCTAAGTATAAACAGCGTAGATTTATAGTTTCGCTGTAGTAGTTAATCATAGCTCCTGAAGAAGCTAACATGGTGAGCGTAACGCGCGTCGAGTGCTAAAATAAAATGTTTGGTGTGTGGTGATATATACTGAGTAGTGTCATTGTCATTCGAAGGACTCCCTCTTGCTTGCTATGCACCGCTCCCATCGTTTCTTCCATTATTGGTATGCTCCCTAGACCTCGTTTGGTGTAATGGCTCGTCGCTGTGCCAGCGTTTTCTCTTGAATTTCTTCTACACTTTGATTACTTAATTTACAGCGATTCAAGAACAACGTGAATCGCTTTTTCCGCACTCGTGCCGCTCCTGGAGCGCTTTAGGGACTTCCCTGCAGCACGTGTGCTAGACCAATAAAAAAAAAAAAAAAAACCGACGCCCTTTCAAGGTGATATTTAGTTCGGGGAAATAAGAAAAAGTCTGCTGGAACCATATCTGGAGGGTGGGGAAGGAAACCTGTTCCGTTATCGGCTAAGAAATGACCAAAGAGCAGAAGACGAGTAACTTGGGGCATTGTGGTGCAACATCCAATTTATGTTCTTTCACAGATTAATTAGGTCTCTTCCGGCGCACATCTTTCTGTAAACGCCTTAAAACTGCCACGTAGAACTCCTTGTTGACCGTCTAACCTGTCTCACTATATCGCAGAGCGGTGATTGCAAGTCTTTTTTTGAACAAACCTCGTATATATAATATAATTATATATATATATATATATATATATATATATATATATATATATATATATATATATATATATATATATATATATATATTGCTAAATAACAAAAAAGAGTAGTAGGTACAACAAGGAAAATCATCGTCATGGCAGCTCTAAAACAGAACATTCTACTAATCTACAGTTAAACAGGGGAAGATAATAGTTAACACATCACAAAAAGTAATTATTACGTCGGCTGCCTTCAAGTTCACCCCTTGTAATTCCTTTGTATTAACCACATCCTTAAAGATAGGGGGAGAAAATGTTCCTTATCCCCTGTTCCCTAGTTGAGTAGCTTTATTTTAAAATGATTAGGCACAAAATAGTTAGACCATGGAGGTTTAAAATAACAAGAGGATATATATTAATCCAACTTATTAAAAAATCGCCGGCGCATCGACTAAGGCTTTAGTATAAATTTTAGTTTAAGTTAAATAAAAGTCATGGTTTGTAAAATTTTGATTCAAAATCGTAACTAATTTTTTTTGAAGGTTAGCTTGATTAGTTATGATATTGTTAAACAACCGAAACAACAAGAGTCCTAAGTTTGAGCTCTGCGGTAGACCTGATTTTGCTGTGTATTCTCGCGATGTGAAAGTATTATAAAAACCTGTCGATGATTGTCCAAGGTTCTGGACAGCAATCAACTTAGCAAAAAATGCTAAATCTGCAGTTAATTACATTATAAAACCGAGAGTGTTTCCCCGAACTGAAAAGTAATTACGCCCATGCAAAATAATCTTATAAAGCTGCAAAGAATCGAAATCGAACTATAATTATTTATCCGATTTAAAAATAGGGTATACTTTTGCCGTTTCCATAATCTAAGTACTGTCATCATTGTCACACGCAAGTTTTATATTATTAACAAGAGTTGCATGAATGCTTCTATTCGCGTTTATAATATATAAATAAGGAGATCACCATTTTCAATACTGTAAGTAAAATAACGCAGAAAAAATGTTTATAGTATCCAGAATTTAATGGGATTAATGACCTGTTTTGATTGGTGCTGTTAATCTCGCCGGTTGCTTCTCTACGCTCTTTTGTTTACAATGTTATACAATGTGTGTTTATTGTCAATACAAAAGCCCAAAGAGTCCTTGAAAATAAAAGAGAGGGAAAGATCTAGATTGGAAGTCATTTTACTCTTAAACCGTTTTGAAATTTTTAGTGTTTTGTTCTGTTACAAGCTGGAGGACTTTTTTTATGGGCTTAGCATACATGCTTTAGGGAGATCCCTAAAGCGCTACAGGAGCGAAGGGTGTGAGGAAAGAGCGATTCACATTGGTCTTGAATCACTGTAAATTGTACTCGGTAGAAAACATAGTCCAGAGCAAATCATTTCACATGGATAATGTTCTCCATATAGTAAATCGCTTGAAAAGGATTGTACGAGACAAACTGAACCTCACCTATTAGCGTGAAGTGTATTTCTAGCATGCATCGCTCTGGGAGAAAATAAGTCAGCTACATCCAGATAACACTTTCCATAAAAGTACTTGTAAAATACACTCGAGTTCCGTTCTCGGGTGTTCCAATAAATCACGGTTTCTAGTGAGTTCTAGGTCTCCGATCAGGCGAAAAACTCTCTTCTGAATAAAATTCAACAAATGCAGTGTATATTTGAGAGTAGTATTTCATCATTGGTCGAATTTGAGCATTGTACAGAATTTACAGTTGTGGAGTGTAACGCTTTCTAATTCGAGATAATATTTCCAGCTGTTGAGAGGCTCTCGTTGCTATGCATGCGACATGTTCGTGTCAAGACATATTTGCTCCCAACTTAACGTCCAGCAAATTGAGTGAGAATGCTAGAGGAATGGAGTGTCCCGACATAACTAACACGTTAACTTTTTTAGAGAAAAACTGTCGCATGGGTTTTGTAGTGTTAAATTCTAAAATGGGTCACCCCAAGATAGACTTTCTTCCAGGACTTTGTTAAGTTAATCGACTTCCTAGTATCCGCGGATATTTGCAAGAGTAGCTGATGAGCGGGCGTTCCAAGTGAATGAAGAAATAAGCGTACTGTCACCTGCAAAGCTGTAGATTGAATTCCTGGTCCTTTGTGTGGTGTTAGAAAGAAATCCGTCGACTGCCACTCGTAGAGCTCTCTGTGGAAACATGGGAGTTATAAATAAAAGAACGTAGCTTAGCCAACAATCCGTCATGCCAAATACGATCGAATGCCTCAAGTATATCCAATGCAACCGCTCGGGATTCTCCAAAATATTCGATTGCGTTGTATATTGCGATGGTATATTTCTGTTTTTGTTGCAATAATAAAGAAGAATTGGAAGAAACAGTTGAACAAACTTAACAAGTCCAGAGAGATTGGTCTGAAGATAAACATCCCCAAAACCATGTTCATGACAAATAATGACTGTGATAAAGAAGCAGTACTAAACAATGAAAACGCGAAAATCGCAAGAACGGATTCATACGTGTATCTTGGACAAAAAATAGTAATATCCAAAGAAAAGTTGTCCCAAATACAGTAAAAGCGAACACATTGCAGGCATAGCAAGGAGAGCTTCTCAAAAGTTGGGAATATTATCTCGAACCAGAAAGCTTTACACTCCCCAACAACTGTTAATTCTTTACAAAGCTCAAATTCGACAAACCATGGAATACTGCTCCCATGTTTGGGGCTCCACTCCCAAACACACACTGCATTTGTTGGATTTTGTTCAGAGAAGAGCTGTTAGTCTGATTGGAGACCCGGAACTGATCGGCAGCCTTAATTCGCTGGAACATCGAAGAACGGTTGGCGACTTGAGTCTGTTCTACAAGTATTTTCATGGAAAGTGTTCGAAGGATGTAGCCCCCTCAATTCCTCCCAGAGCGGTGCATGTTAGAAATACACGTCGCGCTAATATTTCACATCCGTATGAGGTTCAGCTTGTTACTCTACGTACAACGCTTTTCAAGCAGTCTTTTATATGGAGAACATCATCCCTTTGGAATAATTTTCCCACTGAGTACAATTTACACCGATTCAAGAACAACGTGAATCGCTTTTTCCGTACACATGCCGCTCCTGGAGCGCTTTAGGGACTTCCCTATAGCACGTGTGCTAGACCCATAAAAAAAACATTTGATCCATGCGTGTTGCCAGTATTAACATAAGGAACGGAAACGTCGGCTTTGAATCAAGAAATTATAAATCGCCTACAAGTAGCTCAACGAGCGATGGAAAGGAGGATGCTGGGGATATCGTTGAGGAATAGGCTGACTATTGAAGAAAATCAAGGAAGGTCCAAGATAAATGATGTAGCTGAGAGGGTAAGCAGGCTGAAGTGGAACTGGGCGGATCATATCGCAAGACTGTCTGATAATCGATGGACCCATAAAGTAATCAACTGGAGGCCCTGGAATAAGAAAAGAAGTAGAGGACGCCCGCAAACCCGAAGGTCTGACCACATCAAAAGACTAGTGGAATATAACTGGATAAACAAGGCCCAAAACCGAAGAAGATGGACGTACTTAGGGGAGGCTTATGAAGATGCTGTTTCTGTTATTATTCACCTCTTGATTATTATCCTATGATCGTATACACATAATTTAAAATTTCGACGACATAGTGAGTTCAATCCTCTCAGTTTTTCAAGTCGATGGTTAACGGCCTCGCGGTGTTTTCAATCAACATTTTAAGACATAAACTTTAGCATTTGAATAAAGCGAAACGTCCGCAATGGCGTCTTAGGAAAATTAGTTATGAGCACAATTATACACGCTTATATTAAAGCTATTAGTTTTAATACTTTGTAAAAATATACGAAGCGGATATTTGATTTTTTTATAGGTAACTGTTTATTATTTAATAGCTAATAACATTTTTTACTGACGACTAACTTTACTGATTTACAAAAGTCGGCCAAAATTTATGATTGGTAATAGTTATTTATTCTGCTACTTCGTGGAATGCTTTTTATCGCATTTTATTAAATAATTACTAAATAAAAAAAAAATTGCAAAAATGCTACCAGAGGCACAGCGTCACCTGGCGAAATTTAAAATTGTGTTTTTTCGCCTATTCAAAGCGGATTTTTATTCTGTATATTTCTAAGACTATATTGATATTAACACGTTGACTGCCAACTACGAGATAACTCGTAGATTGCGTTCTTTTCTCGGAGGCCAACTACGAGTTATCTCGTCCTGTTTTTACTTGCCATTTTTGTGCAGCTACGATTAAACTCGAAATATATCAGTGCTAATCTCGATATATGGCTTCTGGAAAAAGAACAAAAAATCAATGCTGGCTTGCATGAACAGAAAATTTATTAAAAAATGAACAAAAAATATAATTATAAAAATTAGTTCAAATTCAAGAAATAAAATAATATTTTATTGTTTGTGGAACTTCTTAAAACAATCTTCCACACAAAGGGCTGGCTTCTCTTTACAGGCTGGACAGAAATAACGCGTTTCTCGGCGTTTTTTTTGCTTGGGTACATATACGACATGGCTTTGTCGGACGCTGTTTCTTTTTCGTAGGTGGTAGACTCTCTAAATAATGGAGCTCTTGCAATTTAATTTTTTTCGAAACTGGTTGAATCTCTTCTCCAATCAACACGCCGACGAATTCTTCTCTGAACTTTATCAGTTTTATTTTAGAAGATGTTACTTTTGAAAAATTTTGTGAGCATTGTGTATATATATCTCTATAATATGTAATGAAACCTTTTTGGGCCATCTAATAGTCTTTCTTAGAGATGAGTAGTACGAAAGCATTTGATCTGATCGGTCAATGCCAGACATTCCATTATTGTAATCTCAAATTATATTCGGTTTCATACAAATTTTTCCATTGCGATTGGGCACCTCTACCATTTCAACAGCATGCATGTTTGAAATGCTAAGGACATCTCGTTTGTCTTTCCATTTGCATACAGTAACAGGACCATTTTGCTGCCAAATACACTCCCCTTTTTTCAGTTTACGATTTACCACATCTCTGGGGTTTCCTTTTCTGTTATTTCGTAAGGTTCCACACACATAAGTTTTTCGTGTATTTAGCAGTTTTGTAAGAGTAACAGAATTATAAAAATTATCCATGTAAATCGTGTATCCTTTATCGAGATAGTCCTCAAGTAAATGTAAAACAACGTCAGTAGTGTGACCTACATTATTGTCAGTTTCCTCAGATTTTCCGCTGTAATTCTTTATTTTCATTACAAGACCGTCGGACTCACATAGTTCATACAGTTTGATACCATATTTGTGTTTTTTATTTTTAATGTATTGGCGGAAAAGCAATCTTCCCCGCCATAGCATCATGGATTCGTTAATATAAATATTTTTATCTGGTACATAGTTTTCATGCATAATATTATTGAAATGATTTAGTATTGGTCTCACCTTGTATAATCTGTCGGCAGATGGTATTGAGTTATCAACCAAATGAAAATAACGAAGTAACAACTGGAATCGATTTCGACTCATATATGAGCGCCAAAAGTTTACATTATATAGCTTGTTTGTGCTCCAGTAATGTTCAATTGATGGAAAAGTACAAGGTCCCATTTGCAACAAAAGTCCAATAAAAACTTTCATCTCTGCAGCACTGATGTCTTCCCACTTTGATAACCTATTAGATTTTTTTATTTCTTTGCGTTTTTCAATTTCTTGCGCAGCATATAAATTAGTTTGTTCCCACCAGTAATGCAAGAAATTCATCCGGAAAAAAAAATAAGTCCACCAGCGTTTGTACTGTAAAATTTGTCGTATCCAATTTCACACCAACATTTTCTTGGAAAATAAATAATTCAGGATTTTGTTGAATTTCTGTCCACAAATCCTCATTCGCATTTGATGTTGTTGCTTGGGAATCATCGTCATTATCTTCAAATTCGGGATCAACTTCAGGTTCGAAGACGACTTCGTCTTCACTATCACTTGAATTCTCAGAAGGTTCATAATCGCTACTGTCGTTACCATCCTCGCCAAAAATCCCGTCAAATTCTGAATCACTTAGATTTGCGTAGTACTCAATTTCATTTTGATTCAGTGGTCTTTTCTTATCCATATTGCGTTCTTGATAATTTAATTATAACAATAATTATAAAACAAAACACTCAAGAAAGACGTAAATGTGATGCACTCGACAATTTCTGAAATACTACTGGCGAATATGGACGCGTATCTATGATTCAGCTTTAGAGAAGCGACAGGTCGAAGCGCGTCTGTGCGTGTCTGCGTGCGAATTAACTCGTAGTTGGCTTCCGCGAAGAGATTTCTGTTACAGAAGCCAACTACGAGATAATTCGTAAGACCTTTTTTTTTTTTAAAAAAAACACATTTTTTATGCTTTTTGATGATAACTATGCACTAGAATTAGAGTTTTTAATAATATAATGTGATTAAATCAAATTGTCATTTTAGGCCAGATTTCTGAAAATTGCCGTGGCAGTCAACGTGTTAAAGAGGGAGAAAATGATAAATTGACAGTGCTAGTGGTATATGGATCGTCAGATAATGAAAGGAAGACAAGTAAAGATTTGTTCTGGGAGACGGTCCAAGAAGAAAAAGATCAAGTGAACAATAAAATAATCATTATGGGCGATCTAAATGGTAGAGTGGGGAGAAGTAATGCAAAAGATCATCCAGTGGGACAATATGGTGAAGATATTATTAATAAATATGGTCAACGAGTAATAGACTTCTGTCTAATAACTTGATAATAGGTAATACCCATTACAGCCATAGAGACGTCCATAAGTACACCAGACATTTGGACAGTCGAAATGAGAGGTCTATTAGTGATTTAATCCTAATACAAAGGGAGTATAGGAGAGAAGTAAATCACATAAGGGTGTTCAGAGGAGCAGAGTGACCATTTCTTGGTGAAAACAAAAATTAAATATACAGAGAAACCTGCCCAAGGAGGAATAGAAAATAATAAGTAAAGGGTCTTCCATTTGGGACTTGACAACTTTGAAATTTCACTGTGAACGCATCCTTAAGCCATCACCGAACTGTCAACGTCAAAACATTCAGTAAAGTCAACATTTTCATCATGGTGAAGTACACGAACGAACAACGTTTACAAATAATTAAAATTTACTACCAAAATTTGGAGTCGGTGACTGCAACTTTAAGAGCGTTAACGCCAATTTTTGGTCGTAATTCTCGTCCCAGTAGATAAGCAATTCATAGTCTAGTGAAAAAATTTGAGTTAACATATTCGCTGCTGGATGGTCCCGTGCCAGTGAGACAACGGGTTGGTCGAAGTGGCCAGAATATTGCTGCCGTTCAAGCGTCCATCTCAAACGAACCAAAACAGTCGATTTCACGGCGTTCTCAAGAATTGGGCATCGCTCAGACTATGGCGAATTTTGCGAAAGGATCTTGGCCTGCACCCTTATAAGTTAATGTTAACTCAAGAACTAAAGCCACTCGATCATATGAAGCGACGAACGTTCTCGAATTGGGCTCTAGAAATGTTGGAAGAAGATGACCAATTTCATCGGAAAATCATCTTTAGTGATGAAGCGCATTTTTGGATAAACGGCTTCGTCAACAAACAGAATATGCGTTATTGGTCAGGTGAAAACCCTCATGTGCTTGAAGAAACATCACTTCATCCACAAAAAATTACTGTTTGATGCGGTTTTCACGCCGGTGGTGTCATTGGACCGTTCTTTTTCATTGATGAAAATAACCGTCACGTTACAGTCAATGGAGATCGCTACAGAGACATGTTATTTCTTTGATCAATTGCATGGGCTAGACATTAATGATATGTGATTTCAACAAGACGGCGCCACAAGCCACACAGCGGGTGTAACAATCGACTTACTGCAATCTAAATTCGGTGAACGTGTTATATCGAGAAATGGTCCCGTCGAATGGCCGCCTAGATCGTGTGATTTAACACCTCTAGACTTCTTTTTATGGAGGTACGTTAAATCATTGGTCTATGCTAACAAGCCTGCGTCGTTAGAGGAGCTCAGAGCCAATATTGAAAGAGAGATAGCGGCCGTTTCCGCCGAAATGTGTGGCCGAGTCATCGAAAATTGGGTTCAACGAATCGACCGCTGCAAACGTGCCCGTGGTGGACGTACGAATGAAGTCGAATTCCATACATAAATGTTTTGATTGTACTTCAAGCCGATAGTAAAGTTTTTAAAATGTCTCAAACGGGTTGCGTTTTATTTCAAAAAAAAGTTGTCAAGTCCTTAATAGAAGACCCGATATAATAAACCAAGTATCAAGGTTTACAAACTACAACAACACGAAGTGAAAGAAAGATATCAGGAAGAACTCAACAGAGCTAACTGAGAAGAGTTGAATGAGTTGGAGATGCTATGCTATGCCATTATTTAAATCAATTATTTGCAGAGCAGCTGAAGAGATATGTGGTAAAAGTACACGGCGAACGAAGAAATGCACACCTTAGTGGAATGGCGAAATTAAAGCGCAAGTTAGAAAGAAAAAAGAACTGTGGAAAGCCTACTTAAGTAACAGAACGGAAGGGCGATATCAAACATAAAAAAAAAACAAAGAAGGGTAGTGAGGGACAAGATTAAAGAGGCGAAGCAGAAATCATGGGAGGATTTTGAAAGTAAAAGGGCAGGGTAACGCAAAACTTCTTGACCTTGAAAAATCTGAGCAAAGGCCGAATGGGTGGAATTAAAGGTATTGAGGACAGAGAGGGTAATTTAGTGTCAGATAGTAAACAGATTGTCGAAAGGTGAAGAGAACATTTCTGTGAAATATTACAAGGTGGGACAGAAATAGAAAATCGAACTGAGAAAAAAGTGAAGACATGAAAATAGACGAGGAAATCACACTTGACTGAAGTATATGAAGCTGTTAAAAGATTGAAAAAGGGTAAAGTTGCAGGACACGACGACGTAAAAGCAGAAATGCTAAAATATATGTGTAATGAAGGGTACCTATGTCTGCACAAACAATTAATACAGCTTGGAAAACTGGGACTATTCCGCGAGATTGGACAATAGCCATAATTTTACCAATATTCAAAAAGAGTGATGTAAGAAAAGAGGAATTTCAATACTGAATATACGAAATAATATTAGAAAAACGATTAAGAAGACGGGTAGAAGATACTATAGATGATAATCAATGCGGTTTTAGGCCAGAGAGAGGCCTAGTAGATCTCATATTCAGTTTAAGACAATTGGTTGAAAATACGTTGGCCCACAATAGCAAGTTGTGCCTGTGTTTTATTAACTTGAATAAAGCTTTTGATTGCGTTCCCAGGGAGAAAATATGGCAGGTATTGTTGGATCGAGGAGTTGACAAAATACTGTTAAGAGCTGTAAGAAGTGTTTACACTGTTAGTAGGAACATAATAAGAACAAATAATATTAGTTCAAAGAAATTAGTCACAACCGCAGGTGTGCGACGGGGAAGAGTATTAAGCCCACTGCTGTTGATTATCCTACTGGATACTATGTACAAAAAATGTCGCCAAGAATTAAAGGGGGGTAAGACTAGGTGTCTACAAGCTTCAACAAGTGTACGTGTCTGAAATCTTATATGCTGATGACCTAGTAATTGTTGCAAATAATATGGAGAATCCACAAAGGAATCTGCTGATATAGAACCAGGAATTGACGAGTAACAACATGAGTATTAATACAGATAAAACAGAAGTAACGCTAATAAGTAAAACAGAGGAGCAAATGCGCATAACTCTGAATGGCGATACAGTGAAACAAGTCAAAGAATTGAAATACTTGGGCTCAGTACTGAATTCAAGAGGAAATATGGAATCAGAAATTAACAACCGTATAACAAACGCCACTTTTTTTAAATATTAATAATTACGCTTTCTACAAAATGTCGAGAGGTTTTTTAAATTTTTCTAATACATAATTTTTTATAAATAATTAAACATAAATTTTTTGGTCGAATATTGCATACTAAAGTTAGAAATGCCGTAACTTTTTTATTTTTGAAAAAAAACCCTTCGACAATTTTTAACTACTACATTATTTTACAAGATTAATTTTTATTTTTGCAGATTGGATTATTTTTTGTGAGTGGTCCATTTAATCCGATAAGAAATAGTGTTAACATTTGTGTTATTCACTTAATAACCTTTAAAATATTTGTTTTAAATATACACTACCGTCAGAAAGTATTTGCCCACCTAGTTATTTCAGTCCCAAGACAACAAAAACCCAGATAATATATATATATATATATATATATATATATATATATATATATATATATATATATATATATATATATATTTTAATTTCAATGAATTATTATTTATTTTCATATTATTTACAGTCTAGAAGATCAGAAAAATATTTATGATTTTCCAGGATTTTTCTCATCTATATGATCTCTTTTGTTTTTAATTACCGCTTTATAGAGTTTCGGCATTCTGTCCAATAGTTTCTTCAGACTTTCTTCGGTTATTTTAACCCATTCTGCTTGTAAAAGTTCCCACAAGTAATTTTCTGATGTTGGATTGAGTTTTTGAACACACCTGTCCAAATGATCCCACAGCAATTCGATGGGTTTCAAGTCGGGTGATTGTGGAGGCCAAGTCATCACTTCCAGGACGACATCGGATTTCCATTGGTCCAAAAGTTTTCTAATTTGTTTAGCAGAATGTTTAGGAACGTTGTCGTGCTGAAAAATAAATTTCTATTGAAAAATATCTCTTCCAGAAGGAAGTATTCGAGCAAAGTTTCTTGATACCATTATTTTCGCATGATTCCTTCTATCCTAAAGATTTTTCCAACCATTACTGAACCTCCACCATGTTTTAGTGTAGGCAACTGACAGGCTTCCAACATCCTCTCTCCAGCTGTCCGCCGCTCGTAAACTCGTCGATTTGAACCGAAAATTTCGAATTTAGATTCGTCGCTCCAAAGGACGGAATTCCATTGTTCTGATGTTCAATTTTCATGTTCTCGGGCCCATTCTAATCGTTTACGTTTATTCACTCAAATCTCCCGTGTTGTCCACCTTCTGCTAAGCTGTTCTTCACGGTTGTCACGCTGATGGGGATGGGCCGCTCCAGGTTTACTTGAGCAGTGATTTTTGGTGCGGTTAGGCGGCGATTACGTCTGCTGGACATTGTTATAGCTCTGTCTTCAGCGGGAGTCGTTTTTCGAGGCCTTCCTGAACATTTTTGGTTGAAAATTCCATGTCCAGCAGACAATTTTTTTACGATATAGTCCACCGTTCTCCTTGGCATCCGCATATCACTCGCGATTTGTCGACTCGAGTGACCATTTTGATGTCTCGCAATTATCAAAGCCCAATTTTCAAAGAAAACTTCTTTCGTTTTTGGTATTTTCACAAAACAATTAAGCCTGTATCAATGACAAAGTACTGTTTATAGCATAGTTTTTATCATAAAATGTCACTAGAAATTTCCACAATCCCTAGAAACTTGAAATGAGTTCTTACTTCAAATGGAATCGTCTCAAAACGATTATCAAATTTGTTCTAATTGGTTTTTAATTTGTGATTTCACCAAAAGGGCTTATCTAAACAATTCTATGATGGACACTTGTTAAGAACAATTAAATTTGCCTAATATAATAAAAGGGTTTAATTAGGTATTAAATTTTGGCAAGTACATTGAAATTTCTAGGTGAGCAAATACTTTCTGATGGTAGTGTACATACTTTTAACAGTGCCCAGATGTATGTAACCCCTTAATAGCTAATAACATTTTTTACTGACGAATAACCTTACTGATTTACAAAAGCTGGCCAAAATTTATGATTAGAAATAGTTATTTATTCTGTTAGTTCGTGGAATGCCTATTTTTTTTCCGCTTTTCACCGCCTTTTATTAATTAATTACTAAATAAAAATTAAAATTAATTTCTAAATAAAAATTAAAATTTGCAAAAATGCTATCTGAGGAACAGCGTCACCTGGCGAAGTTTAAAATTGCATTTCTTCGACTATTCAGCTTATAATAAAAATAAAAACCAGCCAAGTGCAAGTCGGACTTGCGCAATTAGTGTTCCGTACGGTGACTGTTATTAAAATAAAATAAAATCCTTAAATTCTCTTCTTCTTCTGTATTTTTACGTTTTTTCTTAGTCGATAATGTATAATAGTTACAGCATCTTAGCTACATAATAGCCAATAAATCAATCTAACTCAATATAGAATCTAGAAATAATGAACACAAATATTTACTACCTAAATATTTCATCATCATCATGATCACTGCTGGACGACAACCTCCCTCAAGTCTTAGAACTTTTTTCTGTTTTGGACCACTTGTACCCAACTCTCTTTAAATCATTAGTCCACCGACTTGGTCTACCTTTACTTCTAGAGGCTTCGTATCT
This sequence comes from Pachyrhynchus sulphureomaculatus, assembly GCA_019049505.1. NCBI lineage: Eukaryota > Metazoa > Arthropoda > Insecta > Coleoptera > Curculionidae > Pachyrhynchus > Pachyrhynchus sulphureomaculatus. The sequence goes on along the minus strand of CM032454.1, from coordinate 140,804,014 downwards.
TGGTCGCCCCTTTTATAATTTTTTTTGTCCCTCGTACATCCTTAAACCTACAACATGTCCAGCCCAGTTCCATTTAAGCTATAGAATGAATTTGACTGCGTCTTGTACCCCCCGTTCTTTTCCTGATAATGTGATTTGAGATGTGATCTGTAAGAATAACGCCTCAATGTGAGAGTATCGGCTCCTGAGAAAACAGAAAGTAAAAATACTTTTTGATTCCGCAATACTGAAATAATAAGGCGGCCATAGCCTAGTGGTTAAGGTCTGCTTTCCACGCCAGCTACCCGAGTTCGTATCTCGGCTCGAGAAATAATAAAAAAAAATAAAACAAAATAAAATAAAATTTACAAAGTAAAGATTGCCTCTCTCGAGAAGACAATGGCAAACTACGCGTAGTGTCGTGCCGAGTAAAGTTCTCTCACTTTAGCCGTTCGGAATCGACATTAAACCGTAGGTCACCTTTGCCTGTGGAAAACACTTAAAAAACATCAACTACAGGCAAAGGCGAGAGGGTCGCCTACATCTGTATCGGATATGGCTCTTCGAAAACACTTGAATCTCCATTATACACATACGGTAATTTTTGACGTTGATCTATGTCACTGACAATTTAAAAATTTTAATTTGTTGGTATTTGTTTTCTAATAAAGTACGGCTGGCTGATTCCGCCTCTGTAAATGAAATTCCTCCCCATTGTTCGACTCGTTCTCGACATCATCATGCATCGCCTTTCGCCTGTCTTTCGCTGTACCGCTGGTAATTATACAGCGATCTCGGCGAGCGGGCAAATAAAATATTTAATCGGCCCGCTTTTCTTCCTACGGCTTATTGAGGTAATTGCGAGTCTGATTGTTTCTCAGCTATTTCCGCAAAAAATGTCGAAGAAGAGAGATGAAGAGTGTTTTTTGTTTTGTCTCCTTTCGAGCATCCAAGTATGAAGACAATTAAGAAAAGACCATTTTATTTTTTATTATCTATAAAAGAATTCTATTTTTTACATGGATTTGAATTGTGGTCTTAGAACTGAGTCTAATAATACAAGGTGACTCATAAAAAGTTAAATTTTAAAATACTTAAAAAAAATGATAACTGAACAAAAAAACCTCGTTAAGAGCCCTCGTCGCGTCAGTTTTGATGTTGTCGACGGTCCTAAAACATGTCCTTTCAGGGCGATTTTAATTCGGGGACACAAAAAAAAGTCGGACCGAGCCAGGTCGGGGCTATAGAGCGGCTGGGGTAGCATTGCCGGCTCGAAAATTCCTTGGTTCGCAGGGAGGTGTGACTTGACGCATTGTCGTGTGAAGCATCGAGGTAGCGTGATGCGCTGGATCCCTTTTTTCAGTCTCTTAAGTACTCCCACATAAAACAAAGCATTGACGGTCTTCCCGGCAGGTAGAAACTCCTGATGAACCACACCCATAGCGTCAAAGAACATAATGACCTTTTGCTTTGCTCATGCGGGCTTTTTTGTGACGCAACTCCGAACTTTGCCTCTCTGTCTCGGAAGCGGATTTGCCGAGTTTCACGCAAAACTTGATGGCGTATTGTTGCTCAACAGACTCCAACCGAGAACTCTGCAAAAAGCCTTCAAATAACGGGAAATCGTTTTTTTTTAAATCAAAATTTAAATTTTTGTGGCATATCTGTAATAGCCTTGGGAAAATCTAACAAACCTCAATAACACAGGTATACAAAAAAAATGTCTTTTAAATGAGACACGTGCTTCCTGAAGTATTTTTTTATGCTGAATCCAAAAAAATCATAAAAAGGCATCCACTGTGAGGTTTTTTTTCGGAAAACACATTTAAAGTTGCCAGAAAACTATTCAATTCAAAAAAATACATTTTAATTTATAATGTAAAACTGTATAATCATTAAAATAATGGAATAAAACCATTACTTCGGACATCTTTAAATGTTCTGAATCGACATTTATAATAAAAACTTTAAAATATTAGGTTTTAGTATTTATGTTTAACAAAAAAAAAAAACACGCTAACACCACCTTTAACTAAGCTACGTAGCAAAATGCTGTTTAAAATAAATATATGCATCTGCTAAATTAGAAAAATTATTTTTAATTTTTATTAATATTGAAAAAAATTATTATTTCCAGTGTTTTTTGAAGTTCTTAATTCAGACCACAACAACGGGTCCACCATCCTCGGGGATGCAGATTACGATGCTTATTAAAAAAAAATTTAGAAATGTAATACTTATACTAACTCACTCAATCACTTGCTCACTCATTCTCTCCTATACTCACTCACTAATTCAGTCACCCACTCACATTCCGTCATAATCAATCAATCAATTAATCTATCGACAAAACTGACTTCTAAAACTGCCATTAGACTGCATTTTGCAACCTTTTGTTTCTAAATAGTAAACAGAAACACAATTCCTCATGTTTTGATATCAAATTCTAATTAGGAATTTAAAAAACTACTAGAAATGATGGTTTTGTTTGAAAAAAAAATCTTGTTTAGCTGTTACATTTATTTACTTAAAAAAACATTTTATCAACCATATAGCACCCTTGTAAGTGTTACAAGCGAGTTTTTTGTTGAAACTGAACAGAAAACTTTATTTTTTGATATAAAGTCAGGAGTAACAACTTCAAAAAATACTGGAAATAATAGTTTTGTTCAATATTAATAAAAACTAAAAACATTTTTTTTATTTAGCGGCTGCATACGAGGCTGGTTTGAAAAGTCCGTGCAAAGTCCGAGAGGTGGCACCACCGGCGCGTATCGAGGTCATGTTTAGTTAGTAGCATCTCTTGAATGTTTCAGCCATATTGGTCTATTTCTTTGTGTTTGGCATTCGTGTGAATCAAGGAAGTCGAGTGATTTTCAAGAAATGGATGAAAAAGAATTTCGTATGGTGATTAAACATTACTTTATGAAAGCCAAAACGCCTCAGGAGACTAAAGAGAAGCTTGATAAACATTATGGTGACTCTGCACCTTCGATTAGAACAGTTTATAAGTGGTTTCAAAATTTTCGGACTGGCCATATGGGCACAAGTGACGCTGAACGTTCTGGACGGCCTGTGGAGGTTACGACTCCAGAAATCATTGATCAAATCCATGATATGGTGATGGATGACAGAAGAGTTAAGGTGCGTGAGATTGCTAGTGCTGTGGGCATCTCGACTGAACGGGTACATAATATTTTGCATAAACATTTGGACATGAGAAAGCTATCCGCAAGATGGGTGCCGCGATTGCTCACGCTTGACCAAAAACGGAATCGTGTGAAGTGTTGCAAGGCTGGTTTGCAGCTGTTCCAGAAGAATCCGGAGGACTTTAAGCGTCGTTTCGTCACTGTGGATGAAACATGGATACATTACTATACTTCTGAGACCAAACAACAATCTAAACAATGGGTTACCAAGGGGGAATCTGCACCAAAAAAGGCGAAGACCGTTCCTTCGGCCGGAAAAGTTATGGCGACTGTCTTTTGGGATTCGCAAGGGATAATCCTCATCGACTATCTGGAAAAGGGTAAAACTATTACAGGTTAATATTATTCATCGTTATTGGACCGTTTGAAAACCGAGCTGCAAGAAAAACGCCCGCGATTGGCCCACAAGAAGGTCCTTTTCCATCACGACAACGCACCAGCACACACCTCAGCAGTTGTGGTCGCAAAATTAATGGAAATAGGATTCTAACTCGTTTCACATCCCCCTATTCTCCAGACTTGGCTCCCTCGGACTACTATTTGTTCCCCAATTTGAAGAAATGGCTGGCGGGACAAAGATTTTATTCAAACGAGGACGTGATTGCAGACACTAATGGATATTTTGCAGACTTGGACAAATCCTATTATTCGGAAGGGATCAACAAACTAGAACATCGTTGGACGAAGTGTATAAGCCTAAAAGGAGACTATGTCGAAAAATAAAAAAGGTTTGCCCCAAACACATAAGTAGTTTTTATTTTTGCACGGACTTTTCAAACCAGCCTCGTATATTTGTTTTAAACAGTATTTTGCTGCGTAGCTTAGTTAAAGATGGTGTATGCGCGTTTTTTGTTAAACATGAACACTAAAACTTAATATTTTTAATGATAAACATTTAAAGATGTTCGAAATATTAGTTTTATTCCATAATTTTAATGATTATACAGTTTTACATTATTTATTAATTTTTTTTTTTTTTTTAATTTAACAGTTTTCTGGCAATTTTAAGTTTTTTTTTATGATTTTTTTGGATTCAGCATAAAAAATACTTAAGAAAACACGTGTCTCACTTAAAAGACAGAGATTTTTTTGTATACCTGTGTAATCAGCTAATTGCAATTTCAGTGATAGTTTGATAACCGGGTGATTTTTCACTCGGAACTCCAATTTAAGTAGTAAGTAATGAATATCGAGTTAATTGCCTGCATTACTTCTACTAAGGTTCGAGTAGTGAGTAATTTTTTACTTGAAGTTCAAATCCATGTAAATATCCATTTGGTTCAGAACAATTCGTTCGGTAATTTCTGGCTGTAATTACATGTACAAAACGCGGGATTTCCTTGCCGTTAGTTGGCAAATATATCTGTCTACTATCTTTCATTTATCAAGTAAAAACACAAAGACGAACTCGAAGCCTTTGTCGGTCGAGTGATGAGTGGAATATTCGAAATAGTTCGGTATAATTGGTTGCTAACCTATGTCAGTTAAATGAGGATAGGATACTGTACTGAGGAGCCGATATTCCCATGAATTTATATAAGTTAAGAACTTGATTCAATAATCGTGTGATATTGGCAATAGTCGAATACTCAAGCAGTTTTTCACTCGAGTGATCCTAACCTTAATCTGTAAATTAGATGGTAAATGTTAGTTCAATAACATTGTTAAAGACTCTCGAAATTTATTAATAGAAAAATAACGGAATTTCATTAAGTACCAGAATTTATCTTCTATAAGGAAGGTAGGAATGATAGCTTAATATTAATTTAAGAAATACAAAAGAAACGGATGGTGGAATGTAATACATTAAAATTCCGGGTTTCAATCCGTTCGTCTAACAACTTCAAGCGGCAGCAGTAAGATCATAGTATCAAATAGCAGCAGCAGCAAGAGCACTTGAAAATGCCAAATGAGATTTTGGCGAAACGTCGTGCAAATTCATTGTTAGACAAACGGATTGAAATCTGGAAATAGCGGTCAATTTCAAAAAAAGAGTTTTTAATAGTTGTATCCTTCTAGTAGTGACTTATGGTATGGAAACAATGACGCTGACAATCTAATCAACCATCCGATTAAACACAACACAACAAATCACATCCGGATCGAGGAAATAAGGAGAAGCACAAGTGGGGAGGATGTTGTGAGAAAGGCCGCGGAGCTCAAGTGGAAGATGGGTTGGTTATGTGGCTCGACAAGTAGATGCTAGAAGATAGACAAAGAGCGTAGTGCAGTGGAGCCCGAGAGAGCACAAAAGGAGTATCGGAAGACCACCGAAACGCTGGTTGGACGACATTAAGTTGATTGTAGGGCACAACTGGCACCAACTAGTTCAAAATCGGGAACTCTGGGAAAGGGGAGGTTTATATTCAGGAGTGAATGCAGAAAAGCTATATATATATATATATATATATATATATATATATATATATATATATATATATATATATATATAACAAGATAGCAGCGGAGTAGGTTCTTTACACCGACAGGAACCGTCATCTGATACGGAACATGTTTAAAATTGAAAAAAAAAAAAAACAGAAAAACATCAATTGTGGAATACTCTTAACAAAAGTATAATTAGAATTTGGATTTAGTTTGCATAGTAAAAAGAACTCCAAGTATACCAGGAGTTTAGTGCCCAGAGGAAATGAAATTTCAAAATACGATAGGGCAAAACTGTATTTTTTGTTGGCTATTTATTAGAAAAAATGCAATATCCTGAGAACCAGTCTGTAGTGTTTATTATAACTTTCAGATTTTTATTAACTCAGAATCACAATCAACTGTACTTAACTAATTCAAAAATATATTTTTCCTTAAACAAACTACTTACGTGTGATATTGCGCTTGTAAAAAATTAAATTCTTCTTTTATTCTCTCTAATGTATCGGCTATTGTAAACTTTATTTGCCCACCCTGTGGTGGTGGACCCTGAAAAAAAAAAGAAACGGTTAGATAAAAAAGAATGTTGTTTTTTAGAGTTTTGTACTTTAAGGCAAAAATGGAATCCTCATGGAAAGACTTGTGCGTAAGTAAGACCGTTCGTCTATTATAGCAGATCTTCTTTCGAGGTATCAATTTAAAATTTAAAAAAAGTTGCCCGCATGGGACCAGGTATCAGCTTTCTAAGGATGTATTTCTTTGAATTTTGAAGGCGCAATAAGAGAATGTCATAAAACAATTCTGACCTCAAAAAATGGGCGTCCAATGTTTTTAAAATTACAGTCTGTCGAGTGAGAACGTGTCCGCGATAATTCATTTTTGGTAAGTTCGATTCTAGCGATTCAACAAACAATCGGTAGAGGGAACCTTTGTCTACTACGTATTTTTGTAAAAGTATCAGCCGATTCCCAACTTGAGTCACTTGTTTGCGCACCAGTTTAAGGCAGTATTTCTTTGTTCCCATCCAAAGGGGTATAAAATAACCGCGATCGCCAAATATATTAAAAAAATGGTGTTCTTTGTGAAGAGGTAAATCATTTTAACGAGACGAAAAAAATGTTAACGACTTGCCAAAACATAGCTTGGTAGACGAGGTCGCTCCGAAAGTCGAAAAACGAATCGTGTCTTTGTTTTCACGGGTCCCGAAATTGACGCTGCATTAAGGAGCGGCAAAATTAAGAAAATTGGGTTTGAAGGTGTCCCATGTAACCATTCGACATCTTCGTGCTCATGATGTTAAATTCCGAAGCACGTTAAAGAAATCTTTGCTGGGCAAAAATCACGTCGCGAAGCGGCTCGCTTTGGCCCACGATAAGATACTAGAATGACCCTCACAATTGCCGGATGCCAACCCCATTGAAAACATTTGGTCCCTCGTAAAGAAAAAGTTCAGAGGAAAGACTCACGGCGATTGGACAAGTTACTAAGGTAATTGCGCCGTCGTTAGCACACCAAAGAATACATTGATGGCAAAAAAATGATCTTGAAACACATTTTTTCAAGAATATGAGCAGTCACGTTCTTACTTGACAGACTGTAAGTAAAGGCGAAATTGCCGCAAAATAAAAAAATATATATAATTCCGCCACTGCCCTACAGTCAATTTAAGAATACAGACATAAGCTCTGCAGGGTGATTTCAGCGAATTTCCTTTGTTGGCGTCGTTTCGAGACCATGCAACAACCAACAACGTATACAAACACACGAGACGCAACCAACCGCAAGAAGCGAGAAAATGAGAAAAGGGTTAGACCGGGAGACAATGGTAGGAAACCTTGTGTCGTCGAAATAACTGTAAATTATTGACCATTCTGAGACATTGAATTGAAAAAATTTGTATTTACCTGTACAGACATAAAGAAGAAAATAAATAAATCATAGGTAATTTAATATGAATTATTAATAATAAAAGAAAAAATGATCAATTTTTTTGAGTTTTATTGTCTGAGGTTTAGGACTTATACGAGTGTTACCTTTTAAGTTTTTATAAAAAGTTAAAAAAAAAAATTGTGGTACAAATCATTTTGTTATTTCTCAAAATATTCGCCTTTAAGATTTATACACTTTTGCATTCGCAGCGTTCGAACCAATTTTCTAAACATTTTTTCCACTTTGAAGTTGGTACCTCAAAAACATGATTTTGGGAAGATTTAATAGCTTCTTGAGGTGATGAAAATCGCTGTACACGTATTTTTTGACATTTGGGAACAAAAAGAAGTCGTTAGGTGATAAATCAGGTGAATACGGGCAATGAGACATTTATTTGATGTTTTTCTCCGTTAAATAATTAATTGTTTAACGTGCTGTGTGAGAGTTGGCATTGTCATGAAGAAGAATGGTGCGACGTTTTCGGTTGTTTTTCCTGATTTCATCGATGATTTCTGGTAAACAAATTGTTGTATACCATTCAGCATGAACAGTTCATTGATCCTCTAAAGCAAATGCTCGCCATTTACCTCACGGTGAGTCACATGCCGATCCTCTTCAATTATATTGCTCACAGCAACGAAGCGCTCACTGTAAACTACTCGGCCAATTTCTGAGGTGCCACTGTTTTAACAATAACAAATGTCAAATTTTACAACAATGGTAATGTCACATCTCAATAGAGCCATCTAGTGATGGTTTGTAAAAACTTAAAAGGCGGCCCTCGTACCTATTACGTTATTTGTGCTGAACAATGACAAAAACGATAATAACTTAGGTGGGCCATTAACAAATGAACCGCCATACGACTACGGCCCCATACTTCGTTTTTTAAACGGAAGGTAAACTGATGAGGCATTCCTTAGTTGTCTCTTGAAAATACTGATCGACCGCCACACACGACCCGTTTGCAACCCAAACACATTAGCAGACAAGTCGTCCGACCTACCCAAATAGACCCATCAGACAGATTTATTTACCTGTGAATGTGGGACTTAAATTCATAGGCAATCCGTAAACTTTATCCAGTTTTTATTCTATTTTCTAATCGGTAGTACTTGAACAAGTGTTTAAAATTATTATTTACATTATTGCGGCTCAATGATCAACTGAAAATAGTGTACAGCATATATACAACATTCGCGCTGCAGCGATATACCTAAAACACTATTAGGGCAACAGGTGCGCGGAAGTAGCGATTCATGCTGGTTTTGAATCGCTGCAGGTTAATGTATTAGGGCAACGTGTATTCCTAGCATGCCTCAGAATCAAGTGAGCTAGATCTTCTCCCCGTTAAAATAAGCTTATGCGGCTTTTTGTTGCTACCTTTCAATCAAAAACTATTATTTATAATTAGAATCTCTACATGTACATCCTTAATTTTTGTACATTATTTATACATATTTTGTTTCTGAAGTTTCAAGTTTCCTCGTGTCGCTTTTATGTAAGTTTTTCAAGTTAAATTTATTGGTCATTTTATTATCAGTTTTAAACTTTTTAATTTTTGGTTATTTATTTATAGTTTACTTACTTATCAAGATGCTTGTAGTGTTTCTTCATTATACCCTACATAATTAGTTAATCGATGAATACTTATTATTGGTACTTATTGTTATAAGATGCTTTGTCGACAAGATGGTTATATCCTTACTATAATAAAGCAATTTAAAGTACACTAAAAGTAAATTTTTCGGCTTATATATATATCCAGCTTTTAAATCTTTCATGCATAGACTGTTACATATTCCTATGACTACAACTAATTTTAACAAAGAATTAAACATAATCAAACAAGTAGCAATTAATAATGGATATGACCCTAGCATTATAGATAATATCTTGAATAAAAAATCGTTTAAACAGGCAATCTCTCTAATTTTCACACCATTAATGACAAAAAAGGAAAATTTAGTACACTCACATACACAGGGAAAATAACTAGATCAATTTCAAAACATTTAACAAAAAAGAACAGTAAAATAGCATTTAAAACAAATAATACCTTAGGAAAAATAATTTTGAATAACAAAACCAAATCTAATAAATCCTTAAAATCAGGAGTTTATTTATTAAATTGTGGCTCGTGCACAAAAACCTACGTAGGACAAACTGGTAGATCTTTTGAAACTCGCATTAAAGAATATAAACATAGTTATTTAAAAAACAAGAACAATTCACATTACGCAACCCATATAATAAACGAATCCCATAATATTAATGATACATTCAAAATCCTACATGTAGAAAATAAATCTAAAAAATTAAATATGCTTGAATGTCTTGAAATTAACAAACGGAAAAACTCCAATCTATTATTGAACGAACAGATAGACTTAAACCATTCACCCTTACTTAATCTTTGAAATAGATTTGCTTCTTTAAAATAACTTTGTCAGTAAATAATATAATAAAATGATTAACATAATCTTATGTAATTAGGATAGTTTTAAGCACTATATAACCAGTATTATTACCAAACATTTTTCTTTATAATTCACTGCTGAAGAAGCCATTGTATGGTGAAACAATTGTCAAGTCATTTTAAATATATTGGAAATTTAAAGCATAGTGTTGTTTTTATATAATTTTATTATGAATTTCCAACAAGTATCGGCTACATAATCAAAGATGTCCTATTTATTATTATTATTCATCAATTCTTTTCCATTTTCCGTTTTGCGAGTTCAATGTAGATATTTTTCGTAAAACCTTGAATAAAGTTATTATGGCTACAACTATTTCTTGTTTTCCATTGTTCGACAACCCTTCATTATAAACATTTTTCAAATATCAAAATCATCCTCAAAATTAAATCAATATTTTAAAGGAAGGTTTGCTCTCGGACCTACTTTCTTTTCACTTCACTAATCAGAATATTTAATGAGGTTGGGCTGCGTGAAACTGTCTCCCCGACTATTAGGGTTAATGCTATTATAGTTGTGTAGCAGTGGAGCGTCAGCGCTAAATATGCAAATGGAACAACATACCAGTTAATTATATACTTTTTCATAATGCTTTTAACGCGGGTTAAGGGTTAGGTATATTGTGCTTTCTCTAGATTATTCTAAATACGGGAAATTCGAAATATGAACCCAACAAATTATATATGAATTAGGTAAATCGTAACATTTTTTTTGTTATGTTCTGTAATGGTAGCAGAAAATTTATATGTTACAGTAGTCTGTACAGTAGATGACAGTACGCTTATCCGTTCGTTTAATACTACAAAAACCCAGGCGGCAGTTTTTTCTAAAAAAGTTAACGATGCTGAACCCGACATAGTTATGGCGGGGCACTCCATTCCTCTAACATCGTCTCTCAATTTGTTGGGCGTTAATTTAGGAGCAAATATGTCCTGGCATGAAGATGTCGCAGGTATAGCAAGGAGAGCTTCTCAAAAGTTGGAAATATTATTTTGAACCAGAAAGCTTTACACTCCACGACGACTGTTAATTCTTTATAAAGTTCAAATTCGACCAACTACGGAATACTGCTTCCATGTTTGGGGCTCCGCTCCCAAACATACATTGCATTTGTTCAATTCAAGAACAACGTGAATCGCTTTTTTCGCACACGTGTCGCTCCTGTAGCGCTTTAGGGACTTTCCTGCAGCACGTGTTCTAGACTCAAAAAAAAGTCTATTTTTGTATCTAACAATATCACAGGTAGTACCAGGAAGTCATCAAACTCTTATATACATGCGACCACAGTAGGCCTTTAAAAAAACCCTAAGGCATTGCTCAGAAAGCAAGGGCCAAGACAGCTATACAGTTTTTTTTTTGCAGCAAGTTCAATGTAGGGTTAACGATGTTGTCTACTGTAGCATCTCTGATGAGCGATGGATTTCACTACTATAATACTGACACACTAAAATACTGAGTTCTTTAAAGTATAATGATAAAGTAACACTGTTTTAATAATTTTTAAATATGTGTAGAGTTAAAATGCAAAAAGTGTGTTGTGTATATGACTTTTAAAATGTTTTGGTTATTGACAAGAAAATAAAAAAGTGTCAAAGTCTACATCCTAAGGGTACTTGATACATATGGACATTGTTACTGGTTGTATATAAAATTAAATGTTTTGAAAAAGACCAATAGGTTGATCGAAACGTAAACATAGATGTAAATTGAAGTTTTAATTCACATAACTTTGAAGCCAAGAAAAAATCATTACCATATATAAATAAATAAATAAATATATATATATATATATATATATATATATATATATATATATATATATATATATATATCAATCGGTCTTCCGATGCCTAATTTCCACTCCTCCCGGTTTCTCCATCCATCCTCCTTCAGATCTCTCTCTCTAGTATTTCCTTGTTGATTCCTGCTCTCAAGCTTCGGCGTGGTCTTCCTCGCTTTCTTCTTCCATGAGGGTTCCAATTTAAGATCTTTTTAGGTAGTCGGTCTTGTGACATTCTCTGTACATGTCCCCTCGCTTTCTTCTTCCATGAGGGTTCCAATTTAAGATCTTTTTAGGTAGTCGGTCTTGTGACATTCTCTGTACATGTCCGTACTATACCAACTGTTGGGTTCTGATTTCGTCCACTAAATCGTGCTTTATTTCTAAAGCTCGTCTTATCATGTCATTTGGTAAGCGGTCTTTTCTGGATTTTCTGGCTGCTCGTCTCCAGAAATCCATTTGTGTAGCTTTTAGTTATTTTTTCTGTTCTTTCCTTCAATGACCACACCTGGGAGCTGTAAGTTATTATACTTTTCACTATTAAGTTGTAAATTCTCTTCTTATTTTCAATGGTTATGTTTTTGTCCCATAGTATACTATTAAGCATTGCAATCGCTTTTCTTCCTTAGATTTTCCTCTCGAATATTGCTTCTTCCAGTGTTCCGTCCCTAGATATTCTGGTTTCCAAATACTTATAACTGGCGCAGTGTTTGATGGTGTGTCCTGTGGCCAGTTTCAAGTCCTGCTGTTGTCCTCCGACGCACAGTGGTTTATACTTTAATAAATATAACAGATCTCTATGTGGCAGTAGCTTTCTCTTTTTAGTGTTCCGTATACGGACTTCGGTGTCCGTCTGTCACCCCCGATTTTCTCTGAAACTATTTGATATAGAAAGTTGGCACAAATACAGGAATTGATGGTCCAACCAGAGCCATGTAGTTTAAAAAGTTAAATTTTGACTTAAGGAGTTACTTTTGAGGTTGTGGAATCGGAAGTGAAAAAAAATTACCAGGTCATTGAGTGGGGTGTCAAATGAAAGTTTATTAAAACACGAGTTCAAAAATGTATATGATGTAATACTTGCGCAAACTTTTCTTTGCATTATTTTGAAAAAATGGCCACCAATCCCTGCCCCCCCTGACCAAAACATTTTGAAAAAATTTTGGAATATTCTTCATAAAATGTAGATTCAGGAAAATTATCACAAATGCATTACGTTTGATACCGTATCAGGTATTAAAAAAACAACTATGAAAACTATGTTCCTTGACAATTTGGTGGAAGTTTTGTTAATGTACTTTTCATTACACACACAGATGGGTACCGAGAGAAAATTTTATTCTCTTTGTTTATAATTAAACAAATATTTAGGTATAATTATTATACATTATTGACTAAGAAAAAACAAGAAAATGCATATTGGATCTTAAGATATATACATGTTAGGGACCTAATTAACTTAGCCTCAGTAAGGATTTTATTTTAAAAGCAATCACCGTAAGGAACAATAATTGCCCAAGTCCGACTGGCCCTTGGCCGGTTTTTTTATAATCATGTTATTCACTTTCAAAGGTTAATGTTTTAAAAAAATTCTTGTGAAAGGCCATTTTTTGGTGCAGTGTTTTTTTTTTTTTTTTTACAATTGAATAGTTATGTTTATTATTGTTTTTGTTCTTCCTTTCTCACATTTGGATAATGTGGTTCCATGTTTTCAAAATCACCGACTTCTAAATGTTTTTGTGTATGTTTGTGTTGAGTCCTAATTGTACTATGTGTGGTGTGAATGTTGTTGATGTAAGGCCTGTGGCTGATATGACGAGGAGAACAATTGGTGGCGGTGTAGTAACAGCGGATCAATGTTCTGTTTATTTCATCTGTCCACTTTAACAGCTGTCTTGGTTTGCCAGCCTTGGTAGTTGCATGTTGTCCTTGCAAAACATACGTGGCTTGGTTTGACTTTGGTGGTTGTGTTTGTCCCGCATCTGTGAGATTAATTTCGGTGGGTCCAGGTAGCGAGTAATTTTTTTCTTAGTGATTTCTTTGTCGGGTTTTGTGATTTTATTACAGCAACGCATGACATGTTCGTTGATTTCTGTAGTGCAATTCATGCGTTGCTTTGATTTTCCCGCCTGGAAGGGTGTCGGCTTACTCGTCGGAACAATACTTTTGACAGGTATTTTTATTATTATCACAAAAAACTTTTTCTTTCTCACATTTGGTCAATGTGGTTCCATGTTTGGCTGACGGGCCCAAGCCAAGTCAGCACAAAAGCTATTACCATTGTGTATTAAGGAATGACCTGACAATGTTACATGTTTTCAAAATCACTGACTTCTTATTGCACTAAGTGTGGTGTGAATGTTATTGGTGTAAGGCCTGTGGCTGATATGATGAGGGGGACAATGATGACTTTTTCTTGTTTCCATAGCCTTTTTATTTCTCTTGCAAGGTCTGTGTATTTGGAGATTTTTTCTGTGTATTTCGTTTGGATGTTTGTGTCGTTGGGGACAGCTATGTCAATTAGATAGGTGACTTTTCCTTTTTTGCACTGAAAAGTAATATCGGGTCTATTAGCGGACACTGTTTTATCTGTATGGATGCTGATGTCCCGGTAGAGCTTGTAATCTTTATTTTCAAGTATGAATGTTGGTGTGTATTTGTAGTAGGGATCTCTGTTTTCTATGAGTTTGTATGTTATGGCTAGTGCTTGGTGAACTTCTTTTGCAGCTGAGTCATGTCTGGCTGTGTATTCCGTTCCGGATAATATTTTACATCCGCTTGTTATGTGTTCGATCGTTCTGCTGGTGGCATTTCCTGCATCTGTCTTCGGTAATAGTTGGGTCTTTGATGATATGACGATGATGATATGATATTATTATTATTATTATCATTGGATAAACAAGTTTAGGTTAGAAAAATACACTTTTCCGCATGAAGTAATTTAAAAACGTCAAGTGCTCTTTGTATAATGACCCAATTATATGTATTGCTCGTTTACCGTTTATACTTCATAATTTATAACAGCGATCAATAATCAAATATTTTCACTTTTCAATACAACATTAATATTACAATTTTATCCAAATAAAATGAATCATTAAAAAAGTAATTATGCTAAACTAACTACAAACAATGTACCCGCATAAAACAACATTAAATAAATTAATGTTACCCAGTGGCGCACTCATTATTAAACTTTATTGTGAGAACTTGTAAATATTAGTAAATAAATGTTAATATTTTATAAAATATTTACATATAAGGGGGTCCCGCTTAAGGATTTTAAATATTTTAACACATTATTTGTGGCAATTATGCGCTTCTTAGTACACTCTTAAATAATCTGTTAAATGAAAAGTGTTTTATAAGTTCAAATTTGTTAGACTTATTGCCCGAACGCGACGAAAAAAAAGTGCAACGGGCCTGCGACATGTTCAACTCTGGGTAGACATACGGGTATTATCGGATAACGCACATCTCCACCTTAACGGCTATGTCACTAAAAAGAAATATCATTATTGACAAATCCAAACTACAGCATCGAAATACATTCTTCCACATATGATGGCTGGGACGATAATACCACCACGTAACATAGAGATCATACCACAACTGTTAATTTGGAGAGACACCTGGAGATAACTGAGAACTTTTTCACTCCCGCTCTACCAATTTGGATTTATATCCAGAAAACGGGGTTTCAGCAGGATAAGGCAACAACACAGACTTTAAACACATCTTTGCCTGGGAGTTGTTGGAAGTTGAGCCTAAAATACGCGGACAGTAATTGTCAATACGTAACACAGATGGCAACATCGTATAGCGCCCAGAGTTGATACAACTGTCGCTAGAGCATTTTGAACGCTTAAAATGACGCCGTTCAGTGTACAAGAACGGCGTTGTTTTCTACTTGCGTGATGTAACTCTATTTGATATTAATCGTCAATTGAATGAGATATATGGAGATGGCGATATGGATACAGAAAATGGGCGTTCGTGAGTGTGACAGTTCCAAGAACGCCGAACGTCGTTTGTCAATGAACCCAAAATACCTCGGCCATGAACCATTCCAACAGACAACATGATTTCGCAAGTTGTTATGGAGGACCGCCGATTAGGTGTGACATACCCTCGAAGGTTTGAATTTACGTGGACACTTGCATACCATCCTGCGTGAAGACCTGAGAATACAGAAAGTTTCTTCAAGGGGAGTGCCCTGAATATTCAGCAACAACCAATCAATTCAAGGCTGCGCGGGTGGCAATTTTTCGTATATCCTGTTGTACAGTCTTCATATGTTACATGAGTACGCTACTGATTTAAGACCTGGTGATAATGCGATTAATTCATCAATAATAAATATCGTTTGTAAAGCAATAACTATAAAGGAAAAGGAAAACATTGCGTGACTGTATCTACTTCAATTACTAAGTAGAAAAATAGCTGATTAAAATCGGTATATAATAAACTGGCGTTGTATCGTTTTGTAAATTAAAAACTGGTCATAAAGGGTTCGCTATGAAATTTTTCGGTTTATTTTGTTACTTAAATTATGATATGAGTAAAGACATTTCCTAATTTCCGTTTTTTTTTGTTTTCAAGCATATAGTAATATTTTAAGAAGTATAATCATTCTGTCCTCAAGGTCACTTTTTCAATTAAATCTATTTGTGGAAAAAATAAGGTCACTTCAATTTCCACATTTTTGTTAATAAATTAATTATCAAGGCTCTGCTTGTTTATATCTAAACGCGGTTCTAGATTAACAATGGACTCGAGAAAAACGGATGGAAATGACGAGTTACGATTTGATTGAATGTAAATGCTGTCAGATTTCTAAAATTTAACAAATTCATTGGTTCACCGGCTTTCTCTATAGTATTAAAATTCTAATCTAAAAAAGTAAAATTATCGTGCATAGCTTTAGCTAATAGAGAAGTAAATACCATTATATTTATATAAACAGCTATATAGTTTCTAAATTTGCACTTTAAAAGTTATACAATTACATATAACCTATCAATAAAATTAATAAATATAAGTGACAACACTGATAAGCATTTCCAACAGGTTTTACTATCAGACCACGTGCGATTATTTAGCGGCGCTACAAGCAAGCGAGATACGGTAATTTTTATTTAAGACATCGTTGAAATTTTGTCCAGTGTTTTCAACTTGTCCTTACAGCACTCACTGTAGTTTCTAATGGATTATCAATTTGGTGGGGACGATGTGATGAATGATAAACTCTGCGTTTTCTTTTTTGTGTCTGGATAAATTAGCTTAAAGATCTATGCAACACCAAAAAGTTTAATTAGTGAACAAATATCTAAATTTTTATAGTATTAATTTTTAGTTATCCAGCCTGGAACTATCCTCTTAATGTCATCGGACCATCGTGTCGGGGGGCGTCCTCTGCTTCTAAATGCTGGGTCTCCACTCAATAATTTTTTTACTCCAGCGGTTATCTGTTCTTCTGGCCATATGGCCCGCCCAATTCCATTTCAAGCAGGCTATTCTATAGTTCCAGGCTGGATGACTGCTGCTAGGGATCGTATACAATGCCAAAGATTAAGGGAGGTCTATGTCCAGCAGTGGACGCGACTGGCTGTTTGATGATGATGAATATTTTTTAAAAGGTTATATTTAATAATATACAGGAGACATACACTCCTCATCCTCCTCGCCTGGTGAGAGGAAACTTGTCTTCAAACTACGTATCTACATTAGTAGATGAAATTAATTATTGAAAGTTAAATTAAATATGGCTGATATCCCGTTATAGACCAATTTATAATATTTGTGAGAATATACATCGTAAAAAATTGGTAAAGTAATTTACCTAGTACCTCCTTTGTAAATACAGATTTCTAAGATAAACACTGAATTTTGCTTGGTCACACTAAAGAATAATTTACCATTACAACTGTATATTAATTAAACAAAATAACCGGTCAAGTGCAAGTTGAACTTGCGCAATTAGTGTTCCGTGCGTTGACTGCTTTTAAAATAAAAAAATTTGTTACGGAGGTATAAAATGATCAGTGACTTCACAAAACACACCCCAAATCAGTTTTCAACAAAGTTTGTTTCCAATCTTTGCTGAAAAGTGATGACCTTGAATTTTTTTTTTACATACCAGATAAATTATTAAAGGTAACGCCCTCGTGATAATTTTTGTTCAATATACACCCCATGGAGAATAATCCAGAATTTTTTCAAAAATTTTTAATCAGTACTTTTCGAGATAAGGTGTGGGGACAGCGATTTTTTTAAAATAATACAAAGAAAAGTGTGCGCAAGTATTACATTACATATATATATATATATATATATATATATATATATATATATATATATATATATATATATATATATATATATATATATATATTTATATGTATATATATATATATATATATATATATATATATATATATATATATATATATATATATATATATATATGACACCACACTCGATGACCTAGTAAAAATTTTTTTTCTCACCTCTGATTTTACCCCCCAAAACTAACCCCTTAAGTCAAAATTTAACTTTCAAAACTACGTGGCTCTGATGAGACCATCAATGACCGACAGATGGACAGACAGACACCGAAGTCATCTTGTAAGTGTTTCGGACGGAACATTAAAAACGGTCAAGTGCAAGTAGGACTTGCGCAATTAGTGTCCTGTAACGTGACTGCTTTTAAAATAAAATAAAATCCTTATCTAGTTAATTAGGTCCCTGACGTCTTAAGATCCAATATGTATTTTCTTAATCAATAATGTATAATAGTTATAGCATCTTAGCTACCTAATAGCTAAGAAATTAATCTAGCCAAATCTAGAATCTGTGTCAGCTTTCGATGAAGTATGAGGTGTGCGTACTTAGTACAATTCGTTGCATCCTGCCATCGTGTTCCGTAACTACTTTCATAAATGCCAGTAAATTCTGTTCTCTTGTTTGTCAATCCTAGCCCGACTGACGAGCCGTGATACGGCGAAACGCGTCTCGGGATGTATTTGACGAGTAAGAGAACAGTGGGTAGACTGCTGAAATATGGGCTTTGTACGTTTTCAATTATTTTTCATTACACGACTAGTATATATTGAGAGCCCTAGTGGATATTCTTCCAACGATATTATCATCCAAATAACAGGAGAAAATTTAAAAATCCTTAATACGATCGCAATAATGACATCTGACTGCGATAAACACCTCAGCTTCGAGGATCGTAAAATTTACCATTAGTAAAAGAAAATCTATTTTTTAATAGTATAGTCCTCGCAAATATTTTTAATTTAGAAAAAATTTACAGTCCTTGATGCTTCATCAACCTTTTTTAAACACATTCCATTAATTTTTAAAATGTTATTTATTACGCCTCTGTCTCACATAAATCCAAACGTCAACGTTGGAATTCACCTCGAAATCTACCCTCTTCTTCTCGTACACAGCCGTTTTCCCGTGTATTATCAAAATCGTGTGTCTAATCTCCGTGACGAGAAGCCCTCCTCGTGCCGATAGAGCGAGAGAAAAAATAACAAAAAGGCCCGAGACCGGTTAAAATTTTATTGATCTTCCCGGTATCGGGGTCTGGCGGAGGTTAGTTTATTGCTTTGGCGGGTTTACAAGATTGCTGTTTGTTCAGCGTAAGCCCGGGTCCAAAGTAAACACCGAGAAGGAAACGTCTAAATGGAGTTTCACTACTGACTGTCGGATTTCGGATTTAAGTTTAGTGAATTGCATGGCTGCATGTCTTGTGTAAATTTATCAATCCGCTTTTAATGAAATCTGGTATTTCAAACTAAATAAAGCGACGGTTTAAGACTGGTAATCTTGCTAATTTTGTTTAACAACTGTCAAGCGTGGCTTGTAAAAGATGCTAACGACAAATCTGATGTACATAGCTATAAATGATTTTTAGTTTCTTATAAAAAATGCAATAAAGGATTATGTTGAATGTTAACTGTCTGATTCACTAAAAAAGTGCGGACAAGGTACCGGTAAGGCAACTAAAGTTATGAGGCTGTGCAATGTGACCAGTCTGTTATATTTCGTACCTACCAGGCGAACAGCTCTCTTCTGAATAGAATTCATCTAATGCAGTGTATGTTTGGGAGCAAAGCCGCAAATATGGGACGATAATTTAGTGAGATTTACCATATAAAATATTACAATGTCAAAACAAAAGTCCAGTGGATAGCTAGAGATTTTATATCCCATGTCAATTAAACCGGTTCTTACATTTAGACTCTTTTAGTGAATCTGGCTGGAAATATCTGGTAAAAGTTGAGACATCATGTTAAATTTGTTATTTCCATTTGTAATTAATGGGGACACCATTTTGCAACACTATAAACAAAAGAGCACAGAAAACAAGTTTATAGCAACCAAAATTTGGCGGGATTAATTTTCTGTAATGTTAATCCCGCCGAATTTTGGTTGCTTTAAACATTTTCTCATCGCTTTTTTTTTACAGTATTGTAAGAAGGTGGTCTATTAATTACAGGCAAGGGAATATTTCTCTTCTTCTTCTACTACCATAACCGTTCAACGATAGTTGGTTATCATGTTGGCTACCATGTTGATGATGTTAGTTATTGCAGAATGTTTCCGATTTCTTTTGGGTCTTACAACTCGTAACTCGACGTTTTTAGGGGATCCGAGTTAATTCGCTTGTCTATATAATCAAGAATTCGGATTTTATTGTTTCATTAATTTTCGTTATTTAGAAGAGAAACTTTCTCCGAGTTACTAATAGCATCTACTAGTAGTATCTACCAACGAATGTTAAAAAGTGGCAAACCTGCTTCGATAATTCCTGTTAGTAGACTCTTTCCCAATATTGTTCAGAACAATGATTTCCAACAACTTGTTACAGACTGGCGTATTTTAAGAAATTGTGAACAAATCAAAACATTTCCTGATAATATAGAACTATTTTGCGATAATGTCAGTTTACTAAAGTATGGTAATGACACTCAAATGTTTCCTTTGTTGTCTACTTTCATCTATACTATTTTATTACTGCCCCACTCATCCGCTTATGTTGAGCGCATATTCTCCCATATTAATTTTATGAAAACAAAACAGCGAAATAAGCTGTCTGTCAGTCAGTCACTGGTCTATTACATACAAAATAACTATTTCATGTCGCTAATTGTTATGACTTCGAAATTACTTCAAAGATGACTGCGACTATGGCCAAAGAATATTGGTATGATGCTAAAAATCGTAAAAATTAATTAGATTTAAGTTTGTGTACCTATTTGATGTTAGATATCTTTAGTAATAAACTAATTACAAATTACTTAGTCTGTTATGTTTTTGTTATTTCGATTTCATTAAGTTTTACTAGTATTCACTAATATATAAAATATTGTAAAAAAAAAATACTCTTATCACTTTTTTTTTTTTTTCTGTAAGTTCCTATTATTTTACAAAGATAAAGCAACAAATTTGATTGAATATTGTATTTTTTTCTCATATATCGATTTTGGGTACAAATATATCGATATTAGTGGGCAACTTTACCGATTCTGCATTTTGACGTTCGAGACCACTGTTCAGCAGACGTTAGTACAACCACATCTCTAATGCCTCCAGAGGTTTAAATATTGGAGTAAAATGTCCACGCTTCCATGCCTTACAAGAGAACCGGAAAGACATAAGAGCTTACCATTTTCATCCGTAGTTTCAATGATCGGTCGTGACTAGTCAATATTTTTTTGTTCTTCATAAATGTGACTCGGCCCTTCTCTATTCAAATTTTGACTTCTACAGTCGGGTCCCAGTGGTCGTTGATATTGTTACCGAGATGCATCAGTTTATCAACTCTCTCTATCTTTGTGCCACTGACTCAAATACCACCATCTTCAATATTAGATTCTTTGCTTATAATTATATTTTTTGTTTTATTTGCATTGAGTCTTAAACCAAACTGTGTACAAGTGTCAGTTATTTTATCCATAAGTTTTTGTAGAGCTTCTCCGTTATTAGTGATAATTAATGTATCATCGGCGTATATGATGTTATTTATGTTAACGCCATTGATGTTGATTCCTTCAGTGGTACTAGTGAGTGCTTCATTGAATAGAGGTTGAACAAGGGCGATAGAATACAACCCTGACGCACTCCTTGCTTGATTTTAATTTCATCTGATAGTTGATGCTTCAACCGTACTTCAGCTGTCAGCATCAATTGACAATGAACATTTTTACATTAGTTATTCCACGGCTTTATTATAGTGGGCCTAGGCAGTAAGTAAACTGACCATAAAATTAATATGCTTCTATTTTTTTTTACGTAGCTTTCCCTAATAAATTTAATGCGCATCAAAATGTGTTATTTCAAAATGAAATGCAAACAAAAAACAGTACATTACCAGTACAATGTCAATATTAAAACATATTTGTCTATATTATCGACATAAACAGCGTCCATTTTCAAAACATAAATAAACATGAGAATTGCAATACATCAAAGCAATGGGTCAACAAGGGAACATATTTGTTTCAGTAATATGTAATAATGAACATTAAATATTGAATACTAGGGGTTAATTAATACCGCATTTACAAAATTTTTAAATTAAACCCCGAACAAACAGCAAAATTGCATTTCTACTTACGAACAACAACGCTGCGCTGATGGATAATCACATTATCTTAATGAACAGCTATTTCTTAAAATCTGACAGGGTATTTGTTATAACAGAAAAAATGAAGAATGCATTTGGTAACTAAAAATTTTCTTGTTAAAAGAAATTTTTAATAAAGATGACTGACCGTCATATTGTTATTTTATATTTAATAATTAGAATAAAAATTATTTCCGGATGTTCCCTTCCTACACTAATGGTCGATTCTACAGATGGCACGAACAAGAAGTAAAAGGCAATCGCTCGTGTTGCAAAACGATCGTCGTCGTGTTTTACGAAACAGAAGGGGAGCGACGGGGATAAGGGCGCTCAGGGTAAACCATTGTAACGCTATCCGAGGGGGCAGCCAGAGACGTCGTCAATTAGATCGGGCACTTAAGTGATTGATATAGGGATTTATTACATTTGGAATGTTAAAGATATTTTTTATATGTGTACAGCGGCAAAATAAATTCGTGCAAAGCATGAAAAAAAACGAGTTACTTCATTTACTAGAATGTATTGTGTATATGCTACTTTATTTATGCGGCCTAATACATTTTTAATATAGCTTTGACCGCACAAATAACAACATTACTGAATTAATGTCTTAACATTAATTTCCACAACATTTAGTTGTTTGCAATATACATAGAAGCAAAATACGAGGGCTGTCTGAAAAGCTACTAGAAACTGTGAAACCATAATTGTTTTGGAAAGTTCCATCCTGAATGTAAACACATGTAAATTTTATTTCGAGCTGTCAATTCATCGTTGTGTTTGTGTTTGTTTTCAAACCTGTTTAATATCATCCGGTCACTGATTTTTTGAAAATGGAAAAAATTGAATATCGTGCAGTAATTAAATTATTTGTTTTGGGTGGTTTAACATCAACAAAAATTCATCCGAAATTGTTAAAAGTGTATAAGGATGCGTCACCGTCACTTTCCACTGTGAAAAAAATAGGCTGCTCTTTTTAAACCTGGTCGTACAAACCTTGAAGCTGATCCAAGCAAAGGTCACCTTAAAGCTGCTACAACAAGCTCTGTGCAAGATGGGTACCGTATTTGCTGACAATTTCGACCAAAAACGCACTCGAATGCGTATTTGGATCGTTTTAAGAAAAATAAAATGGATTTCAAGCGTCGTGTCATTAACTGTTGACGAAACTTAGATCCACCACTATACACCAAAGCGAAAAGAACAGTCGAAACAATGAATTAAAGCCAGTAGAAGTGCACCAAAGGCAAAGGCAGTTCTATCAGCAGGGAAGGTTATGGCAACAGTTTTTTGGGATTACAAAGGTGTTTTGTTCAGGTTAGTTCAGGTTCAATTAACTCTGAATATTATTGTAACCTTTTGGATCAGTTTCTATGCAAAAATTCGCGAGAAAAGACCTGCTTTAAAGAAGAAAAGAATCATTTTTCATCAAGACAATGCACGTGTTCACACAAATGTTTTGATGGTGCACTGTGGTCCAGGAATTTAATATCAGTTCAAATTTATCTACAGGTCTTAATTTCTAACCGATTGGGATAATTTTTTTAAATACTTGTAACTAAATTTCCAAAAAATATCTTGAAGCTGATTTTTGAATTATGGCCAATTTTTGGTTATTTTCCTACCATTTTTGGATAATTTTTAGAAATTTTTTCGAAGTATATAATATCTGAATGAACAAACCAAAACAATTCATGTTTCTCGATGCACATAATCTGAAATTTGTTGTTTCAAGACTTAAAGGACGCACGATGAATCAACGTAGCCGTTTTTTGACTACATTTATCATTATTTCTGGCTAAAATCATGATAAATGTGCACAAGGTATGTCCAAATAATGGCTGAAAAATGACTATGTTAATTGCGATCTTTAGGTCTTGAAACAACAAATTTCAGATTATGTGGACCGAGAAACATAAATTACTTCGGTTTGTTCATTCAAATATTGCAAACTTAGAAAAAAATACTAAAGATTATCCAAAAATGGTTGAAAAATAACCAAAAATTGGCCATAATTCAAAAATCGGCTTAGAGAGATTTTTTTAAAAATTTAGTTATGAGTATTTAAAAAAAAAATTATCCAAATCGATTGAAAATTAAGACCTGTAGATAATTTTGAACGAAAAACTAAATTCCTGGATCACGATGTGATGCAAAATTCCACGAAGTAAAGTACGAATTGCTTGAATATCCAGCGTATTCGCCAGATTTGGCTGCCTCTGACTATTATCAAGCCTGAAAAAATCCCTGGCTGAAAAGAGTTTTACATCAAATAACGAAGCTACTGCGGCCGTGGATGGATACTTTGCAGACCTTCCGGAATCACACTTTAATACAATAACGAGAACTTTTCAGACAGCCCTCGTATGGCACCATTTAAAACTTTTAGGCTGTCGATCAACATAAGTCTGTTTTGAAAAGCTGGTAGAATTGATATTCACATGTTTTTATATCCTAGTACGGTAAAATGAGTTTTAAAACGCACTTTGCGTTTTCCATCAAGTTTCAGGCAGTTTTAAATCTTCAAATTTGCGGGTTCATATAATACATAACGAAAGTGAAAACGTCTAGAGTAGTTATGGATAAGACAAAAAAAAAATTGTTGTCTATAAAGAAAAAAATAACAAAGGTAACATAACATAAACAAAAATGTGTAAAGTTATGTATACAATACGTCTCTTGCACTTAAAATGTACAAAGTCAAACTATTTTTTTTTTGTCATAATCGCATCCCAAATATTTCCCCTTACATACCATTTTTATTAAAATTGAAAACAATGAAAAAATACAAAATATTTTAATTACTCGACTCCAAAAACGCTGAAACGATGTATACGAAACAACTCTTTTAAATTTTTTCACTACTTCATAACTTCCTTATATGTTTGACAATAAATAATTGAAAACCATGAAAAAATAACATCATCTTCAGATTACTGGACTTCAAGAATCTTGAAAAGAATGTACAACACTATATATCGTATCGAAACAGCTCCTCTAACACCTTCCCCCATCACTTTTGTGTGACTAAAAATAATTATCTTTAAAATTGATTTATTATTTCAATCAAAAACCAAGAAAAATTCTCATAATGCTATTAAAAATATACAAACTTTATCGGCCTTCGCCCCTTTCACCTTTTCTTCTTTTAACCGCCAAAAAATATAGATTTCATTCCTACCTCCAATACTGTGTACAAAATTTAAAATCCACATCTCATTACGATCGTGAGTTATATACATACGGTACCAACAGATCAATGGAGACTATTTTTTTTCACGATCTATAACTTTCAAAAGTGAACAAAGACTAAAATCTCTGTCAAAGTTTTTTACACGAATTTGAAACGTCACTTTAGCAAGGAAAGTAAAAAAAAACAAAGTGGGAGAGGTTTATGAATTTATTAGTTTTAATTGTTTGTAAAATTTTATTTAACAATATTTATGCTAACAAGACTCACTTATTGTTTTTCAGCAATTTACATTATGTATCCCAATATGATACACGCTATTTCAAAAGGCTTTTCGTTTTTTTTTTTATGGGTCTAGCACACGTGCTGCAGGGAAGTCCCTAAAGCGCTCCAGGAGCGGCACGAGTGCGGAAAAAGCGATTCACGTTGTTCTTGAATCGCTGTAAATTGTACTCGGTGGGAAACACAGCGCTGGGCAAATTATTCCAAAGCGATGACGTTCTCCATATAAAAGATTGCTTGAAAAGCGTTATACGCGGAGTAACAAGCTGAACCTCATACGGATGCAAAGCACCAGCGCGACGTGTATTTCTAACATGCACCGCTTTGGGAGGAATTAAGCGGGCTACATCCTTCGAACACTTTCTGTGAAAATACTTGTAGAACAGACTCAAGTCGCCAACCGTTCTTCGATGTTCCAGCGAATCAAGGCCGCCGGTTAATTCCGGGTCCCCAATCAGACGGACCGCTCTTCTCTGAACAGAATCCAACAAATGCAGTGTATGTTTGGGAGCGGAGCTCCAAACGTGGGAGCAGTATTCCATAGTTGGTCGAATTTGGGCTTTGTAAAGAATTAACAGCTTTCTGGTTCTAAATAATATTCCCAACTTTTGAGAAGCTCTCCTTGCTATGCCTGCAACATGTTCATGCCAAGACATATTTGCTCCCAAACTAACGCCCAACAAATTGAGCGACGATGCTAGGGGAATGGAGTGCCCCGACATAACTATGTTGGGTTCAGCAACGTTAACTTTTTTAGAAAAAACTGCCGCTTGGGTTTTTGTAGCGTTAAATTCCACTTGGTTACTGTCACCCCAAGATAGAATTTCTTCCAGGTCTTTGTTAAGTTGAACGACCTCCTGCTGTCTGCGGATATTCGCCTGAGCAGCCGATGTCCAAGCATTCAAGGTGAATGAAGAGACAAGCGTACTGTCATCTGCAAAGCTATAGATTGGATTCCCGGTCTTTTCGAGCAGATCGTTAATGTAAATGAGAAAGAGAGTAGGAGACAGTATGGAGCCCTGGGGCACACCGGCGTTGATAGTGAGGGTGTTAGAAAGAAATCCGTCGACCGCCACTCGTAAAGAACGCTCTCTGAGAAAACATGAGAGCCACAAACAGAAACTTTCAGACATACCGTAAGGGCGTAACTTAGCCAACAGTCCATCGTGCCAAACACGGTCGAATGCTTTGGATATGTCAAGAGCAACCGCTCGAGATTCTCCAAAGTGTTCAATTGCGTTGTTCCAAACATGTGTTACATAAGTCAGAAGATCTCCTGTTGATCTATTTTTTACGAAAACCATATTGGTGATCGCTAATAATATTGAATCGTTCAAGATATTTTAGAAGATGCTCATTGATAACCTTTTCCATGGCTTTCGATATTATTGAAAGCAGTGCAACTGGTCGGTAGTTATTTGGCAAGGTCTTCTTACCTTTTTTAGGTATCGGCTGAACCGTGGCACATTTCCAGCAGGACGGAAATATTCCCTTTCTGTAGGATAGGTTAAAAAGTGTACAGAAAACTGGTGTTAGTTCCCTTGCACGGTTTTTGAGAACTATGGCAGGTATTCCGTCAGCGCCCGAAGCCTTCTTGGTGTCTAGCTTCATTAAAATACGCTTTATGATGCGCTGTCTGAAGACAACATCGGGCATCCTTGACTGCAATATGGGAATAGTAGGTGGTGTTTTTCCTTGGAAATCGACAGTAGAATGTGAAGCAAAGAGTTCAGCCAACAAGTTCGCTCTCTCAACAGGTGTGGTTGCAATGGAATTATCTGGCCGTGTGAGTGGTGGTATGGTGAATTTGGTAAAATTTTGACTAACTGCCTTAGCGACTGCCCACAAAACGAACAGTACAAATAAGTTTTTTAAAAAATAAAAAAGAAACCTACAGTACTAACTTACACTGTGTAATTCTAAACAAATAAATAGAGATTGTACAATATTTCCAAGGAAAAGTACCACCCACTGCTCATATAGTGCAGTCAAGGATGCCCGATATGGTCTTCAAAGCGAGTATCATAAAACGTATTTTAATGAAGCTAGACACTAAAAAAGCTTCTGGCGCTGATAGAATACCTGCCATGGTACTTTTCGATCTATCCTACAGAAAGATAATATGTCCTGTTGGAATTGCGCTACAGTTCAGCCGATACCAAAAAAAGGCAAGAACACTGTCAAATAACTACTGACCAGTCGCACTGCTTTCAATAATATCGAAAGTTATGAAAAAGGCTATCAATCAGTATCTTTTAAAATACATAGAAGAATTCAATTAATCAACAGAGGGTGCACGAGCAGCAGTAGTACTAAAAGAGTCTGTATTTACCAACATTTGTAATTTCTAAAATGGGAACGACTCAATGATCACCCTGTAGATATCTATGAACGCCCACTCAAGCAATTAAGATTTATTCATAGCGATTAAATAAATGCAGAGATATCTAATTATATTGTGTCGGAATTCACGCTGGCAACGTTCCAGGCTTGGCCGGTTCTTCAATTCAATTTTAATAATGACATATTATAAAACATAGTAGGAGAGCTGGTGATTGTTTTATTCGAAATATCTATTTCGTTTAAAATTTTGTAAGTTTTTCATGCCTGAAAGTGGTTTTGATAGCGTTTTAGGACAACTTAAATCAATAAGCTGTGTTATCATTTTTTATCTATACAGCATGGATTTTACGAGATTTTTATAACATTTTCGGTTAAAAACTGAACGTTTTCCTTATACTTTCAACTCGCCACTGTTGGAGTGCGATTAGCTATTAAAAACTAAAAATGATAATTAATAAACAACATATTACACGAAAACTGCAAATACTTATTTTTTGCCGAAGGTGTCAATTACACGAGGCACAGATAAATCATCATCCAATCACTCAAATCTAAGGGATTGTTTTACTTAAGCATGTTCCCAAGAAAATATTTTTTTTTACGATTATCTAAAAATTTGAATGTATACTTTATAAAATCTCAATACTCCTTACGGCACTAAATTTGTAAATATTAGCTGTTAAAATTTGCATTTTTAACATATGAACCCTACCCCGACTAACATATGTTGAAACGGATGTTTTATTATATAACGATGATATTCTTATGATTGTTTTGTTAAACCTAGAATAATTAATTAAAAATATAACAAATATTTTTCCGTAAAGAAAATTAGAGCAAGCGGTATTCGTGTTTTTATAAAAAAAATTTGAAAGTGAGCTACTTTTGATCGTTTTCAGTTTTCCTCGCAAAACTTGACAAATAAAACTTCGCGACTTGGCAACGTCGCACTGCGCGGGAAGTTTGAAATACTGTCAACGCATAGCTGATTTTAATAAATGCGTGTAGCTTACAGGCACAGAAAAAATATGGGTGAGTTATCGCAAATAAAAGTCAAAATAAAAAAAATATTTAAAAAAATTCGGTTCAAGACTGACGTTCATAATATAAATATAAGAAGCAGAGGCTTACTTACGCCCCCACTTCATAAAACAGGCATATTTGAAAGGTCTTTCACTTACAATTTAGTTAAAACTTATAACAACCTACCGGACATTCTGAAATCTAAATCAGTCCAATGTTTCAAAAAGTACCTAAAGCATTTGTTATTGCAGAATAATTGAAGAATTTACTTGTTCCTAAAAATGTAAGTTTTCTAATCTTAAATAATGGCTTTCTGTAACTGACATAACGTTTCTTTTCTTTTTTTTGTTTGTTATTTGGTTGTGCATTATTATTATTATTTGGTTGTGCATGTGTTAGTGTGTTGCTGCCTAGAGGCAAGTGTAAAGACAGATGGACATATATGTTGCTTCAGTTAAATTAAGTTTTTTTTTTCTTTTATCTTTGTTTAGCTGCACTCTGTCCTGTTCACTGTATACGGCATACTTTGAATAAAATTGTTTATTATTATTATTATAACAAATCAAATATTCATTAGTATTCAACAGAAATAAGTAGCATATTAATATCAGAGACTTGGTTACTTATCACTCCAGTATTTACGAAATTACATTTAGTACAGTTGTCACATTTTATTTTGAACTTTGAATGGAGCCCTTCCCTTTTGAATCCACTCAATTTTTCCACATCTAAAAGACTTCTGCAGCCGGTGCATTTCAGATTTCTAGCTAACTCTCATCAGGAATTTTAGATTGAACTATTTCATTGATTTTTGTTTGAATTTTCTGTTTTTTTTTTGCATTAGACATACTTCCTAATGCTATATTTATTTCTTCAGCAGTTTCTTTAAACAAATCTGCCATTCTTTAATCGCAAAGTTATTATTTATGCACTATTAAAAATCTCCAATATAAATGTAACCTCGAAATATACTCCAAAACATTAAAACTCAACATAAACGGCTCGTGTGTCGATCAAAGTAAGAATATAACGTTGCCAGATCCGAAAAACTAAAGCTATCAATCAACATCTTCTAAAATACCTTGAAGAATTCAACATTATTAGCGATCACCAATATGGCTTTCGTAAACATAGATCAACAGGAGATCTTCTGACTTATGTAACACATGTTTGGAACAACGCAATTGAACACTTCGGAGAATGTCGAGCGATTGCTCTTGACATATCCAAGGCATTCGACCGTGTTTGGCAGGATGGACTGTTGGCTAAGCTACGCTCTTATGGTATGTTTGAAAAATTCTGTTTGTGGCTCTCGTGTTTCCTCAGTGAGCGTTCTTTACGAGTGGCGGTCGACGGATTTCTTTCTAACACCTTCACTATCAACGCCGGTGTGCCCCAAGGCTCCATACTATCTCCTACTCTCTTTCTCATTTACATTAACGATCTGCTGGAAAAGATCGGAAATCCAATCTACAGCTTTGCAGATGACAGTACGCTTATCGCTTCATTCACCGCAGACAGCGGGAAGTTGTTCAACTTAACAAAGACCTGGAAGAAATTCTATCTATAACCAAGTGGAATTTAACGCTACAAAAACCCAGGCGGCAGTTTTTTCTAAAAAAGTTTACGTTGTTGAACCCGACATAGTTATGGCGGGGCACTCCATTCCTTTAACATCGTTACTCAATTTGTTGGGTCTTAATTTGGGAGCAAATATGTCTTGGCATGAGCATGTGGCAGGCATAGCAAGGAGAGCTTCTCAAAAGTTGGGAATATTATTTAAAATCAGAAAGTTTTACACTCCACAACAACTGTTAATTCTTTACAAAGCTCAAATTCAACCAACTATGGAATACTGCTCCCATATTTGGGGCTCCGCTTCCAAACATACACTGCATTTGTTGGATTTTATTCAGAGGAGAGCTGTTCGTCTAATTGGAGACTCGGAAATGACCTGCGGCCTTGATTCGCTGGAACATCGAAGAACGGTTGGCGACTAGAGCCTATTTTACAAGTATTTCCATGGAAAGTGTTCGGAGGATGTGGCCCGTTTAATTCCTCCCAGAGCGGTGCATGTTGGAAATACACGTCGCGCTGATACTTCACATCTGTATGAGGTTCCGTTTGTTACTCCGCTTTTCAAGCAGTCTTTTATATGGAGAACATCATCCCTTTGGAATAATTTGCCCAGCACTGTGTTTTCCACCGAGTTTTACAGCGATTCAAGAGCAACGTAAATTGCTTTTTCCGCACACGTGCCGCTCCTGTAGCGCTTTAGGGACCTCCCTGCAGCACGTGTGCTAGACCCATAAAAAAAAAAGAAAAACGACGAAGTGGGATTATTTTGGATTTCTGCGCATATGAGACGGTGCGAAAGAGCGCACTGCGTCTCAATTATTTTTTATTTTACACATGGTAGTTTACGCAGGAGGGATTTTTTTGTAAGCTGAGCACGACTGCTCCTTGGGAACGTCCTTAAACGTTAGCGACAGAATGAAAATACAAGGTATTATATTCTTGGCGGATATCTTCTTTTAAATGTGCCCCGGTGAAAGAATTGTTACGGTCAACTTTTATTTTGAGATATCTCAACAAGAAAAAATTATCGGTGTTAAATCTGGAATATTAGGGCAAACCAATTTTTTCCGCAAAATTTCTCGAATAACTGACAAAGATGTGTTTGAATTGTTGTGAATGGATTTAATCCTTACACCTGCTGTACGTAGAGATGCAGACCTAAATATTTACGAAGAATGAGTTGTGGCGAATTCTTAGATACATTTTTGGCACTTGATCGTTTGTGTATTGATAGACTTGGATTCTCGTGAACATACTCTTTAACAGATACCCCGTTTGAACCGTTTCTTAATGTCCTTGCCCGAAGTTTATATAGAGTCGAACCAGTTTCTGCACCTAGTCTTAGAAATCCATTAATAAATGGTTTTGGGATCGGAATAGCCTGACACAACATCGAAATTATTTTCCAGCATGATTTTTACATTCTGAATGAATACATTTTGTTGATATCATTCAGGAATCGATGGCAAATAGGCCTAGGGTTTTACAGACAACTCTACCGTTTTTAGTGCCTCGACTTTTTTTAATAAAACACATGTTCTATTAAATCACTGGGCTGGGCTCACTGACGAGAAATAAAGAAAGCTAATTTAATAAAGGATGTTTTTTATAGAGGTATAAAACTTTAAGTTGGCAACACTTTTTTAACTGGCGGCCATTTTGTCAGCTGTCAAGTGATTTATGTTTAGTTTGGTTTGGCATTTCAACATGAATAGACTGACGCCTGAACAACGCTTCCAAATTGTGCGAATTTATTTTGAAAATCATGGTTCTGTTCGAAATACGTATCGCGCACTACGTCCATTTTACGGTCAACATAATCGTCCATCAGAGTAATTAATTCGATTAACTATGGAATGTTTTCGCACCACGTTTACTCTAAATGATAATACGCATCCACAGAGACGTCGTCCAGTGCGTACAGAAGAAGTCATTGCTGCTGTAGAGCGTAGCGTAGAGGAAGACCCGAATCAGTCTATCCGCCATCGTGCACAGGAATTGGATATGTGTCCGTCCACTTTATGGAAGATTTTGCGGAAAGATATTGGTTTGCGTGCTTACAAAATCCAACTCGTGCAACAATTGAAGCCACACGATCACCTAGCAAGGCGTAGATTCGGTGAATGGGCCCAAAACAAGATTGCCGTTGATCCCGATTTTCATAAGCGAATTTTGTTTAGCGATGAAGCTCACTTTTGTTTGAATGGATACGTCAATAAACAAAACTGCCGTATTTGGAGTGATGATAATCCTGAAGTGTATATTGAGACACCGTTACATCCGGAAAAAAACTGACTGTTTGGTGTGCTTTATGGGCTGGTGGAATCATTGGTCCGTACTTCTTTAAAAACGATGCTGGTCAGAACGTTACAGTCAATGGTGACCGCTATAGAGCCATGATTACTGACTTTTTCGTTCATCAATTGAACAACCATGATGTGCAGGAGCTGTGGTTTCAACAAGACGGCGCAACATGTCACACAGCTCATGCCACAATTGATTTATTGAAGGAAACGTTTGGTAACCGCATAGTTTTCACGTTTCGGACCCGTGAATTGGCCTCCAAGATCGTGCGATTTAACGCCACTAGACTATTTTCTGTGGGGATATGTGAAGTCGCTAGTCTACGCCGATAAGCCCGAAACGATTGACCACTTGGAGGACAACATTCGCCGCGTTTTTTGCCGATATACGGCCACAAATGTTGGAAAAAGTCATCGAAAATTGGACCTCCAGATTAGACTACGTCCGAGCCAGCCGTGGCGGTCATATGCCAGAAGTCATATTTAAATTATAATACCAGAAGATTATCTTTCGAATAAAGTAAATTTCATGTCAATTTAAAAAATTCATCTTTGTTTTATTCCATTTCAAAGTTCTATACCTCTATAAAAAACACCCTATATAATCAGAATAATATACTTTTTTTTCATAATTCAATGATAAATTTATCAATTTAATATTGTATTGGGTGGCATTTCTTCTGCCCTTCTACGGGTCTTGCGGTAAAAGTCTAGGTCATTTTGCTGGTAAAACTTTTTTTTCAACTCGATAGAAAATAATAAATGTTCAGCAGCTCTTAGACTATTGCGAAACTTGGCTGGCGTTAATATATTGCCAGTTTGCCAGTATATGGTGCGATTTTTACACGTTAATTTATTTCAAACGAGTGTGTTTATAGTTTTGTTCTAATGAATAAATGATAATTATTTACACGCTCTAGCACGCACACCTGTCAGTAATATAACGTGTGTAGATTAGGAAGTTGATTTTTGAGTCAAACATTAATGATGTTTTTATTATTAAACAAAAGTTGGTTTGTTAATTTCGAAAATATACGTTACGTAGCAATAAATTAAACACGCATTTAACTAATGTATTAAATAATCCGAATATCGTATTAGTAGTTGACCAGCTCGCCAATCTAAATCGCTATTTGTAATTTTCTTGCTTTTGTTTTAATTACGGTCGTATATTTTAAGGAAAATAAATGGATTTAAATTTTAGTGATAGTTAGGTAAAATCAAATTAAATAGAAAATAATTTTCACCTGTGGCCACCTGTATTGTATAAACTGTAATTATAAATAACCATTAAATTGGAGGGTAGATTGATAAGTCGGGTAAATTTTTATAAAATGGCGGGAAATTTTTTTAAGCGGCATGATTGTTGGTAAGCGTGATCTTTGTAACGTTTCTGTTCAAAATTTCAAACAGATGGAACGCGCAGTTGTTGGTTGGCATACTATCGTAAGTGATCAGTGTTAAAGTAAATTCCAAGATATAAAATCCTGCTTTTTTGCTTTTTCAATAGGGCAATAAACGACTCTATTGTCGTTTTGTGCATAGTTGCCAGGTATTACGATAAACGTATTTTTATTTTACCTGCTTTGTATACCTTTGTACACTTGCACCTGCAAACATATTGGATCTATTTTTACGTATATATTTACTACCTGGCAACCTGGTTTGGGGCCCTCTAAGTATTTGATAATATAGGCCTAATAACCACAGGTCCCCATTAAGATTCGAAAGATACTTTTTATTATGTTTATTTTTAGTTTTACTTACAACGTAACGGTTCAATTTTAATTATGTGGCGTCTGTGGGAAAATTGCAATAGTGGCTATCGCAAGAGAAAACATTTATCACTTGACGCTAAACAAATAGTGAAAAATGTTTGTGACAGTTTGGTAAAATGAAATTTGAATAAACAAAGTGCTTTGTAAAAAACCAGTGAACTATCAAAAACCCCAATTTCTACGATTAACGGTATTGTAGAAAAACCATCACTCAGGAACAGGAAAAAACGGAAAGATTTTCAAATGCATCATGTAAACCATTGTGAAAAACACGTCATCAGGAGAAAAATATATTCTATGTATGAAGAACAGTTGGTGCCGACACTAGACAAAATAAAATTAAGACTGGTGCAGGACGGGACCAATATACATTGTGACCGATCAACCCTTCACAGAATTCTCTTAAGAATGGGATTCACGTTCCGAAAAATCAACAAAAGGCAAGTAGTGATGGAGTCGCAAAGATTACGAATCTTACGACATTCTTATTTACGAGAAATTAAAAAGTATCGATCAGAGAATTGGCCAATAATATACCTTGACGAAACATGGTTCGATACCCATGACACTGTGCAAAAAGGGTGGGTTGACGGCAGTACAAAATGTCAGACTAACGCACCTTGAAATAAAGGTAAACGAATAACCGTTTTGCATGCTGGATCTGAAACTTTCTGAAAATTGGTTTCAAATTCCCTTTTGCTAAATGTTCCCGAACAGAGTGTTATAGTTATGGACAATGCAAGTTACCATAGTCGCCTACTAAATAAGATTCCTAATGCAGCCAACACCAAATCGGAAATAAAGGAATATATGTTAGAAAATGACATTTATTTTGACGTTAGTTATAAAAAATGATCTTTTGGAAGTTCTGAAAGACTACAAATTGAAAAAGAAATACGTTTGTGATAGTATGGCTGAGAAAATGGGACACACTGTTTTGCGGCTGCCTCCGTATTATTATGTGTTTAATCCAATTGAACATATTTGGCTTCTAGTTAAATCAAAAATAAGGGCACGAAATGTTTCTCCTACTTTAAGCGTGTCAGTGCTTGAATTAGTAAAAAAAGTTGTTAAAGTTGAAGATTCATATATTTATGTAAATAATATAAAACCACTGATAATTACCTCAGCTGATGACAATGATAGTGAAACCGAATTAGGCTTAAGTTAAAATATATTTTTATTTATACAATATGTTCCCTCTTGTAAACCCCATTCATTCAAACTGTATATTTGTACTTCTTATCCTTTTGTTTTTACATGCATCTATACATAAACATCTCCAAAAACACTTATAATTTTATTTATTTGCATTAATGAATAAAATTCTTAAGTCCATATCTGCAACCTATCATAAACAAAAGGACAGAATTTTTATATTGCCACTTAAAACGGCAAAAATCAGGATCTTATATTTTAGGACAGGCTATACACGTCTCGTAGAAATGGATAAAGTCGAATATTGTGCAGTGATTTTTATTTCAAATTCTGGGATTTTTACTTAAAAAAGCTAACTGCGGGATAAGTGTAGCGTTTGTTGACTTCAGGCCAAAGGCGCACGAGGAAGGCCGTTTCAAAATCGTGTTGCCGCGTAATCTGAAGGACTTCTAACGTCGTTTTGTGACGTCGATCCACCATTACAACCCGGACACAAAACGGCAGTCAAAACAGAGGGTTGGCGAAGATGAACGTGCACCGAAAAAGCGAAAGCAGTTTTATCAGCGGGAAAAGTAATGGAACCTCTTTTTTGGAATTTACAGGGTATCATCATAACTGACTATTTAGAAAAGGATAACAGTGACTGGCTCTTATTCGATTCGCCCGTAAAAAAGTGACCCTTCACCAGAACATATTGGCCGTTGCAATGACAAAAGTACACGAGCTGGGCTTCGAAATAGTTCCCCACCCACCTGTTTCCCGAAATTTAGCCTTATTTGTTTTCTGACTTCCAAAATTGATTTGGGGGGAAGAAATTTTCGTCGAATGCAGAGGTTATCTATGCTGTAAACGAGTCTTATGCACAGTTCGAAACATTTTTTTTCTTAGGGAGTTTCGTGGACCAAATGTATTGAGCTCCAATGGACATTATGTCGAGAAATAAATTTTTGTTTTCGCGAAAAAATGTTATTTACATGGTTTCCTACACGACTTTTCAATGCACCCTCGTAAGGCGTCTTAATGCTGTTACATATAAATAAAAGTCAGATCAATCTGACTTCAAAAACAACCTACACGACACTATATAAAAATAAATAAGGGCCTTTACATACTAACTACATAAGAACATAATATTCCTCTACTTTAATAAAATTGTTCTTTTTCCGACAGGATATTCTAAACATAAATTATTTCATAAATTCGTTTAGTTTATGTCAGGTAAGTCGTTAGCTCCTTTCTCTTGTAAAACTGTTCGAAACAAACTTACATGTATGCTTGTGATAGGCCGAATAAACAAAAAACTTACAAAGTGCAAGTCGGCCTTGCGCAATTAGTATTCCGTACAGATGATTGCTTTTAAAATAAAAAAAATATTACGGAGGTATAAAATAATCAATGACTTCACAAAACACACCCCAAATGAGTTTTTACCAAAGTTTATTTCCAATTCTTGTTGAAAACTGATGACCTTGAAATTCTTGTTTTTCTTATATATATATATATATATATATATATATATATATATATATATATATATATATATATATATATATATATACATATACATATATATATATATATATATATACATATATATATATATATATATATATATATATATATATATATATATATATATATATATACACATATATATATATATATATATATATATATATATATATATATATATATATATATACATATATATATATATATATATATATATATATATATATATATATATATATATATATACATATATATATATATATATATATATATATATATATATATATATATATATATATATATATACATATATATATATACATATATATATATACATATATATATACATATATATATATATATATATATATATATATATATATATATATATATATATATATATATATATATATATACATATATATACATATATATACATATATATATATATATATATATATATATATATATATATATATATATATACACAGTGGCGTGCAAAAATTTCCGGCCAGTGACTTTTCGTACTCTAATTTATTAAAAAAAAGACTAATGATTTTTAATCATTATGAGATGTGAGTATGGGATATAGGAAACAATGTTGTATGAGTGAATATATTTATTATTATTATTCTTATATTTATATGTGCAAAAGTTTCCGGCCACATAATATACACTGACGCAGTAGGACCTTCAAAGATGTATTTACAAATAATAGCGCGTTGAATGTTCACATTTAGTTCATAAAAGGTCGTGGGAGCATAAACATGGCTCGGCATATGCAAATCCAAATTTTCAAAAGAAGGAAAGTCTTCTCGTGAGATTGCTTCATTATTATCGATAGATAAATCAACCGTAAACGATATTATTGTAAAATACCGTTGTGGATATGGTTTTTAAAAGATCGTCCGCTTAGTGGAAGACCAAGAAAAACGTTTAAAAAAGTAGATGGTATCATTAAACGCCAATCAACTGCGGATGTCAAGAAAACTGTTGCCGAAATTGCATGCGAGCTAAAGGATGAAAACCTAGCTAATGTTAGTCGTAGTAATATGACACGAAGACTACATGATGTGGGACTTTTTGGCCATATAGATATTAAAAAACCATTAATTAGTAAAAAGAATAAGAAGGCCCGATTACAATTTGCCAAAGATCACCTAAATTGGACAATCAAAGATTGGAAAAAAGTAGCTTTCTCAGACGAATCTAAATTTAATCTTTTTGGAAGCGATGGTAGACAACATGTACGACGTCCTATTGGTACAAGAAATGATGTTCGGTACCAAATTTCTACTGTAAAACACGCTGGAGGAAGTGTGATGGTTTCGGGAATTTTCTCTGCACAAAGAGTCGGTCCACTGATTGAGATAGACGGAAATACGAAAGCTGATATTTACAAGGACATTTTAGAAAACAATTTGTTATTATATACTGAAGAAACATTGCCGCAGAACTGGATACTGCAGCAAGCTAATGACCCCAAACATACATCCAAGTTGTTAAAACAGTGGTTTTCTGCTTCAAATGTTAGAGTTTTAAGCTGGCCATCGCAATCACCGGACTTGAACCCAATAGAACACTTATGGGAAACGCTAGATCGTCAAGTTCGAAAGCATACATATTCAAATAAAGTCACATTATTCAAATCATTGAAGGAAGAATGGGATAAAATTTCACCTGCTTGTATTAATCGATTGAGTCAATGCCACATCGTTGTGCGGCTGTTATCGCTGCAAAGGGTATGGCTACAAAATATTAACATAAAAATATGATTTAAGTCTATTATAGAGCATATGGATTAATAATTTTTCTCGTAGTACAAAGTGGCCGGAAACTTTTGCACATATAAATATAAGAATAATAATAAATATATTCACAAACATAAATAATATTCTTTTACTATATTATTTTCTTTCCTATATCTCATACTCACATCTCATAATGATTAAAAAGCATTAGTCTTTTTTTTTAATAACTCAGAGTACGAAATGTCACTGGCCTGAAACTTTTGCACGCCACTGTATATATTGGATAAATTATCAAAGGTTTCCAGAATTTTTTCAAAATTTTTTGATCAGTACTTTTCGATGGGGGACAGCGATTTTTTGGCCATTTTTTAATAATACAATGAAAAGTGTGCGCAAGTATGCATATATTTTTACACTCGTGTTTTCAGAAGCTGTCATTTGGCACCTCACTTGATGACCTGTAAAAAAAATTTTTTTCACTTACGATTTCATTCTCCAAAACTCACCCCTTAAGTTAAAATTTAACTTTCAAAACTACGGGGTCCTGATTGGGCCATCAATTCCTCCATTTGTGTCAAATTTAAACTTTCTATGTCAAATAGTTTCGCAGAAAATTGTGTGTGACAGTGTGACATAAGTCTTTCCTACGGAACACTAAAAAGGGAACGATCAAAAATGTATTACTAGTTCAAAGCAAAAAGAGAAGGTGCCCTTTAGTCTCGATCACTTTACACTTTAATCGATTTTAAATGCGACCTACATCATATAGTTTTCTTGTTGCGTGGGTTCGACTTTAGTTCCAATTCCAAATCCAAAATCGGTGGTCATTGATTGATTATTCAACATGGACAAAATACCATTAAGTTTTGTACAGTTTTATACCAAGTAATTTACTTTTTTTTCTGTAAAATTGTCGGAATATTTTGTTATTATAAAAACGTTGCAAAATTAATGTATAGTGTAAAATTCTACGTTAAACCTAACATTGCCGAAAAAATATAGTGTTATAAATTACATCTCAATAATCCAAAAAGTCCTATATTCTATCACGATTTCAAATAATATTTAAGTAAAATAGGGTCTTTTCTTATATAGTACAAAAGTTCTCGTAATATTGGTAGGAGGATTTCTACATTATTATTTATAATGTTCATAAAAGGTAAATGTAACATTCACGAACATAGAAATAAAAATAGGCAAACATCATTATAAAGGGTCTTCAAATTGTTTTATTTACAGTAAATCTTTAGTTCACATTACGATACTATACAGCAAACACTTTATTTTTGCACTCGGCGCGCGTTCCGCTAACCATGTTAGCATCATCACGAGCGATGACTTACTGAGTGAGTGTTTGGTGTAATAGTGTTAACTGTTATGTGGTGTTATTGTATTAAAAATTCCAAAATCCCAACGTAGTACACATAACGATAAATTTTGATTTTGAATAGCTTTCCGCTTCCAAAATACTGTCTGTGTTATATTTTTTGGTTGTATGTACAATACAATTTACATACTTTTACAATATTTTTCATATTTGTTGAATTTAATCTTTTTTAAAGAGATTTCTTATACGATCATGATTATGACCTAATGCTATTCATTTTGTATCAAAGCAAATTTTAGGGACATTAACAGGCTAGAAATATCTTCCCCTAAAAACTTGAATTGGACATGGAATATACAATATAAAAGAATACATTTATTTAGTAGTTAAACTAAATCAGTGGACAGTCGAGGGAGTTTACATTTCTAATATGTTATATAGTTTATATGTAAAGTTGAGTTGTATTCGTAATAGTGTGGTTGAATGGCATTTCTGTAAAACTACTACTTTCCAAACATGATACGTACAACATTTTTTGTACATTTCAGTAAATAAATATAAAAATTCTTAAATAAATATTTATATGATGTGTCAAATTTTGCATGACAGATATAAAATATCAAAAAACATAAAGCCGATTTTTTAAATCCCAAATCATATTACAATTATATTGTGACATTAAATTTTGATTTTGTTAATCAATGTCATTATGTCAAAACTATTAATTCATCAAAAAAGGGCTTCGGAACAGGTTAAAATTGAAAAATCTGAAATACTGTAAAAAGGGATCGTATTGTAAATCTAATACAATAGGCAGTATGTTGTGAAGCTAGAAGTCAGCAAAAATCAAAATTTAACATTAAGTAAATGGTTTTTGAAAGTAAAACTTGAGCGTTAGTTGAAAATCTACTTCAAAGCGGGAACGCAAGTAAAATATAGTATTTCATTTTAAGGCAGTAATAATTGATTATTGTTTATTTCTGTTCATATATTTTCGATATTTTTACCTTGTACATTTTTTAGTTAAATTTAAAAACATTTTTCCAAAATTGAAAATAAAAGTGTAAGCACAATGTTACCAACATTAGAAACATTTGCAGAAGAATATAAAAAAAGAACTATATGTCATAGCCTGGTGTGGCCTGATTAACTATTTTCGGAATACGTGATTTTTTAGAAAGTAATAATTTTTCAAGCGATTGTGAAAACAATTATCTAGTCAATATTAAGTGACATCTCATTAAAAAAGAGGTATATTTTTTTTAAAAAAAAAAGCAAAGATATTGTAGGAAGATACAATACAATATTAAATAAAACTAATTTAAACAATCTTGATAGGTAAAGTAATTTTCCGTCTATAACAAAAATATAGTTAATGAATTAATGTTAGTTTTTAGTTTGGTCCTTTGGATCGAAATAACTAGCATTGTATTAAAGAAATATGAACAAATAACCAAAAACACAACTAGCGAATAATCCTATAATTTTTTCCGTTTAACAGTTTATTGCTCTCTAGCAGAGGAGCGGATAACAAAACTAATTAATTATAAATTAATTTTAATTTCTAATTAATTGATGGCTCAATAAGTAGCTCACGTCTTAACGCAATGAATATTTAAATACATTATTTACAATAATCAATCTATTAGTTGTTACCCACTGTGGGTCCGTCTATCGTATTTGAACAATAGTCAGTTATTCACGCCAAAACGCGTGTTGAAATTTATAATTAATCGTATTTGTTCATAATTATACTGATAACTTATTAAAATACAGATTAAGGAATAAGGTGGCATAAACATTTTTCTGGAACGCTAACCAAGGGAACAAAATTCAGCTTGATCCGCTATATTTCTATTTATTTTTTTTAAATTAAATTTAACTTACTCTAAGATAAGAAGCAAAACAAGGGTTCAACGCGTGAGGAGAAAGTTTTTACAAACCGATTTCTTACTTCTAAGAAAAAAACAGTTAATTATATAGCAGGTTATACAAATGATAATCAAACAAATAATCTGTAAAATTACAACTGAATGGTATTCTTTAGCATTTTAAAGATCATTTATTTATCAAATGACTTTTAAAGCGGTTGCCACTACGAATGAACGTTTTTTTTTTCCTGTTAATTTTTTTTAAATATTCATTATACTTTTTTCCCTTAAAGGCAACGTTAATACTTACATGATCATTATCTTTAAAATTACACTGAGAAAATGTTTAAAATTTTCTTTAATTTTTTTCAATTTATAGAGTTTCCAACGTCAAATTGCCTTTGAAATTGTGGTAAACTCACGAAATTGCAGTCACGTAGAAATTTCATAAAGTGGTAAGTTAACAAAGTAAATTGTTCATATTTCATATTTATGTTCTATCACGACATAACGGATAAATCCATGAATAACTTTTTTGTTTTTTATGTATTCTTGTTTTTTTTTTTAAATATTATTCTGTGGTGTTATTATGTAGAAGGACAACACTCAAGTTTAATAAATTAGAGCACAGTATTAAAAAAACTCTGGGTCAACCCTCTTATTAACTTAAATTGCATTTAACTGCGGATGGATGTGGAAATAAAATACAGTAAACCCTATTTTGTTAAAATTACATCAACTGAACAAATTCAGGGTATATATTGTTGATTAAATTTGGAATCATGGAAATATGTTAACAAGATGCTTCGGCACGTCAACTTTTAAATTTAATTATATTTTTGTTGGTACTAAAAAGCTAAATGTTGATCAACTTTGTTTTTTTTAATGGTCACGTATGTATATTTCCTCCAACTTGTTGCCTCCTCCTCGTCGTCTCAACCCAAGTTTGTCCACTCCTGGACGTAGGTATCTTCTACTCTTCCATGCTACCACCTTTAACCACTGCTTGCTGGTACTCTTATATTATCGACCCATCGTGATTGTGTAGATCCATCTGTCTCCGGATGATCTAGCTACATGACCCGCCCATCGCTATTTGCCGCCTCCAGAGTTATGTTGGTGACTTTGGTTCGTCTCCTTATCTGCTCGTTATGAAGTCTATATCTAAGGAAGATACCAAGCATGCTTCTCTTCATAGCTCTCCGTGAAGTTACGAGCTGTTGTAGTGAGACACATCGTTTCCAGTCCACATGTGCTGACAGGTACAACACAGGAATTGTAGACTTTAGTTTTTGGGTTTATGGGTATTGTAGTACATTTTAAGATATGTCCTAGTTTCCCAAAAGCTGCCGATGCCAGCCTTATTCACCTGGTAATTTCTGCATGCTGGTTCTCCGTTACGATCTTAATAGTGTAACCCAAGTAGATATACTCGTCCACGCGTTCTATGGAGTTATTTCCTATCTGTATGTTCGTATCTTCAAGGCTCATTAATTTAGTTTTTTTTAAAATTCATTCACCTCACTCTCGCAGAGACCACATTCACCTGGTTTAATATTTCCTGTAGCTCACTGGTGTTATTAGCTATCACTACTATGTCGTCTGCAAACCGAAAGTGAGTCAGTCTAGGGCCATCGATGTTAATGCCCTTTTCATCCCAATTTAACTCCATAAAGACGTCTACAAGGGCCATCGTAATAATTTAGGTGAGATAGTATCTCTTTGTCGCACTCCTCTCTTTAACGGTATGTTGTTACTGACAGTTGTTTCATCAATTTTAATACGCATAAACGCTTTCATATGTAATTTTAACGGTTATCCTTAAACTAAACAAATTTGTGTTATACATATAATATTTTGAAAATGAGATAATTTTATCGATTTAACTATGTTCTTATAGTACGACTTTTGTAAAGTAAAATTAGCAGATATTCAAGTCTTTTGCCGGTCCCAAGCCCGGACAAAGGAGGAGGGTTG
Organism: Pachyrhynchus sulphureomaculatus; assembly: GCA_019049505.1. Classification (NCBI taxonomy): domain Eukaryota; kingdom Metazoa; phylum Arthropoda; class Insecta; order Coleoptera; family Curculionidae; genus Pachyrhynchus; species Pachyrhynchus sulphureomaculatus. Next base: position 140,759,514 of record CM032454.1, on the reverse strand, counting down.
TAGCGGTAGGCCAGCTCCCTACCCTATGTAAAAAAAAAGCGTCTGCTAAAAAACCTAATCCAAAGCCTCGGAATCGAACGGATAAACGAAGACGAAAACAGCAAAGAAGAAGGACAACGATATGTGGTACATGGAACATACAAGGTCTCTCCCACGAAAGTAAATCAAGTTGTAAATGAATTAGAAAATCTTCGAGTCGAAATTGCAGTACTGACGGAAACAAAGAAGAAAGGAAAAGGCTCCGAAAGTTGGGGACATTACGATCACTTTTATAGTGGAGTGCCCAAGGAAGATAGAGCAAAACAAGGCGTATCCATACTAATACACAGAAAACTGAGGAAATTCATAACCACCTGGGAACCGATTAGTGAAAGAATCATAAAGATGAATCTCAAAATACTAGGTAATAACACAACCTTACTGGGGGTATACGCTGTCAACGACGACGATCTGGCTAATAACAAGGATTCATTTTTTGTACAACTAAATGAGGAAATACGCAAAATTGGAACATCAAGAGAGATATTACTTTTGGGTGATTTAAATGGAAGAATAGGAAGGAAAGAACACGATAAAGTTGTAGGAAAATATGGCGAAGAAGTTACTAACGACAACGGAAGAAGAATTATAGAGATATGTGAACAAAACAACCTTACAATATTAAACGGACACTACCAGCATAGGGATATTCATAAATATACGTGGAGACAAACAACAAGAGATTTAAAAAGTATTATCGACTATATGATAATACGACAGAGATCTAGATTAAACTTCCTAGATGTAAGAGTCCAAAGAGGGGCTTCATGTGGCAGCGACCACTACGTTGTGAAAGGAAAGATAACATCACGAACAACACGGGAAAGCAGACTGAAAGATACAAGTACACAGCACACAACAAGTGAAACAACAATAAGATATAATACAGACAGCTTACAAAATGAAAGTATCAGAAATCTATACAAGAGTAGACTGGACCAAAAGATACAACGGACGGGATTTGTTAATATAGAAGAAGAATATAAATATATAAAGGAATGCCTACACGCAGCCGCACTGGAAGCATTAGGGTACCAAGAGAAAAAGGAAAAACAGCAAAAAAACCATATTGGTGGGATGAAGAAATTAAATACGAAATTGAAGAAAAACGGAAAAGCTATCACAAATACTTAAGTTCAAAGAGCACAAACGACAAAGTAAAATACAAAGAATCCCAAGCTAGAGTACGCAAAATGATTAGTGACAAAAAGAACAACCAATGGGAAAAGACATGCTCAAGACTCAACACTTACATAGGAGGAAGAAAAAGCACAGAAAGCTGGAGACTTCTTAAAAATATGAGAACATAACGGAAAAGAGAAATCTTCTCACCAATAACACCAGAAAAATGGAACCAATATTTTACAAATATGCTAACAGAAGATAGACTAGAGTTCAAAAGTACCGAACATGGATACTCAAATATAGTTATACGAGAATCCCCAATAAGGATAACAACATCAGAAGTTAAAGAAGTATGTAAAACGCTAAAAAATGGTAGAGCTCCAGGACCAGGAAACGTCCCAGGAGAGATAGTAAAATACGGAACTGAAAAGCTATTTAGCGCTTTGAGGAACTTATTCCAAAGATGCATTAACATATCAGAAGTACTTGAGGAATGGAAAATATCATACATATCAACAATTCATAAGAAAGGAGACAAAAATAATTGCGATAACTATAGGCGAATAACGGTTACAGGATCTATTAGCAGAATATACGGAAAAAATACTTAAAAATAGAATAGAAACGGAATACGCGGACGTAGAAGCTGAAGAACAGGCAGGCTTTAGAGCAGGAAGATCCACAATAGACCATCTCTTCTCACTGACACAAATCCTAGAAAAGAAAACCGCATTTGACCAGGAAGTCCATGTCTTGTTTGTTGATTTAAAAAAGGCCTACGACAGCGTGCCCCTAATGAGATTGTGGGAAACACTACAACAGAGTAATGTAAGCACCGAAATAATTAAAGCCGTAAAATCCTTATACCAAGACGCAAGAAGTAGTGTGAAAACTAAATATGGTATAACAACAACAGGGTTCCAGGTCACAAAAGGTCTCAAACAGGGCTGCTGTATACGCTATTTAAAATCGATTTGGAGAGTGCACTGAAGAACTGGAAAAGGAAATGCAGCAGTATGGGATTACCACTGGATGACGATACTACATTGTACACGCTATCATTCGCAGACGACCAGGGAGTAGTCGCTCAGGACATCGATGATATGGAATACATGACACGAAAACTTATGGAGGAATATGAAAAATGGGGCTTAGAAGTCAATATTAAAAAGACCGAGTACATGTGCGTCGGAGGACAACAGCAGGACTTGAAACTGGCCACAGGACACACCATCAAACACTGTGCCAGTTATAAGTATTTGGGAACGAGAATATCTAGGGACGGAACACTGGAAGAAGCAATATTCGAGAGGAATATCGAAGGAAGAAAAGCGATTGCAATACTTAATAGTATACTATAGGACAAAAACATAACCATTGAAAATAAGAAGAGAATTTACAACTCAATACTGAAAAGTATAACTTACAGCTCCCAGGTGTGGCCATTGAAGGAAAGAACAGAAATAATACTAAAAGCTACAGAAATGGATTTCTGGAGACGAGCAGCCAGAAAATCCAGAAAAGACCGCATACCAAATGACACGATAAGACGAGCTTTAGAAATAAAGCATGATATAGTGGACGAAATCAGAACCCAACAGTTGATATGGTACGGACATGTACAGAGAATGTCACAAGACCGACTACCTAAAAAGATTTTAAATTGGTACCCTCATGGAAAAAGAAAGCGAGGAAGACCACGCCAAAGCTGGAGAGCAGGAATCAACAAGGAAGTAGTAGAGAGAGATCTGGAGGAGGAAGGACGGAGAAACCGGGAGGAATGGAAATTAGGCATCGGAAGACGGAAGACCTATATATATATATATATATATATATATATATATATATATATATATATATATATATATATATGTCTTTTGGATTCAACCCGTAAAAAATTAGTAAATTTTGCTCATTATGATTTTTTTAAAAAAATTTTGAACACTCACTGACAAATCAAGGATATAAACAATTGATCTTATATTTTACTGTTTTATTTTGTTCGGTGTCAAGTTTAGTGGAAGAATTGTGTTTGCCATTTCTTTGTTTATAAATTGATTTTACTAGCTTTGGTGGATAAGCATTGAGTGCTAAAACAAGTCTTGCTTCTTGTATGGAATTATACCTGTATTTTGGACTGCTCAGCAATATAGCTCAGTCTGCTAGTTCAATTATAACAAATTTTGAAACATGGTAGAAGTTGTAATTAGATAATGGTCTGCGCAAGGGTTTCTTGTGTGTCGTTACTGTTTTTAGAGAGTTGTTTATGTGCTGTGGCCTCATATGTAGGAAGTTTATTGTTTTGTAACTTTCATTTTCTATGATAAAATTTAATTTGTTATGGTAGGTGTAAATTTGCCGGAATTACGATAATGTCATTATCAACAAATTTGTAGAAAAAAACATATTGTAAAATTTACTTTGAAATGATATATACTGGAGCTAGCCTTCAGCTTGTTTATAGAAAGTATTATTATATTTAATAATGGGTAGATGTTAATGTAAGTTCTATCGCTTCTACGAAATCAATTATGGTTACATCATATTTCTTTTTATTTCTGATTTTGTTTCTATAACATCAAATGCTACTTTGATTGATACACTGGTGTAAAAAGAAACAACTTGTGTTATTAATAAATAGTCATTGGGAATGTTTTTTTTTTATTATGTTGTATACCATAAATATAATCACTGATCAATAAAGATACTTATTCTTTAAAAGAAATCTTTCTACGTTTAGTTTGGGTCAGTTCCGTATAATTTTTGTACAATCTGTCAGTAAGAATGTGTCCGCGATAATTCATTATTGGTTGATGCGAGTCTAGCGATTCAACAAAAAATCGGTAGAGGGAACTTTTGTCTACGATGCATTTTAGTAAAAGTATTAGTCGATTACGAATTTTCGTCGAAATCACGTAAATTTCAAAATGAGTCACTTGTTTGCGCGTCGGTTCGAGGCAGTCTTTCTTTGTTCCCCTCCAAAGAGGCCTAAAATTATACATTCTGCGGCCGCTAAATTTATTAAAAAATCGGTATTGTTTATGAAAGTGTGGGTAAATCATTTTAACAAGACGAAAAATGTCGGCAACTTACCAAAACGTGGCTCGGTAGACAAACTCAATGTGAAAGTCGAAAAACGAATAGTATCTTTGTTTTCACGGGACCCGAAATTAACGCTGCGTCAAGGAGCGGCAAAATTAAGAAAATCAGGTTTGAATGTGTCCCATGAGACCATTCGACAACGTCTTCGTGCTCGTGATGTCAAATTCCAAAGCACGTTGGAGAAACCTTTGCCGAGTGAAAATCACGTCGCAGAGCGGTTCGATGGGGGCTACGAAAGATACTAGAGTGGTCCTCACAATCGCCGGACGTGAACCTTATTGAAAACGTTTGGTCCCTTGTAAAGAGAAAACTTAGAGGAAAGACTCTTGCAGAGTATGTAGAAAATGTCGTCGACAGCATGCCTCGAAGATGCCAGGCGATTATTGATGCAGGAGGAGATTGGAGAACTTACTAAGGTAACTGAGCCGTTGTTAGCATACCAAAGAATACATTGATGGCAAAAAATGTTCTCGCAACACATTTTTTCAAGAATACGAGCGGTCATGTCCTTACTTGACAGACTGTACCATTACCATTGAAGTTTTGGTGCAATATATGTTGCTACTGAAAACAAAACCGTACAAAAAGTATTTTCAAATCGTAAATGGGAAGAAGAAAAAAATTATCAACTGTAATGAGTTTTGCAATTGAAAGGAAGGCTATTTACAAAACTTATCGCAAAAAGGCTTGGTATTCCTCTAAAAGTGTTCACTATACATTAGGAAGGAAACCGTTAGTGGAATTTTGAATGACAAAGAACGTAGTAGAAGACAGAATCATATTCACCAGCAAGCAAGCTGCTAGCCCATCCTTATACAAAAAGCTTTTCCAATATATAATATGTGAAATTCCACCTTGTAAGCACATCTTGTACTATTTGCTTTACTCCAACCTTAAAATCTCTCGGGATCTGTTTTAATTTCATTTTGGAAGGTGGTTTAAATGGGTTACGATCCTTTTGTCAGGCTTATAACTTCTAAAATAGGTCTTTGCATTTTTAGAGAGTCGATTACTACCAGTTGCTGGGTACGTATAAAACATGATTTATTACAACTACAACTAGTGCAGAGGATAGTTCAATTATGACAATTTTCAAACGAAGTCGTCGATTACAATTCCAGGTATTGCATAAAAACAAATAAAGCGGAGAAAAAATCGTCTTCTGAACATTAGCAATCAATTCATAATACAAAATGTTAACACTGGATATAGGAACACGATCTTATGGACGGATGAATCTAAATTTGTAATTCTTGGTTGAGACGACTGTTTGTCGATCGCAGACCGATAAAAGAATGAATAAAAACTGACTACAATGAAACATGGAGGTGGTAATATGATGGTTTGAGGCTGGTTCGCCGGTACAACTGTTGTTAATACAGTTAAAACAGATAAGATTATAGAAACGGAAGAATATCTTCAACTTTTATGGAACCATGTCATACCATCCGAAAATGCAAATCGTGGAAGAGCGGAACAACTGAAAATACTCGACTAGACTGTGTCAAACTATTCTTGAAGAGAAATAATAGTGCTGCTGTTTTACAACCATTGGTTTGAAATCCACAATCATCCGATCTGTCATCTATATTTGAGGATACAGAAAAATGTATGGAGATATTTACAAGAGACTTGACATCAAAATGGACAAGATTAGTTGGGAAAATGATGTATAGTTTTTTGGCAACTTAATAAATACAAATATAACGAAATCCTAACTGCTTTTCAAAAGGGACATTAAAATTTGGACTTGACTTGAATAATAACTTCCCAGGATGATAGGACTTTTTCTTTGCCCTCAAATCAAGCCTTTACTTAGTAAATGATTTTTGCACTGGCTATGTACTTTAAGGAATTATTCATATCTTATTATGTAACTCGATGTAAATTTTAGACACCTGAAAGTGGAAGGTAAACTCTTGGCAGCAAGAGGGGCGGCCCGAATATGACATGAGACCTCTTATTTCAATAGTATGTAGAATTCACGACAAGACGTGCTAATAAAATAGAAGTGTTTTAAGTTCTTATGTCTTCTAGGGATTCTTATTCGGTTTTGGGCAGTGGTCATTTGAATTTCAAGTCCATATCAGTTCATTCATATATGGGTCATTCTTTCGATTCGCCTGAAAATTTTTTTATGGCTTTTATACGTGAGATTAGTCGACACGTGTATCGAGATTTTTTTTCCAAATGTATATTTTGCAAAATATGGATGTTATAAATTATCGTAGTTCACTAATCGGCGGCACATTAAAAAAGCAATATCTCCGGTTCTATCTATCATATAAACTTCGTTCTTTCATCATTTTATTGCTTTTTATGTTGACTTTCGTAAAATATGACCGTGGAATTTTGTAATTGTTTATTTATAAAAATAAAAATGAAATTGTTTAAATAATTTTTTCATGCTTGCCCCCACAACTTATAAAATCGAAAAAAATACCATTATTAATTAACACCAAAAGTGGGGTCTAGATCGGAAAATATTAAATAATTTCGAGCGCGCGTCACGTGGCGCGCATGGCGTGCTAAACGAAATCTCGTTCACGTTTGCGCCCATTTCTTGCTTTTGAAAGATCATCCTTTCATATCGGTACTTCTATATGAAAATTATATAAACATTATCCGAAAACAAACAAGTAAAAAGTGATCCTGCAAAGAAAAATGCTTCGCTTCTGCATTTTTTTTGTGATTGGTATCATGGAATGATATATCAACGTCCCTCTTATAGTTAGAGCCATTTTAAATCCTGCTTCTTCAATATATTCTTTATTCTCTACAAATTTCAATGACATGTTAGGAAGAGACTCAGCTGCCCATTCAAATAATTCTTTTGCTCTTTGAAGGCTGGTTCTAGCAGCCAACTTTTTCAAAGTCTCACCCAAGTTATCGTACGTACCCTTACCACGAGATGTTGGAAAAAAGTACCACTCTGCAGCTAGACCAAAAGATTTTAGATGATGAGTGAGATTGATAAAAAAAATTTGTTTTTGTATTGCGCACTTGCCCCATCAAAAGTATGTCATTTTTTTTAGTTTTGTTGAAGTTTTTTTTGATAAAGTCTACTAAATGTTTTTGGAACACATAGACGGCAATTGTATCGTGATGCAAACATTCGGATATAATTACGAAACTTTTCATTCGAGTTTCACCATCATCATGCCTGTAGTAAGTTGCAAATGAATGCACTGTTGCCTGGTTGTTATTCCAATGAATACCTTGCACAGAATCTTGAACAACAAAAACATAGTTCTCAGAAAAATCACAGATTACAATGCGCTCTTTTTCTGTCAACTGTTTTGTTTTATTGTTCATAAAATCATTTTGTTTTTTTTTTTACAAGAAATAAATTCAAAAGTAATTTTTCTAAACCTGTCTTTAATTTTTGTAAATATTCATCAACTGGGGATATCATAACTTGCCAAGTGGTTTTATCAACGTTTGTCCATTGTCTGTAAGTCATTTCGTCAGTAAAATTTTGCTCAAAAATAATTTGTCGATGCTTCAGCGCAAATCATACATCTCAGACAGTCATGATAACTCTTTATTGGGTTGAGAGTATCGGCTGTAAGTTTTTTAATATTTGACCCTTTGATTATTAATTTTACGTTCTCATTAATAGCACAAACACAGACTGAATGGGTGCCACTTGCACCTGCTAGCACGTAATATTTCGGCAGTAAAGCTGCAAATTGGGAAAAACTACATTTGACTTGAGGGTAATTTTCCGTGAACAATTGATAAAGTTCTTTCAAATTTGTCAACAGCAAACTTTTTAGCACGTGAAAGCATTTGTCATTTACTTTCACAGAAACATAATCTTTTTTTCCTGGCATCATACGGCTATCTCATCAAGTTCATAAAAGCTGATTATTAAATCGACTACTTCTTTTTCTAATGACGGATAGCTCTTCGGGCTAGGATCGGATAAGATTTCTTTTTCTTCGCAGTTTTCTTTGCAACCGTGATCATGTCAATCGTAGCGGAAGGAAAATGATGTTGAATTTTTCGAAGAGGCGTTTGGACTGACGTTCGTGACACGCGCTCGAAATTATTTAATATTTTCCGACCTAATAGAGACCCTACTTTTTAAAAATATGGGTTTTTTTTACATTAAAACATAGTGACTATAACGGTATTTTTTTCGATTTTATAAGTTGTGGGGGCAAGTATGAAAAAATTATTTAAACATTTTCGTTGGTCTTTTTATAAATATACAATCAAAAAATTCCACGGCTATACTTTGCGAAAGCCAACATAAAGAGCAATAAAATGGAGGAAGAACAAAGTTTATACGATATACACCAGGTGTACAAGTGTGAAATGCGGATTTCAGACAACAGATGGTGCACCAATGCAGTTTGTGCTATAAAGATTTGACACTGCGCCATTTTGTTGTGTCATCAACAAGTGTCAGACGCGCACGAGTGATAAATTGAACAAGGGGAGCACAGAGTTGTGTTGTTGTGTTCAATATGTCGAAATTTATACCGAACAAAGAGCATTCGCGGACAACATTAATTTTTTGTTTTCATTTGAAGAAAACTGCTGTTGAATCATACCGATTACTTCGAGAAGCTCATGGTGAACATGCTCCATCGCATTTCAAAAGTGGTGATTTCGATGTTGCAGACAAGGAACGTGGAAAACTGCCAAAAAAATACGAAGATGTGGAATTGCAAGCATTGTTGGACGAAGATGATTCGCAAACACAAAAACAACTCGCCGAACAATTGGGCGTTAGTCAACAAGTTGTTTCCAATCGGCTACGAGAGATGGGAAAGATTCAGAAGCCGGTAGATAGGTACCACATGAGTTGAACGACAGGCAAATGGAAAAGCGCAAAAACACGTGTGACATTTGGCTCGCTCGATACAAAAGGAAGTCGTTTTTACATCGTATAGTTACAGGGGATGAAAACTGGATTTATTTTGAGAATCCCAAGCTCAAAAAATCATGGGTAGACCCAGGCGCACCATCCATATCGACCGCAAGACCGAATCGCTTTGGCAGAAAGACGATGCTTTGTGTTTGGTGGGATCAGAGGAGCGTGGTCTATTATGAGCTGTTAAAACCTGGGGAAACGGTTAATACTAAACGTTACCAACAACAATTGACCGATTTGAACCGTTCGCTGTTTGAAAAAAGGCCAGAATACCGAAAAAAGCAACACAAAGTCATTTTTCTTCTTCATGACAATGCTCCATCACCTCCGGCAAAACCAGTTCACGACACGTTGGAAGCACCCAGCCGGAAAGTTCTACCCCATGCGGCTTACTCATCAGACTTGGCTCCTTCCGATTACCACTTGTTTGCATCGATGGGTCACGCACTTGCTGAGCAGCGCTTTGGTTCGTACGAAGATGTGAAAAAATGGCTCGATGAATGGTTCGCAGCAAAAGGGGAAGATTTTTACTGGCGTGGTATTCACAAATTGCCCGAAAGATGGGAAAAATGTATAACAAGCGATGGAGCATACTTTGAATAAAGCACTTTTGATCATTCTTCCGAATTTTTTTTTAGAAAAAAAAATCTGCATTTCATACTTGTACACCTGGTAGAACCGGAGATATTGCTTTTTTAATATGCCGTCAATTAGTGGACTACAATAATTTATAACATCCATATTTTACAAAATAAACATTTGGGAAAAAATCCCGATACACGTGTCCACTAATTTCACGTATAAAAGCCATAAAAAAATTTTCAGGCAAATCAAAAAAGGTGAAGTCAAAATGGGTGTACAGTTTGTAAAAGAATGACCCATATGAAGATAGGTAAAAAAATAAATCAAACGTTTTTCCCTTATTTCGCATATTTTTTATTTGGTATATCCAAAAAAGGTCGCTCTGGATTTTTAGTACTTTAATCAAGTAAAATTAATAAAATATGTTTTTGCAATATTTGGCAAGTTTGATTAATGTTTCATAAAAATATGTTTACAGAAATAAAATTTGCGAGGTCAGAGTAAAGTCATTTTTCATGACTGATTTACATAATATAAGTTGCAATTAGACGCTGATAGTTTTCGGTAAAAAAAGCACCATTTACATTATTTATTAGCCAACATTATCTATGCAATAAATAAAATAATTTCGAAGTATCTAATTTATACAATGGTACACTATATGTGCATATTTTACACAGGATCAATAAATTTTACCCTATTACTCAATTGCCACATTCATATAAATAATCACTTTTAGTGCATTTAAATTGCACGCTTGTTACTAATGGACTATTATTGTACTACACTACATACATGTGATTAGCTTACTGTCTCACATTTATAAACTTCTTAATAAAATCATCTCCAATAGATTAAAAAATAAGTTTCATTCCTGCCACCCATGCGAAAAGGCTGGTTTTGGATCCGACTATAGCACATGCGACCACTTACAGATAATGAGAAATATCCTAGAGAAGAGCAATGAATACAATTTCGAATTCTACATAGCCTTCATAGGCTATGAGAAAGCTTATAACTCTGTCGAAATGTGGGCAATCAACGGTTTGAACAACTGTAGAACTGATTCTAGATACCCTACCCTAATCAAAGATATATATGAAAATGCAGAGATGTATATGAAACTTAGTATAGAACAAAAACATATAGGAAGAGGTGGAAGACAGGGAGATACAATCTCTCCTAAGCTATTTATTAAAGCTCTAGAAGACGTATTTCGCCAACTAGATTGGAGAAAGAAGGACCTAAGGATATGTCTATCTAAGTCATTTAAGGTTCGCAGACGATATTGTAGTCATTAGTAGTAATCCACATGACTTACAAGAAATGACAAATGAGTTAAATTACCACTCAAAGACAAATTGGTCTTAAGATAAATAAAAGTAAGACAAAAATATCAACTAACACTAATAACAACATAGTTATAAATTTGGAAGGAACAGCTCTCGAGATTGTTACGAATTATGTGTATCTGGGGCAAAAAATTACTACGACGAGACATAGTGTCTCGGGTGAAATTTCAGGAAGAATCCGATTTGGATGGTGCGCATTCGGGAAATTAAGTTATATATTTAAAGATAAAGCCATCCCAAATAAGTAAAAGGCCAAAGTTTAGGACCGGTGCATCCTACTCGTAATTATACATGGCGCTGAAACTTGGACACTGAATAAAGCTGATATACAAAAACTAGCTCGGACTCAGAGGGCACACGAAAGACAGATGATCGGGAGAAAACTTAAAGATAGAAAAAGAAACAAGTGGATTAGTAAACAACGAAATTAAAGGATATTACAGAGCACGTACTAGAAAGAAAGTAGCAATGGACTGGAGATGTAGCACGCACGACCTATGTCCGATGGACCAAGCGAACATTAGAATGGAGACCACAAGAACAGAAAAGGAGCGTAGGACGTCCCTAAACAAGATTGCGGGATGATATACAGAGGGTTGCGGTCATTGGATGCATGACAACAGGTGCAAATGGATTGAGATGGAAATTAAGGGAGAAGGCCTACATCCAGCATTGGACAGAACTAGGCTTATAGTGATAGTGAAATACCTGTGTTACTTATTTCATCTAAGACGTAATTTTTAGTAACAATGCAAATCATTGCATTACAAATTGCTTGAAGCATAAATTTATTAAAAAAGGAAAATAGAAACATAGTAAATCAATAATTCTGGTTTGTCATAGGAACATACAGTGCCAAAATATGTTAATAGCCATGAAATCTTATACGAGTTCGTTACGTTTTGTAGTTTATAAGATTTTTTTTTCAAAAAATGGGCAATTTGAAGCATCGCACAATGATAAATTTTCTCATTAACGAGGGTGGTGAAATTCTCCCTATGTTTATTATGTAAAAACAGTCTCAGAGAAAAATCAAGAACTATGATCTGTGAATTGGATACGGATGCTACACTGTACCAGGATTTAGATTTAAATTGAAGTTCAAGTCGACCGAAAATGGTCTATGCTTATAGTTTATCCTATTATCTACCTAAAAAGCTTTAATTATTTCCACTATAATATTTACCATAAATACCCAATTTAATGGGAATAATTTAGCTGACTCATAACAGAAATTATATATAATATAATAAGTATAAAACAATTAAGTATGTAGTTTAGAAATAATAAGTACATTTAAAATACAAAATTTTTTAGGTTTTACACTTAAAAAATATACATTTAAGAGTAGTTAAAACATTCTAATAAATTAATTAGAGATAGGGCCACTGCTAGTGATGGGTGATCATGAATTCTACTTATCGATTTTTAATTGTAACTTCCCTATTGAAACGATTATTATCGATAATCATCGATTGTTAACAATAACAATTGATATATTGATATATCTATCGATTCATTTATTGTTATTCGATATATCGATAACTATCGATATATTAAAAAAAAACGGGCAAGTACAAGTCGGACTTGCACAATTAGTCTTCCGTACGGTGACTGTCTTTAAAATAAAATAAAATCCCTACCTAGGCTAAGTTAACCAGGTCCCTGACATGTATATATCTTAAGATCCAATATGTATTTTCATGTTTTTTCTTAGTCAATAATGTATAATAGTTATAGCATCTTAGTTCCCTAATAGCCATCTAGAATCTAATAATAAAAGTAAAAAAAGTAAAACAAATATTTACTACCTAAATATTTGTTTAATTATACCTATCCGTTGCCCACACAGTATGTGTACTAAAAAGTGTATTAAAAAAACCTTCATCATATTGTCAAGCCAAACAACAATTTTAGCTTAATCTACACTTTATATATATTTCAGAATTTCTTCAAAATTTTATGATCAGTACTCTTCGAGATCGCAATTTTTGGTCGTTTTTTAAAATTAATACAAAGAAAAAAGTATTATATCACAGATATTTTTGAACTCCTATTTTCACAACCTTTCATTTGACACCTTACTCGATGACCTGGTAAAAAAAAATTTTTTCACTTCCGATTTCACCCCCAAAATTAACCCCTCAAGTCAAAATTTAACTTTCAAAAATACACAGCTCTGACTGGATCATCCCTATATTTGTGTCAAACTTCAACTTTCTATGTCAAATAGTTTCGGAGAAAATCGAGTGCGACAGACGGATACCGAAGTGATCACATACGTGTTCAGCACGGATCACTAAAAACCATTCCTAGTCACTGCAGCTAACTTCGGAGAATAAGACGGAAAATAATTTGACAGAGAGTACAAAGAATAATATCATATCCTTTGCGATTTTAACTAAAATATATATAAAATGCAATGTCTCTCTGTCTGTCTGTCTGTCCGTTAGTGCACTTATCACTTCTCCGATCTACGTACTTTTTTTTTTAAAACATACATATATTCTCTGGCCAGGTTATAGGCTATATTTTATTACGATAGGTAGTATAACGACTGAGCAGTGACGATAATAGTGAATGGAGTCGGAAAAAAGTTTGCCGCTAGCGCGTTCTTTTGCAATACACAGCCTAAACCATTAAATATGGAACAATATTATGTAGCAGAGAATATCTATAATTTATAATATATATAAAATGCAATGTCTCTCTGTCTGTCTGTCTGTCCATTAGTGCGTTTATCACGCGAGAACCACTTATCCAATTTACGTGTTTTTTTTTAACTTCGTACATATATTCTTCGGCCAGGTTATATAATAATAATAATAATCTATATCTATAATATATATAAAATGCAACGTCTGTCTGTCCGTTAGTGTGCTTATCCCTCGAGAACCACTTATCCGATATACGTAATTTTTTAAATTCATACATATGTTCTCTGACCAGGTTATAGATATATATTTTATTACATCTATGTTATATATATATATATATATATATATATATATATATACATATACATATATATATATATATATATATATATATATATATATATATATATATATAATGCAACGTATCTCTGTCTGTCTGTCTGTCGATTAGTGTGCTTATCACTGGAGAACCATGTTCTCTGGCCAGGTTCTCTATAATCTTATATCTCTGTCTCTGTCTGTCTGCCTGTCTGTCTGTCTATATGTCCGTTAGTGCGCTTATCACTGGAGAACCACTTATCCGATTTACATGATTTTTTAAATTCATACTTATGTTCTCTGACCAGGTTATAGATATATATTTTATTACTTCTATAATATATATATATATATATATATATATATATATATATATATATATATATATATATATATATATATATTATATATATATATATATATATATATATATATATATATATATGTATATATATATATATATATATATATATATATATATATATATATATGTCTGCCTATCTGTCTCTCTGTCCGTTAGTGTGTTACATGCTTTTTTTTAAACACACATATGTTCTCTGGCCAGGTTATAGGATCTATTTTATTGCGTTAGGTAACATAAAGAATAAGCAGTGACGATAATAGTGAATCAAGTCGGAAAAAAGGTTACCGTTAGCGCGTTCTCTTGCAATACACTGCCTAAACCATTAAATATGGAACAATATCAGGTTGCAAAGAATATAATGTATAAATAATGTATATAAAATGCAACGTCTCTCTGTCTGTCCGTTAGTGCGCTTATCACCTGAGAAACACTTATTCGATTTACGTGTTTTTATAAATTTATACATATGTTCTATATAATTCGGTATAAGCCTAGATAACGGGAGATAAGGTGAGATAATGGGAGATAAGCAGAGATAAGTCTAGCTAATGGGAGTTATGGTGAGATAATAGGAGATAAGGAGAAATAGTGGCGATAAGAAGAAATATTGCGAGATAAGTCGAGATAAGCCTAGATAATGGGAGATAAGGTGAGATAAGAAGAAATAATGGGAGATAAGGAGAAATAATGGGAGATGAGCAGAGATAAGCCTAGATAATGGAAATTATGGAGAGATAATGGGAGATAAGGGAAAATAATGGGAGATAAGGGGAAATAATGGCAGATATTTTATTACGTTAGGTAACATAAGGAATAAGCAGTGACGATAGTAGTGAATCAAGTTCCTTTTATATCGCATAAATATTCTCGATAAATCATTAAGCGTTTATTTTATTTTATTTTTTTTTTTATCGTTAGCCTCCCCGCCTGAGTAGGGATTTTATCCTTTTTTATATCCTAAAGATATAGGCGAGGAGGTCGTAATACCCGTCAACGTTGTCCAAGTGCCCAAACATACATTTTTTGTATGTCTCAGCCCCTTTTAGACAACGCGATAGTGCTGCCACGGACGTTATTGCATTTCTGCAAACAATTACTACCTATGTACGTGGCAAGACCAAATATACTTAATAAATTAATAAGTAGCCGACCTGCCAGGATTAGCACCCGAGACCTTCTGTACCGCAAGCAAGTACTACGCCACGGAGCCACAGGCCGCCACCGTTTAACCTGCTTAATTAGGTTATAAAAATGTGAATCCAAGTTATTATTTCAAATAAGGCTAGACACAATCAGGTTAGTTACGGCTGTACCGGCAAGACTAAGTTAAACAAATTAATTAATTGAGCAGATAGTTTTAGTTAACAAATAGATAATTTTGCTTTAAAATCTTCATCGTCAACCTATGTTCCATTAATTTGTTGTAGATCGAATACACCTATAATTTAAATAGATCTCTTGAAAATCTCCTTATGAATGTATTATGTTAGTGCCGGGCTGAGCATACACAGTCTGTCAAGTAAAAACGATTCCGCGATAATTCATTCTTGGTAGATGCGATTCTAGCGATTCAACAGAAAATCGGTAGAGGGAACCTTTGTCTACGACGCATTTTAATAAAAATATCAGTCGACTCCGAACTTTCGTCGAAATCACGTAAAATCCAAAATAACCTTTCCGGCCGAAGGAACGGTCTTCGCCTTTTTTGGTGCAGATTCCCCCTTGGTAACCCATTGTTTAGATTGTTGTTTGGTCTCAGGAGTATAGTAATGTATCCATGTTTCATCCATAGTGACGATTCTTCTGGAACAGCTGCAAACCATCCTTGCAACACTTTACACGATTCCGTTTTTGGTCAAGCGTGAGCAATCGCGGCACCCATCTTGCGGATAGCTTTCTCATGTCCAAATATTTATGCAAAATATTATGTACCCGTTCAGTCGAGATGCCCACAGCACTAGCAATCTCACGCACCTTAACTCTTCTGTTATCCATCACCATATCATGGATTTGATCAATGATTTCTGGAGTCGTAACCTCCACAGGCCGTCCAGAACGTTCAGCGTCACTTGTGCCCATATGGCCAGTACGAAAATTTTGAAACCACTTATAAACTGTTCTAATTGAAGGTGCAGAGTCACCATAATGTTTATCAAGCTTCTCTTTAGTCTCCTGAGGCGTTTTGCCTTTCATAAAGTAATGTTAAATCACCACACGAAATTCTTTTTCGTCCATTTCTTGAAAATCACTCGACTTCCTTGATTCACACGAATGCCAAACACAAAGAAATAGACCAATATGGCTGAAACTTGGTGTGCGTTCATTCAAGAGATGCTACTAACTAAACATGTCCTTGATACACGCCGGTGGTGCCATCTCTCGGACTTTGCACGGACTTTTCAAACCAGCCTCGTATATATATATATATATATATATATATATATATATATATATATATATATATATATATATATACAAATTATATAAAATACATTAAAGTTTCGTCCCGTTCGTCTAACAATGAATTTGCACGACGTTTCGCCAAAAACACACTTGGCATTTTCAAGTGCTCTTTTAGAGCTCTTTAAGACAGCTTTTTTAGACAGGAGAAGACGGAGAATACGAATATTTAATTAAAAATATCATACAGAGTGGTATAAAAAAGTTATGATAATTTAAAAGTATACACAGTGCAATAAGTGGTGCCCCCTACAATTTACAACAAAATTGTACAAATAGTACAATTATTAAGAAAGCTACTTAAGAAAAACTAAAATAAAAGTATAACTTTGACACCCTGTATCTCAAAAATTACGAATTTTTGGACTAAGGTAAGTTGGGTTAAATGGCCTTATTTTCATCCCATCAATCCACAGTAACTCTATGTACGCGGAATACTGGGAGACCCTGTATATATATACCAGGTAGCCCCGAATTTACTAACTCTTCGAAAAGGATATATTTATATAATCCTCTAGTCCTAGAATAGCTCATTTTAAAATAATTGAAATAAAAATAATAAAAGTAATAGGTTCCATTTGATTATATAGTTCCACCTCTTTCAAATTTAATTCATCCTAAATTAGCATTTTAGAGCAATAAAATTTTATTTGGATTTAATGTGACTTCTTAATCGGTTCCTACTCTATTAAAAACAGCTGCAGGGGTAGTTTTAAAGCCCGAGTGTTGTCCCTTAAAATTCCAACTAAATATTTTAAATAATACAATTCAGAATGAAATCCCAAATGCTCAGGTATAAAAGTTGTATCCGAAAAGAGATACAAATCTTTTAAATTGTTTACTAAGTAAGAAGAGGTTCAGTAGAAAATATATAGATATACAGAGTGGCAGAAAAATAATTTAATGCAGTAAAATACACGAATGATAATTTAAGAAATTGAAGCGTGTTTTTTAAAACATTTTTAGTGTTCCGTGCAGAACACTTATAACATCACTTCGGTGTCTGTCTGTCTCCGAAACTATTTGACATAGAAAGTTAAAATTTTGTACTAATATAGGAATTGGTGGCCTCATCAGAGCCATGTACTTTTGAAAGTTAAATTTTGACTTAAGGGGTTAGTTTTGAGGGGTGAAATCGGAAGTGAAAAAAAAATTTTTTTACTAGATTATCGAGTGTGGTGTCAAATGAAAGCTTGTGAACACACGTGTAAAATATATATATACATATATATATATATATATATATATATATATATATATATATATATAATGTAATACTTGCGCACACTTTTCTTTGTATTATTTCTAAAAATTCGCGAAAAATCGCTGTCCCCCTACCTTATCTCGAAAAGTACTGATCAAAAAATTTTGAAAAAATTCTGGAATATTCTCCACGGGGTGTAGATTAAACGAAAATTATCACGAGTGCATAACCTTTAATAATTTATCTGGTATAAAAAAAACAAAAATTCCAAGGTCATCAGTTTTCAGTAAAGATTGGAAACAAACTTTGTTGAAAACTTATACCACCGTAACAAAATGTTTTATTTTAAAAGCAAGTAACGTACGGAACACTAATTGTGCAAGTTAAACTTGCACTTGACCGGTTCTTTAATAATAAGTTGAGAACATTAACTAAAATTATTTGAACAAACCTACACTTGCCACTGAAAATTTGGTCATACTTACCAGGATCAGCACTAAGCTTACTTACTTTACTTTATTTTTATGCGGATAACGAGCCTCTTTTCAAAACACTTAATCAGACGTCAAATTTAATTGACGTTTCCAACGCCTTGCCAATGTTTTTGTTTCTGTTGCTTTCAACGTATTTTGTTTTTGATAAGTAAGCTAGATAAAGTACCGTTAAACATTATACGGTTAATTAATCGTTGATTAATATATTTTGAGAAACCGCCTGTAATTCTCACGCAAATTCTAGCGTTCGAATGGGCCGTTTGACAAAAATATATAAAACATAGTGAACCATATACTAGAAATAAATTGTGGAGATCGCACATTATTAAAAGCTGTTAGTGATCTAAATTTTCCAACAACAAACTTTTCTGCGTTTTTGAAAATTTAAATTTACATATGTGATGGCAAACAATTACGACAAAATAGATAAATGTTAAAACGAGATAGTTGATTCTAAAAAACCACATAAGTAGACATATCTAGCAAAAATAAGCGCTCATTAGTAAGAATGGTCAAAAGTCTCGAAACATACCAGGTGTACAAGTATGAAATGCGGATTTCAGACAACAGATGGTGTACCAATGCAGTTTGAGCTATAAAGATTTGACACTGCGTCATTTTGTTGTGTCATCAACAAGTGTCAGGCGCGCACGAGTGATAAATTGGAAAAGTGTGTGCATAGTGTTGTGTTGTTGTGTTCAATATGTCGAAATTTATACCGGAAAAAGAGCATTCGGGAACAGCATTAATTTTTTGTTTTCATTTAAAGAAAACTGCTGTTGAATCATACCGATTACTTTGAGAAGCTTATGGTGAACATGCTCCATCGCAAGATACGTGTGAACGATGGTTTTGGCGTTTCAAAAGTGGTGACTTCGATGTTGCAGACAAGGAACGTGGAAAACTGCCAAAAAAATACAAAGATGTGGAATTGCAAGCACTGTTGGACGAAGATGATTCGCAAACACAAAAACAACTCGCCGAGCAATTGGCCGTTAGTCAACAAGCTGTTTCCAATCGACTACGAGAGATGGGAAAGATTCAGAAGGGTAAAAAAGACGTGTGACATTTTGCTCGCTGGGTACAAAAGGAAGTCATTTTTGCATCGTATGGTTACGGGGGATGAAAAGTGGATTTATTTCGAGAATCTCAAGCGCAAAAAATCATGGGTAGACCCAGGCGCATCGTCCACATCGACCGCAAGACCGAATCGCTTTGGCAGAAAGACGGTGCTCTGTGTTTGGTGGGACCAGAGGAGCGTGGACTATTATGAGCTGTTAAAACCTGGGAAAACGGTTAATACTAAACGTTACCAACAACAATTGACCGATTTGAACCGTTCGCTGCTTGAAAAAAGGTCAGAATCGGAAAGAGGCAACACAAAGTCATTTTTCTTCATGACAATGCTCCATCACATACGACAAAATCAGTTCGCGACAGGTTGGAAGCACTCAGCTGGGAAGTTCTATCCCATGCGACTTACTCACCAGACTTGGCTCCTTCCGATTACCACTTGTTTGCATCGATGGGTTACGTACTTGCTGAGCAGCGCTCTGGTTCGTACGAAGATGTGAAAAAATGGCTCGATAAATGGTTCGCAGCAAAACGGGAAGATTTTTACTGGCGTGGTATTCACAAATTGCCCGAAAGATGGGAAAGATATATAACAAGCGATGGAGCATACTTTGAATAAAGCATTTTTTATCATTCTTCCGAATTTAACATGTTTTTTTAGAAAAAAATCCACATTTCATACTTGTACACCTGGTATAAATGAAACGTAATATTTAAAAAACGGGGCAAGTACAAGTCGGAGTTTTAAATTTTATTTTCGCGCAATGATAAATTTTCTCACTAAAGAGGGTGGTGAACTCCCTATGCTTATTGTAAAAGTGTAAAAATGGTCTCAGAAAAAATCAAGAACTATGATCTGTGAATTGGATACGGATGCCAAACTTTACCAGCATTTATTATAACTGAAGTTCCAGTCGACCGAAAATGGTCTATGCTTATAGTTTAGGGATCTATCTACCTAAAAAGCTTTAATTATTTCGACTATAATATTTAAATACCCAATTTAATGGGAAAATTTTAGTTGACTCATAATACTCGTAGTTTATAAAACAAGTTATGTATGTAGTTTAGAAATAACAAGTTCATTTAAAATACAAAATTAACTAGGTTTCTTAGGTTTTACACTTAAAAAAGGTACGTTTAAGAGCAATTAAAATATTCTAATAAATTACCTAGAAATATGGTCTGACTGCTAGGGATGAGTGATAATGAATTCTACTTATCGATCTGTGATTGCAACCTCCCTATCGATACGATTATTATCGATAATCATCGATTGTTAACGATATATTTTTTTATGAGTCTAGCACACGTGCTACAGGGAAGTCCCTAAAGCGCTCCAGGAGCGGCATGTGTGCGGAAAAAGCGATTTATGTTGCTGTTGAATCGCTGTAAATTCTAATCGGTGGGAAACACAGCCCTGGGCAAATTATTCCAAAAGGATGATGTTCTCCATATAAAAGACTGCTTGAAAAGCGTTATACGCGGAGTAACAAGCTGAACCTCATACGGATATGAAGCATTAACGCGACGTGAATTTCTAACACGCACCGCTCTGGGAGGAATTAAGCGGGCTACATCCTTCGAACATTTTCCATGAAAATACCTGTAGAACAGACTCAAGTCGCCAACCGTTCTTCGATGTTCCAGCCGGTCAGTGCCGGGTCATCAGACGAACAGCTCTTCTCTGAACAGAATCCAACAAATGCAGTGTGTGTTTGGGAGCGGAGCACCAAACATGGGAGCAGTATTCCATAGTTGGTGGAATTTAAGCTTTGTAAAGAGTTAACAGTTGTTCTGGAGTGTAAAGCTTTCTGGTTCGAAACAATATTCCCAACTTTTACGAAGCTGGTTTGAAAAGTCCGTGCAAAAATAAAAACTACTTAGGTGTTTGGGGTAAACCTTTTTTATTTTTCGACATAGTCTCCTTTTAGGCTTATATACTTCGTCCAACGATGTTCTAGTTTGTTGATCCCTTCCGAATAATAGGATTTGTCCAAGTCTGCAAAATATCCATTAGTGTCTGCAATCACCTCTTCGTTTGAATAAAATCTTTGTCCCGCCAGCCATTTCTTCAAATTCGGGAACAAATAGTAGTCCGAGGGAGCTAAGTCTGGAGAATAGGGGGGATGTGAAACGAGTTGGAATCCTATTTCCATTAATTTTGCGACCACAACTGCTGAGGTGTGTGCTGGTGCGTTGTCGTGATGGAAAAGGACTTTTTTGTGGGCCAATCGCGGGCGTTTTTTCTTGCAGCTCGGTTTTCAAACGGTCCAATAACGATGAATAATATTCACCTGTAATAGTTTTACCCTTTTCCAGATAGTCGATGAGGATTATCCCTTGCGAATCTCAAAAGACAGGCGCCATAACCTTTCCGGCCGAAGGAACGGTCTTCGCCTTTTTTGGTGCAGATTCCCCCTTGGTAACCCATTGTTTAGATTATTGTTTGGTCTCAGGAGTATAGTAATGTATCCATGTTTCATCCACAGTGACGAAACGACGCTTAAAGTCCTCCGGATTCTTCTGGAACAGCTGCAAACCATCCTTGCAACACTTCACACGATTCCGTTTTTGGTCAAGCGTGAGCAATCGCGGCACCCATCTTGCGGATAGCTTTCTCATGTCCAAATGTTTATGCAAAATATTATGTACCCGTTCAGTCGAGATGCCCACAGCACTAGCAATCACACGCACCTTAACTCTTCTGTCATCCATCACCATATCATGGATTTGATCAATGATTTCTGGAGTCGTAACCTCCACAGGCCGTCCAGAACGTTCAGCGTCACTTGTGCCCATATGGCCAGTCCGAAAATTTTGAAACCACTTATAAACTGTTCTAATCGAAGGTGCAGAGTCACCATAATGTTTATCAAGCTTCTCTTTAGTCTCCTGAGGCGTTTTGCCTTTCATAAAGTAATGTTTAATCACCACACGAAATTCGTTTTCGTCCATTTATTGAAAATCACTCGACTTCCTTGATTCACACGAATGCCAAACACAAAGAAATAGACCAATATGGCTGAAACTTGGTGTGCGTGATGCTACTAACTAAACATGACCTCGATACGCGCCGGTGGTGCCATCTCTCGGACTTTGCACGGACTTTTCAAACCAGCCTCGTAAGAAGTTCTCTTTGCTATGCCTGCAACATGTTCATCCCAGGACATATTTGCTCCCAAATTAACGCCCAACAGATTGAGTGACGATGGTAGGGGAATGGAGTACTCCGACATGACTATGTCGGGTTCAGCAATGTTAACTTTTTTAGAAAAAACTGCCGCCTGGGTTTTTGTAGCGTTAAATTCAACTTGGTTACTGTCACCTCAAGATAGAATTTCTTCCAGGTCTTTGTTAAGTTGAACGACCTCCTGCTGTCTGGGGATATTTACCTGAGTATCCGATGTCCGAGAGTTCAAAGTGAATGAAGAGATAATCGTACTGTCATCTGCGAAGCTGTAGATTGGATTCCCGGTCTTCAGCAGATCGTTAATGTAAATGAGAAAGAGAGTAGGAGACAGTATGGAGCCTTGGGGCACCCCGGCGTTGATAATTAAGGTGTTAGAAAGAAATCCGTCGACTGCCATTCGTAAAGAACGCTCTTTGAGGAAACGTGAGAGCTACAAACAGAATTTTTCAGACATACCATAAGAGCGTAGCTTAGCCAACAGTCCATCGTGCCAAACACGGTCGAATGCCTTGAATATGTCAAGAGCAACCGCTCGAGATTCTCCAAAATGTTCAATTGTGTTGTTCCAAACATGTGTTACATCAGTCAGAAGATCTCCTGTTGATCTATGTTTACGAAAGGTGATTGCTTATAATGTTGAATCATTCAAGATATTTTAGAAGATGCTGACTGATAACCTTTTCCATGGAAATCGACAGTAGAACGTGAAGCAAAGAGTTCAGCCAACAAGTTCGCTTTCTCAATAGGTGTCGTTGCAATAGAATTATCTGGCCGTGTGAGTGGTGTTATGGTGGATAACAACTGATATACTGATATATCTATCGACTGACTGAATCACTTATTGTTATTCGATATATCGATAACTATCGATATATCAAAAAAAAAAATCCAAGTGCAAGTCGGACTTCCGCAATTAGTGTTCCGTGCGGTGATTGCTTTTAAAATAAAATAAAATCCTTACCTAGGCTAAATTAATTAGTTCCCTGACATGTACATATCTTAAGATCCAGTATGGGTTTTCACTTTTTGTCTTAATCAATAATGTATAATAGGTATAGGATCTTAGCTACCTAATAGCCAATAAATCAGTCTAGCTCAATCTAGAATCTAGTAATAAAAGTATAAAGCCAGTATTTACTACCTAAATATTTGTTTAGTTATAAACAATTAAAATAAAATTATTTTGTTTCGGTACAGAGACGCGCGACGCGGTAGGAGTAATATACTGAAAAGTATAATTAAAGAACCTCCACCATAGTTTTTTATATCGGATAAACTATCAAACGCAATACACTCGTGATAATTTTCGTTCAATCTACAATTTATGAACCCGCTCAGTATATATTACCACTACACCAAACACTTTATTTTTGCACTCGACTCGCGTTTCGCTAACCATGTTAGCTTCATCAGGAGCTATGATTGACTGGGTAGCCATCGCTCCTGATGAAGCTAACATGGTTAGCGAAATGTGCGTCGAGTGCAAAAATAAAGTGTTTGGTGTAGTGATGATATATAATGAGTAGTGTCATTGTACCAAAAATTTCACATTCCCAACATACACATACAGATTATTCCACAATTTTGTAAAATTTTTTTGATCATTACTTTTTGAGATAGGAGGGACATCGATTTTTAGCCATTCTTTAGAAATAAAAAAAGAAAAGTGTACTTAAGTATTACATCATATATATTTTTGAACTCGTGTTTTCACAAGGTTTCATTTGACACCCCACTCAATGACCTGGTAAAAAAAATCACTTCCGATTCCCCCCCCCCAAAAAAAAAAACTCCTTAAGTCAAAATTTAACTTTCAAAGCTACACGACTCTGATTGGGCCATCAATTCCCATATTTGTGACAAATTTTAACTTTATATGTTAAATAGTTTCGGAGATAATCGAGTGTGACAGAGATATATACCAAAGTGATTCCGTAAGTAACACTAACAATAGTCCTAAAAATGCAATTCGGTAGAAAAATGATAAAACAACTCAATTTGCCTTGAAAACTAAGAATTTGATTAAATAACACAAAAGCGTAAATTTAAGAGCAAGCATAAAATAAGGTAGCAACGGATTTAAAAAGAAACAGGGAATAACTGAGTTAATAAACAATATGGTTACAATTGAACGGATTTTGTTAATCAGTTATAAAAACCTATAGTAGATATGATGTGTTTTAGCGGTTATTTATCAATAATCGATCATAACTGATCAATACGTTGAGAATATACGTCATTGCTTAAGATGATGTGTTTTTGCTTGGTAGATGAAAATTGACGGATTTTAATAAGTAAATAATTACAGAAAAATGGTAGTTTACAATGTAAATAGAAAATTTTAACGTTGTTATGCTAATTGAAACAGTTTATAAGTAGAACACGTATGTTTAACATATACCTAATTATTTATTTTACAAAATATACTTACGTATCGAATACCGATGATAACATGTGTATAACCATGTGTTAAATTGTTAATCAACTTTTTTAAGTGACAATTATACAAAATTATGTTATACAACTAACAAATACACGTAATGTTTTCCATCAATCAATCAATAATTAATATAATATTCGGCCGTTTGCAATGTTATCGGTGGCAATAAAACCCACGCAAACCGTGTTTTAATAAACATCATTTCGATTATAATTTGAAACAGTAATTTTATTTTGACAAATAATAGGTGTTCAGGATAAATGAAATATAAAACTCGTCTAACTGATTTAAAGGCAGCAATATTTGTCTAAAAAAATATTCATCTTCTTTAATTCGTTGCATTGCCTTGTATAACGAAAGTTGGAATAACTCTTTGTATAAGTCTTACAGGTCATTTAAGTTGGTGCTTGTTTAACAAGTGATAGTATTTGGTAAAATAAATTACTGTGCCAAATAAATCCTATATAAAAATTACCGACAAACGGTTATAAAAAAGTCTAACCTCAAATTATATTTCAGTCCGGCTCATCTCTTTACCTCTGGGCGCCACTTCATGTGTTGAATTGAAAAAAAAAAATGTTGAAAAAAATGCAGACAAAGCATAAAGGGAAAGTGTTGAAACGATACCAAATATTGGTTAAAACACTTATCATTAAAGTAATCTCTTTTTTTACAGGTCAGAAACTAAAAATCTAAAAATTGTGTTTTACTAGTTTTTTAACTTTTGTATATGTACAAAATTATGTGGTGGTACTATAACCTGTACAAAAAAGCCGCAACTTAGAAAAAAATATATTGTCCTGAAATGTCAATTATAACAGTAAGTCCATAAATTTTTAACGTAGTAATTATTTTTTTCTAACGTTAAAACTTCATTTCCTGCGGTATGATTTCCTTAGCTACTACATACGAACGAGACAGCAGGAATTGTATAATTTTGTATTGTTCTAACTGGACGGTAGCACTTCACAAGATAAAAAAAAATGCAAAATAACAAAAGTACATTTAAAAACCGTCGAAAAGTTACCCTTATCACAATAAAGTTAAGTCAGTGGTGGATCATATAGCTGAAAATTGTGAGGCATGATTATTGTAAATCAACGGATCTATCCAAAATTTCTGTAAGTTTATTTCTACACATATTGAAACAAGTAACCCATGGGGTCATGGGTTACAGTGTTTTTTTTTTTCAAATTCGAAATTTATTGAAAAATTTTAAAAAAGGAGCAAAACTGCATTTGCCAAATCATTTAGAAAATCAACCCGCACCTGAAAAGCTGCCATTTTAGAAACTAGCTCAGGTGTAGGACTATGTTGCCAAATATAAGATTTTCTTGAACAATTACATATTTTCAAATTTCAGGTAAAATTAATCTAAAAACAAATGGAAATAATAATAGAAAACACCTAGTAAAAATATTATTTAACCATAATTAAGACAAATTGTTTATCTATTACTTGAAAATAAATAATTCCTTGGTAATCGCGCGCGAACAACTAGATCATTGCCCCCTAACAGCTGACTTTGACTTTTATGTTAACAGTTGTTCTGGTTTGCACAAAATAAAGAATTTCAATTGGTGTGTCTCTTAACTTTTCCAAGATTAATACAGGACTGGTAAACGATTTTCTTGTAAGAAATGTAAGATTTTTTAGGTGTTAACTATTTTTATGTACCTTAAATGTGCTCGATCTCAATATAAAATATAATAAAAGTTTTGCGTAACATATTTATAACTAAACCAACTGTACACGCTATATCATACTTGCTGTTATATTCTACACATTTCTTAATTACCAACACTACATTAGTCTATCTTTAGAAAAACCTGCCTTTACCTACGACATATTGCAAAATTTGTAAACGTTCGCTACAAATAAACAAACTAAACGTGAATTTGACACTTTGGTAGAGGGCGCTTGATCACCGCGATGCAGAAAGCCACTAAGCTGCCAACAAAGCCGCCGACGCCGCTAAGAAATCCTTTTTTGTCGGCCAACAAGAGATCTTTTGTCGGCTTTAGAGAAAAAGCCGCCATTTTTACAATGAAGCAAATAAAATGTCTGTGAATTACGTGTGCTAAAATTTTTTAATATTAATAATCAAATATCGAAATATAAAACTTGTCTAATTAATCTGTTGGTGTCACGAAGTAATTATTTTAAAAGGTAACAATTTTTATAATATTTTTTTTATTAAATTTGTTTAAGAAAAGCTTATTCAGTTGTATGGTTCACCAGCGGCGGCGTGAAAAAAAATTCATGCCATCTTTCTTTTATAAATACATAATATATATATATATATATATATATATATATATATATATATATATATATATATATTATATATATATATATATATATATATATATATATATATATTTATATATATATATATATATATATATATATATTATATATGTTTATCTACTGAACTGGTTATGTCGTTACTCATATTTTTTATTCAGTTATTATTATCTTAATTTAAAATGTGAGTAACTTGTGCTTCGAACCAATGTATTGTGATAAACAATATTGACATTTGGTGTCTAGCAATATATTACATTATCATCATAAATAATAGATAACATCAATAAATTTAAGCGAATATATACACATCCTACATTAAACGCCGACGGCAGCCACGTGTTTCTATTACCTTCTTGTCGGTAAATGAATAGATCTTATAAGAAGGTAAACGTCGGTAATACATTCTATACGAATCCAAGTTGCCCATTAAGGAATTTAAGGACTTATTCAACAATCTCGTCACGTCCGGCCGTAACGGTATCAGATAAATTAATCAGCAACTTTAATTAACTTCGACTTGAAATTTGTAACATGTATTTGTGTAAATATCTAGTTTATTTTCAAACTGAAACTTATTTTAGAAATCGTATTTAGTACATCCCGTACCATTTTTTAGCCGTATTTATTAGTATCATAAAGCCAACACTACAACCATATTGGCCCGTATGAATCTGAATATCGTTTTACTAAAGATAAGTGCAAAGGACAAATTAATTTTTTTAATTAAAATTAGCCTTGGGGAGTTTGTAAGTTCAACCACTAAGAAATAATATATTTTATTTGCATTAACTTCATTAATGTGAGTAAATGAAATTTTAATATTTCCATTTTTGCTTCCAGCAAGGTTGTTATTTTGGAGATAAAAGGGCTATTGTTTCCTAAATGTTTCTTTTGGTATTCACGTAGTTTTTCATTTGCCAGTGTTGTTAACTTTACTACATACCATTAGTCATAAAAGAAAAACATAGTTTTTCAAAAAAAAAAATTTGTTATTCATCATCATTTTATACAGCGTAGGCATCTTATTGAACGTGAAATTCAAAAAGAAGGGTCAGAAATTCACTAAAATAATCCTTAAGCCTTAATTTGCATGTTAGTATAGTCCTAAATAAACACATTTTGAAATAAACTGGGCTAACTTCCTCAAACTCATTATTTATTACCCATCGTAGCAGCCAATTACACATCTAATTTCACAAGCTGAAATGTAGCGAGGTAATTTAAACGAAAACAAGTAATTAAGAATTTATTGCGTTTCTTTGTTTTAATAGCGTATCTTTAAATAAAAAGCTTTTCAGTTTCAATTTCACAATGAAACGCCAGCACTTTACAAACGTAAATTCAAAAATTTAAATAAAACCACTTATACTTACGGTTTTAAACATCTTGTACGCTACTCCAAAATCCAATTAAACAATAAGCATTTTAAATTAGCTCCTGTTCAAGCGCCGAAAACACCTCACGACACTTTAGAACACCCCATTTAACACCATCAACTAATTAAAGTCTAAAAATAAAATTCTCGCGTCAACACCTTTAAACCATTAAGTTCTATCGACGCATTAAACACCAAGAAAAACACTTTCTAACTTATTTTTCGGGAAATTACCGCCAACTTCTGATTTAGACAAAGTCAATTTAAATTCTTCGAATGTTGAAACAAGTGAATAGTTTCTCGGAATTCTAAAAATTATGCAAATTGAAATTCTCTTGACCTTATTACCAGCTATTAATCACCAATAAACGACGCTTAAATAAGCGCGTCGCGTTTCAAGCGTCGTATCGAGGCAGACGCTTCCTGAACGATGAAAAACGATGGACAACTAAACCGAAACTAAACGGCAAGCGCACAAAACTGACAACGGTGGCAAGATTACCGATGCGCTATTGCCATGTCATCGGAAGGTAAATCAGTAGAAAGAAGGAAAATATGTGAAGGCTTTGTGAAATTGATCCGTGTTGATTTTGCATATTAAGGCATCGTTGGATAATTAAGGAATTATTATACTATGGTTACAGTAATTTAGCAAAGATGATATTGACTTGATTGTAATGATAACATTTTTAATAAAATTAAGACCGTAGAATTTTAATTCGATTCACCATTTCTTGTAGGCTATTTTAGGACAAAAATTATGCGGTGATCACACTACTGGCTAAAATCATAGTAACATGTAAGGTACCCTTTTGTATATAAAATATATGTTACAACGGTTTATATAGCATCAATTATTTTGTAACATTGTGATACGGTAAGAAGTAATCAATAGAGTTTGGTAAAAAAAATAATCTTGGTCCTAAAACGTAAATATTTGGCGCTCAACCTTCGGGCCTTCATATAGAAAAAAAACCATACTATAGATGACATGACCCTAACGATGGCATTGCTAGAAATACTTTTATGGATATATTTCCGTAAGACAAATTAAAATCTTAAGAATTTGGCGCCCAACGTAGGTGAGTCCGTACTGAAAGTAGAAAAACAAATTACAATGTTTGCACATTATTTTGCTGTGAATTGTCTCTCTCTTTTGTATATAAAACATATGTTACAAGATGGGACGGTTTATACAGCATCAATTATTTTATAACATTGTGACACCGTAAGAAGTAATAAATAGAGTTTGGTAAAAAACAGGTAATATTGGTCTTAAATCGTAAATATTTGGCGCACAACCTTCCGATTTGTTGATATATAAAAAAAAATACTATAAATGACATGACCCTAACTATGGCATTGCTAGAAACACTTTTAAGTGTATATTTCTGTAAGACAAATTAAAATCTTTTACAAGTATTTGGCGCCCACCGTAGGGCAGTCCGTACTGAAAGTAGAAAAAACAAATTACAATGTTTGCACGTCATTTTACTGTGAATTGTCTGTTAATTACAATATTGCGGTGGAAAGCCTGTTGAAGATATTATGTAGTTAAAGGTAAAAAAAAAATCAATTGAGACGTTAGAGTAAATAATACTTTTAGATATGATAATATTATGGTTATCACTTTTAATTTCGGAACATATTAATCGGCAACATTGTACGAATCCTAGGGTGTTAGGGACGGACGGGCAGGGCCGTATCAAATACAATTTGTACGGTCTTTGCGACCTTCCAAGAATCGTACACCAGGCAAATTAAGGTTTATAAAAACATTCTCGGTTCACTTAGCCTCTCCGATTATCCGTTTCTGGTTTTAAAGCAAAACAAGATGGGATAAATCACCGAGGAGTTGAATTACTTTTTCTTAAAAGCCTATTAGACCAGGCTCTGTGTTAGGAACTCCTGCGGAGTTAAAAGGTGTTATAACTGTTGTTAAAAGCTTACATTTTGATGTTATAGTGGTTTCTTGGGTGAAAATAATGGACCTTCTTAATTTGGTTTATTTTAACATGTATTAAAACATGAAGAGTAAAAGAAAGTCTTTTAGAGGCACTGTAAAATATTAATGAATTATATAATTAAGAAAAAAATTATATACTGCATGGTGTAAAAAGTTATCAAGACTTTCCGAGAGATGATAGCACAAACAAAAAACCATCTGATTTTCAGTTAGTGTCAACTCTTAGAAGATTCGTATAAAATTTTCATGACATTTTGTCTATTAGTTTGCGAGTTACAGCTGTTTGAGTAACGTTAGTTTTGATTTTTGCAAAACGATGGAAAAAAAAAATTTCGTGTATTGATTAAACATTGTTTTTGATAGAAAAAAATACAGCCAAAGCCCAAGAATGGCTTGAGAAGTGTTATAGCACATCCGCTACAAAGTGAAAATGAGGGAGATAGCTGACATCGTGAAGATATCAACCGAACGCGTGAGGTATATTTTACATGAATTTTTGCATATGAAGAAGCTATGTGCCCGATGAGTGCAACGAACTCTCACCATTGATCAAACACAGCAACGTGTCGAAGATTCAGAACGCTGTTTAACACTATTTCGACGTAATTTAAAGGAGTTTTTGGGTCGATTCGTAACAATGGTTGAAACATGGATCCACTACTACACGCCTGAGTCCAGTAGATGTCTGAAAACCGACCGAAGCGTCCAAAGACACAAATATCAGATGGAAAGGTTTTGGCAAGTATCTTCTGGATAAGCATGTAATAATAGTGATCAACCATCTTGAAAAGGGGTGAACAATCACCGGAGACTATTACGCTGGTTTACTGGACCGTTTGAATGATCAAATCAAAAAAAAATAACTGGCCACGTGCAAGACGGACTTGGGGAATTAGTGTTCCGTACGTTGATTGCTTTATCAACGTACGGAACAATGACTTCACAAAACACACCCCAAGTATTCAACAAAGTTTTTTTCCGACCTTTACTGAAAACTGATGACCTTGAAAATTTTGTGTTTTTTTATATACCACATAAATTATTAAAGGTAGAGAACTCGTGATAATTTTCGTTCAATCTACACACTGTAGAGAAGATTCAAGAATTTTTTCAAAATTTTTTGATCAGTACTTTTCGAGATAAGGAGGTAGATAATACAAAGAAAAATGTGCGTAAATATTACATTATATATATTTTTGAACTCGTGTTTTTACAAACTTTCATTTGAAAACCCACTCGATGACCTGGTAAAAAAAAATCACTTCCGAATTCACCCCCCAAAACTAACTCCTTAAGTCAAAATTTAACTTTCAAAACTACACGGCTCTGATGAGGCCATCAATCTTCCTATATTAATGCCAAATTTTGAACTTTCTATGTCATATAGTTTCGGAGGAAATCGGGTGTGATAGACGGACAGATAGACAGAGACCGAAGTGATCTTATAAGTGTTCTGTACGGAATACTAAAAAGGCCACATTTAGCGAAGAAAAAAGTATTGTTTGACCAATATAATGCACCACCTCGCAATTCCATAAAAACGATAGTGAAACTAGAATTGCTTCCTCATCCGCCTTATTCACCAGATCTGGCCCCCAGCGATTACCCCTTTCCAAATTTGAAAAGGTGGCTCCAGGGAAAGAGATCGGGCCCAAATGCAGAAATCGAATGGGAAACTGTAGTTTATTTTAGGGAGCACGACAAATCATACTATATGAAAGGTATCCAAATGGTGTATCGCTCTTGAAGGAAACTATGTTGAAAAATAAAATCGATTTTTGTCAAAAACACTGTCTTTTCTTCAGAAGTCTCGGGACTTTTCCCTCCCCGTACCTTTAAAACAGGCTCATATTTTATAAGTTTGTGTAATGAAGCTCATAAAACCTACTTAGACGAACTCATATAAGACTAAAGCATAGATTAGAAAATAATTTATGCTCTATTTTATGCTCAGTTTCTCGGAGTATTAAAATAAAGTTGTTTTAGTGATTAGAGATTTGCAACACTAATTTTTCACATGCCTTTGTTCTTATCGTTATCTCAAGCATGCGTAGTATTAACGCGAAAGAATTACAAAGTTAGGTTAGTATTCATCTTCTATAAAATTAGAGGATTTTTTTTCATTCATTTCATGGTTAAACACACCGGTTAGGTATATATGTGGATCAACACAAGTTTCTAAATTAAAATTGTGTTTAGCAGGTTTTTATCACTTTCTTCAATATTTCCAAGGTAATATGAATGTGCGATAAATAAAATTTCGCTTGAAATTAGCACTACACACACTGTAATGCCATTGTGCCAAAGATTCCGACATCCCAACATAATCTGAACTGTTATTTGCGATAAAAGATTATAATTTCAATTTTATTGTATTTTCTTACTGGTTCGTATACCTAAATAGGAAAAAAAACAGACCCTAAGAGCGATAAGAAAAATGAACTTCAAATAACCTCTTTTATAAGTACCGAAATAAGGGAAATCGGTATCCATAATAAAGGATTCTCTTATTTTGTTTCAATACTGTGCAAACTGCGAATGGTGGGCGCATGCTTTAAATAACGATAACAGCTGAGTCCTTATATTTAATTTCTATCCTTTACTACTGCGCAAGCTCCAAACTGTGGGCGCTTGCTTCAAATAAAGATAAAGACAGTGGCCTACCAAAATAAGCGTTGCAAAATCTCTCTATTTGCGAAACTAACATAAACATAAAGAAAAATATCTATTTTAAAGTTATACTTTTATAATAAACGAAAAAAGGAGAATGAAAATAGAACAGTAAAAGCAAGAAAGAAAATATCTTGCCTTTGTTTTAATAATGTTTTCACCGAAACGTAACGACATGTCAAATTTCATCATTCATCGTTAAATGACAAAAATTCCATCACTTAATGATAATTAAATTAAAAGTACTTTAAATTCTATTGGCCTCACTTGTAAAATATAATATGTAGAAAACCTGAAATCAGTTTAAAATATATTTTTTTTATAGTTTATTAAAATAGATTTAAAAAAAGTTGTCGATCCGTTTAAGTGTAAATATAAAAGGAAGTCAAAAGTACACATAAAAGATCAAAGCAAAGACGGATAGTCAAAACAACACCTTAAAATGTTTTTTTTTTTTAATTATGTCACTTAGATGTGTGGCCAGAGTCGACAAGAGCGAAAAAATAAAACAAAATACCTATTTTAATGTGTTATTGTGACTTTCAGCAGTGTCTCTAGCGATAGTTGCCCACGTCGGTCACATCGTTTATATAGAAGGATAAAGAAATTTGGTTGAGCACCATTGTACACACAAAAGCGCACTTTTAACAAAATTACGATATTTCTATAGGCTTGCTTAGATTAAACCTAAACTTATTAACGTCATCGAACAAGCGTTTTGAATTATATTCTCATCTTACAATGAAGTAAACCAAATATGACATAAGAACAGCTCACGTCAAATAAAAAAAACCGGCCAAGTGCAAGTTGTACTTGCGCAATTAGTGTTCCGTATGTTGATTGTTTTTAAGATAAAAATTTTTGTTAGGGAGGATCAATGACTTCACAAAACATAGCCTAAATGAGTTTTCAATAAAGTTTTTTTCCGATCTCTAGTGAAAACTGATGAAATTGATTTTTTTTATATATCAGATAAATTATTAAAGGAAATGCACTGGTGATAATTTTCGTTCAATCTACATCCTCGTGTTTTTACAAGCTTTCATTTGACACCCCACTCGATGGCCAGGTAAAAAAAAAATCACTTCCGATTTCACCACATAAAATCCTTAAGTCAAAATTTAATTTTCACAACTACACGGCTCGGACGAGGCCATCAATTCCTGTATTAGTTCCAAATTCCTACTATGTCAAATAGTTTCGGAGAAAATCGGATGTGACAGGCGGACAGACACCGAAGTGATCTTATAAGTGTTCCATACGGAACACTAACCACCGACAATGAGTTAACATAAAAGCAATCAATGGTGTTCTTTTGCCGAACACACATTATGTTATGTGCCCATATAGATTTGAAATCTTTGAAAGTAATTTTGCACAAACAAAAACTAGTATCCTTTTATTAATAGTGAACTGCAATTTCGTCGGAGTTTTCAGTTGTTTCAATTTTAACTGTAACGTAAAATAAATCGAATAAAACTAACTACAAGACTTAAAAAAAATGTCACTACACCACACTCTGACTGTCATACACGTAAATCACTAGACCTGCCTTTTGTCTATTTCTCTCAGATCAACGTAAATAATTATTATAGCCCCCTTGAAGATAAATCAATTAGAAAAAGCTGGTTTTACTATAATTGTTGACATTCGCACACAGCGGTAATTTACATTTTTCCATAATGTTAGAAAAAATTTACACAATTTCTTTATCGTTGATATACAACTTAATATTAAACAATATGCAGTGTTAATAAAAACCTAAGATACTCTTACAATTTGACAGGGAAAAAGTGATTGTAATTCTAACGTTGTTTGTTAAATGTTTGCCTTGTAGCTTGTTCCCTGTTGATATGAAACGGCATCTCAATCGTAACCATCCAGCAGCTAGGTGATCTTCCGCGTCGCCTCCTTCCATTTGGTTTGTGCTGCACACAACGTTCTCCATATTATCAGTACGTGTAATGTTGGCCAAAATACTTTACAATGTTTGCATAGACTGTGGTAGAAAGTCTCTGTTTCGATTTGATCTCATTAAGTACTGAAGCATTTGTTTGCCGAGCTAACCACGAAATCCTCAGCTACCTTCGCCAGCACCACATTTCAAACGCGTCTATATGACGTCGATCAGTGGTGCGTGTAGTCCAAGTTTCAGATGCTACCTAAATATGGAGAATACAAGGGTTTCTTCGGAACTTATTTTCGTGTTGCGACTGATGTCTCTGGACTTCGCGAGTTGAGTCACAGCTGTGCGACTCATTTGTATTCTTCGACGTATTTCACCATTACAACACAATTGCCAGTGTTACTGATGAAAGCTCTTAAGTATATGAAGCTGCTAACCACCTCGTATCCATCAATCTTCATACATTTGGGAAGTTATTGTTTTTTCTATCGACTATAGGAATTTTCGTCTTGCTATTATTTATTTGTAGACCGTATTCTTCACTCGTATTCCGAAGTCTTTCAATTCAAATTACAAGCTCTTCTCCACTTTAAGCAATAGGGTGTTCATCTGCATATCGAAGGTTACTAAGTTGAAGACCACCTATATTAATTCTTCCTTCCCATCGATCTAATACGTGTCTCATTATAAATTCAATAGAAATGTTGGAAAGGATGAGTGAGAGTATGCAGCCCTGTCTTACACTTTTCATTACTTAACTTTTAGACGAATAATTGTTATCTATTTTCACCATAGCAGTGCTGGCTTCATACAGATCTTTAAAGATGTTGATTATTAAATGAAGGTTAATGCCCATATCTGACATTACGCACTATAATTACTCCATTTAAGGTTATCAACATCATCATCGAAAAGACATGGGTACACTGGAGAGCGTATGTATTCTCCATGCTATTGTATGAATATCAGTGCTGGACCCTAGTTCAGAGCATTTTTCGTATCTTCTGGGTACAGAAAATAAAAAACATAGAAGTACTGGGAAGAATGAACAAAATGAAGGAATTACTAACGACCTTAAAAGGGTCCAAAGTACGAATTGCTATATGGTTCGAGTGAGATTTTTCGAGCAGCAGTTTCTAAATTTCATTTAGCTATATATAGCTATAAGAAGAAGAAGAAGGTTATCAAGACTTTGGAGTAATTTACAAGTGGTACATAATATTCTCTTGCTCTTTCGATGAATTGGTGTATATACAATATTTGTTCTCTAGTATTCCTCCCTTTACAAAAACAACCGTCGCAAGTGCATACTGTATAGCATAATTTTGCTAACGTGTGATACAATGGCAAGCAGTCTAAAGTTACTGTAATTTGTCATTGAGACTTTTTTATTAGGAGGGGTAAAGATATATGTTGTCCAGTCTTTTGGTCATTTCCGTATCTTCCATATCTGTGTGCATATAGCGTGAATAATTATTAGATAACTTTCAGGA
Source organism: Pachyrhynchus sulphureomaculatus (assembly GCA_019049505.1). Classification (NCBI taxonomy): domain Eukaryota; kingdom Metazoa; phylum Arthropoda; class Insecta; order Coleoptera; family Curculionidae; genus Pachyrhynchus; species Pachyrhynchus sulphureomaculatus. The sequence goes on along the minus strand of CM032454.1, from coordinate 140,722,505 downwards.
AGAGATTTTATTACTTCTGTAGTTATCCGATCAATCGCAGGTGCCTTATTGACAGCTAATCTTGGGACCGCACATTTGACCTCATCCACCAGAACGCCTGGTTCATCTAGGTGTTCATCAGGGATCGCATACATATCGTTTTTGTCGATATACAGCACTGTACAATATCATTGTCATCTCTCAAAAACTTTTTTATATCTACAGACTAATAATTAATATTGATTCTAATATTACAACAATGTGTCTAAAAAGTTTGAGATTGTTTTTCCTAAAAAGTATCTGAACACGAAACCTTATTAATTTTAATGATAACATAACCGATTTAGGGCTTACAAGTAGATTAAGATAAAACGAAATTCCGGGATTATTAGTATAATCTTTATACAAACATAATAATAAAAACATACGCGCTCGATTAAATTTTTATATATTCTCACATAAATCAATAGTGTTTCTTTTGTAAATCATTAAAAAATTAATCCTTTGCGTAAATTAATAAATACTTCAAAAGATAAATTTTACCTGTAAAACTGTAATTAAACTTATTATCTTTATTGTTTTATTGTGATTGATTTTTCAATGATGTAAATAAGAAACGGTAAAATCAGATAAAATGGAGATAACAGCGATTTACACACCTTTCTCTTTATGAGAATAGTTTTAACTAAGTATAATTTACTTCTAATATTAAATGAATTTTTAAAATGCTTTAGAAAGTTTAGATATCTTCTGTATTACCCAACTACTTGAAAAAAGAACATCAGTTAATATAGAAACATCCTGAGTTTTTATTGATTTGGCAAATGCGTACCATACTGTATTAATTAATAGAATACTTGAAGTACTGCCGCCAACCTACATCAATGTTATTGTAGTAAAAGCCATACAAGACTTATATAAAGGAGCAGAATCTCAAGTAAAATTAGGTAAAAACCTCAGTTATATCTTTAAAATTACGACGAGTCTAAAACAAGGAGTTGGATGTCCGCCTTACTCTTCAACATATATTTAGATACCGTACTTGGGTACTGGAAAAAACAGACATACATTCATGGGAATATCCCTAAACAATGAGATCTTATTCACACACTTCACTACGAGATTTAAAGAACATTTAGCACACTTAAAAAACAGTAGAACAGAAAAGTCTAGCATTGCCGAACATGTCCTTGAAACTGATCATACTGTAACATTAGATAATCTAAGATTAATAAAAAATGTATCGGATAGGAGATTGTTGAACGCATACGAAAGTATGGAAATCATAAAATGTAAAAGTAGTTTAAATAAAGACAGAGGGCCTATTCCTTATAGTCCCCTCTACTGGTTACTTGGCCGGAACTGATGGCCTTGCCTATGTCATTAGTTCCGCTTGAGTAATTCAAGGGTTAGACTAAGTATAAATAGGGTAGATTTGTAGTTTAGCTTTAGTCCATCATCGCTCGTGATGAAACTAACATGGTTAGCGAAACGCGCGTCGAGTTCAAAAATAAAGTGTTTGGTGTAGTGGTGATATATACTGAGTAGTATCATTGTGCCAAAGATTCCACATTCCCAACTTAGTGGTATCAAGTGGAGACAATAAGCTAGCTAGTCGTCTCGCCAACCTGGGCGTTAACTTAGCACAGGGCGGCAGGCATGATAAAACAATCCAAAGCATAGTAACTAGTGCAAAAAGGATAATCGGAATGCTTAACTCAATTCTATGGCAAAGTAATATCTTAAAGAAAACAAAATGAAGAATATATGATAGCATCGTGGAAAGTAATTTAGGTCACGGAAGTGAAGTCTGGCAGATCAACAAAATGGCTAGATATTTTTATTTACAGACTACCTTCGAAGAGCAGTTTGAGCTTCCAGACGGGACAGAATACAGAATGACGAAATAAGACGACGTATGAACAGAGATAATACCATTCCAGAACACACACAACAAAAACAATTAATATGGTACCAACACATTAACAGAATGGATGAGAGTAGAATACCAAAGAAAGTTATGCAGTGGACACCAGTAGAGGCAGACCCCGAAATACTTGGATGAGTGAAGAGAGCTACTTACTTACTTCCTCTTCTGAGTAGGTCACAGACCTGTTCTACTTCGTTATTAAGCCTTTTGTGATTCGGATGTCCAGCTGTCTCTCCAGCTCTTTGGCGGTCGTCTTTTTGGTCTTGTTTCATGTGGTTTTTTGTTTATACATATTTTTATCATTCTTGTATCTTCCATTCTTTGTACATGTTCACGCCACTCGCTTCTTCTCCTTCTTCCCCATCTGACAATATCTTCTACCTTGCATTGTTCTCTTATGGTATTGTTACTCACTCTGTCTAATAAACTTTTTCCTGTTATTGCTCTCACTATTTTCATTTCATTTGTTCTTAGTATCTGTTTGGTTTCGTTTGTGTCTACCCGTGTTTCAATGCTATAAACCAGTATGGGTCTAACGCAAGCTCTACATATTCTTGTTTTTGCTTCTACACTTAAATCTTTGTTTTTCCAAAGTACTCTGAAGGCCCCTGATATTGCTGCTGCTTTGTTTGTTGTCTCACTTCTTCTGTTATATCTACGTAGCTAGTAATTAGTATTCCAAGATATGGGAATTTCATTACTTGCTCTATCAATTTCCCATTTATTTCTAATTTACACCTTACTGGTTCTTTAGCTATTGTGATGCATTTTGTTTTGGTATTGACTTCCATGTTGTATCTTTCTGTTACTTGTTTGAATTTATAGAGCAGTCTTTGTAGGCCGTGTTCCGATTGTGATATTAGAACAATATCATCTGCATATCCCAGCATCTTCATTTGTTTATCTCCTAGTTTGTATCCATCGTTCACTAGTTTTACTTCCTCAATGATTTTGTCCATTATCATCCAAAATAGTAACGGGCTTAAGCTATCTCCCTGTCTTATTCCTACTTTTATATTTATTTCCTTTGTTAATTCGTTATTATTACTTATTTTTGTTGTGTTGCCGTGATTGAGTTCTTGGATTTGTGGTACTGGGTACGGAATTAGGTTGTTTATTAATTTTAATATATCTTTCAACCTGGCTCTGTCGAATGCTTTCCTTAAGTCGATGAAACAAATAAATGCTGGTTTCTGGTATTCTATAGCATTTTCTCTTATTTGCCTTATTGTGGTTAATTTATTTTGGCGGAACTCTTGTTGTTTCTCGTTTATGTGTATATTGTTTTCTATTTCACTTTTCAGAATACTTGTGAACAGTTCCATAATACTTGCTAGCAGTGTTATTCCTCTATAGTTTTTCGGGTCTTTTTTGCTGCCTTTTTTAAATATCGGTATCGTGATGCTTTTTGTCCATTCCTTCGGTATTTCTACTTCCTGTAATATCTTGAATGTTGTCATTTCCGATATGTAGCATATTTAATTAGTTTGTTTGGTATCCCATCTTCTCCTGGTGCTTTTCCATTTTTAAGTTTCTTACTTGCCATCGATACTTCTTCTCTTCTTATTTTGTAGTTTTCGTCTGTTTGTTGTCTATTGTTTATGATTTCTGCTATGTTATCTTCTTCGTCGGACTAGCTTTCATATAGTTGTTTAAACTGTTGTCGCCAATCGTTTGTTTCAATATTTGTGATTGTCAAGTATTCCTTAATATTGGCTTTTTTCTTTGTAACATTTTCCATACTTTTTTTGTCCGGTATATAAATCTCTTTCCATTTCTTTTGTGAAATTTGTCCAATATTCCTGCTTTATTTTCTTAATTTTTGCATTTACTTCATTTCGTATTTCTATGTAGTGCTGTCTATTTTCTTCGTTTTTTTTTGTGATATATATTGTATGTGTGTGCTCTTGTTTTCTTTTGTGTTCTTTGACTTCTTGGGTGAACCACGCAGTATTGTTATTTTGTCTCTCACGTTTATTCCTTTTGTACTTATAGCTTCTTTACTTGCTTGTAGAGTGTTGTTTCTTAATTTATTCCAGCTTTCTTCTACTGTGTCTGTTTCGTATATAACCATTTTGTTGTGTCATCTTGTAGTGCTTCTATGTTCATCTTTTCTACGTATAATGGTTATTTTCTTTTAGATGGTTTTATGTTTATCCTTGTTTTACACAGTATCATATTGTGGTCAGATTCTACGTTAGCTGATGTGGGCGCTCTTATAGCCATGATTTGTTCTAGTTTGACTGCCCTATTTGTTATGATATAATTGATCACCGATTTTCTGTCATTTGCCCTACAGGTGTACATTTGTTGTTGTTTATGATGATAAAAGGTATTGTTTATCGTTAATTGATTAGGTGCGCAGAATTCTATCAATTCTTCTCCACTTTCATTCCTTTCCCGTTCATTGAATTTTTACCTCCTATTATGTCGTTTCCAATTCTTCCGTTGAAATCTCCCATTATTATTGTTTTGTTGTTATTCAAGTTATCTACGTTAAATATTAAATTAGGAATCAGTTAAATAATAACCGAACTCAAATTATGTCAACAAACATTTTAAAAATTACTTCGCTCGATGAGTAAACCAATTTTCCAAAGAATTTCCGGACTTCTCAAAGAACTGCCAAACTTCGTAGACTTTTCAAAGAATTCTCAGATACGCCCAAGGCCCTACTAGTACATTTTCTATTTCGAAACTTTAATTTAACGTTTTCATTGGTGTTATTACATGGACATTTGATCAAAAAAAATTGAAAAAAAAAAACAGAAATCGACTTTAAGGCCAACGGTAAATTTGCTACCAAGAACGGCATTTGACAATTTTTGCATACGAAAAAAATATGTTAAGTTAAACAAATTAACTCCTCAAATAATTTTTCAAAGATGCCCAAGAATTCTCAGACTTTCTGTAAATTTTTTATCGAGACTTTTCTGTAAAGTTAAATGTATTAATTATGTAGTTGCCTTGGTATGGGTTAAGCAATTTTCTTCGCCTTAAATACGTCTTCGATAATAAAAACAATATATTTCTCAAGTAAGTTTTAGAACGTTTGCTAGGAAAGTACTTTAAAACTTATTTATAAACAGTTTAATGTTAAAGATCTACTAAGATGAAGGATATACGAGGCTGGTTTGAAAAGTCCGTGCAAAAATAAAAAACTACTTATGTGTTTGGGGTAAACCTTTTTTATTTTTCGACATAGTCTCCTTTTAGGCTTATATACTTCGTCCAACGATGTTCTAGTTTGTTGATCCCTTCCGAATAATAGGATTTGTCCAAGTCTGCAATCACCTTCTGGTTTGAATAAAATCTTTGTCCCGCCAGCCATTTCTTCAAATTGGGGAACAAATAGTAGTCCGAGGGAGCCAAGTCTGTAGAATAGGGGGGATGTGAAACGAGTTGGAATCCTATTTCCATTAATTTTGCGACCACAACTGCTGAGGTGTGTGCTGGTGCGTTGTCGTGATGGAAAAGGACTTTCTTGTGGGCCAATCGCGGGCGTTTTTCTTGCAGCTCGGTTTTCAAACGGTCCAATAACGATGAATAATATTCACCTGTAATAGTTTTACCCTTTTCCAGATAGTCGATGAGGATTATCCCTTGCGAATCCCAAAAGACAGTCGCCATAACCTTTCCGGCCGAAGGAACGGACTTCGCCTTTTTTGGTGCAGATTCCCCCTTGGTAACCCATTGTTTAGATTGTTGTTTGGTCTCAGGAGTATAGTAATGTATCCATGTTTCATCCACAGTGACGAAACGACGCTTAAAGTCCTCCGGATTCTTCTGGAACAGCTGCAAACCATCCTTGCAACACTTCACCCGATTCCGTTTTTGGTCAAGCGTGAGCAATCGCGGCACCCATCTTGCGGATAGCTTTCTCATGTCCAAATGTTTATGCAAAATATTATGTACCCGTTCAGTTGAGATGCCCACAGCACTAGCAATCTCACGCACCTTAACTCTTCTGTCATCCATCACCATATCATGGATTTGATCAATGATTTCTGAAGTCGTAACCTCCACAGGCCGTCCAGAACGTTCAGCGTCACTTGTGCCCATATGGCCAGTCCGAAAATTTTGAAACCACTTATAAACTGTTCTAATCGAAGGTGCAGAGTCACCATAATGTTTATCAAGCTTCTCTTTAGTCTCCTGAGGCGTTTTGCCTTTCATAAAGTAATGTTTAATCACCACACGAAATTCTTTTTTCGTCCATTTCTTGAAAATCACTCGACTTCCTTGATTCACACGAATGCCAAACACAAAGAAATAGACCAATATGGCTGAAACTTGGTGTGCGTTCACTCAAGAGTAACTAAAAACATGACCTCGATACGCGCCGGTGGTGCCATCTCTCGGACTTTTCAAACCAGCCTCGTATATATATATATATATATATATATATATATATATATATATACGTACACGTACACGTACACGTACACATACATATACATACATACATACATACATACATACATATATATATAAATATATATATATATATATATATATATATATATATATATATATATATATATATATATATATATACATATATATATATATATATATATATATATATATATATATATATATATATATATATATATATATATAAATATAAATTGTGAGTTTCGCAGGATTGCAGCCAGATTATAAAGTATTTTCTAGGGCATTTACAAAAAATAATACTCTCTTTACTTAGGGAAAGCTTTCGGATATATTCAATCCTTCTTCAGTCACTCTACAAAAGGGGACGGTGGTCATTAAAAAGGGCTTTAAAAAAGAAAAATTATTAAAAAAACTTACTGTAAGTGAGGTTACAAACATAAACTAGGCTCTTCCAACATTCTTCCTTTTTCAAAAATAACCTTTTTGTCTCTTTCACCACACAGTGTACATGTAAACAATAAAAACATTTAAAAGAGGATATACGGTTTATTTTGAAATTAATTATATTTCGTTGTATAATAGGATATCTTTCTTTTTATTTTCGAAAACATATATGAGAAGAATGAAATTAATTGAACTGAATATATCCGAAAGCGTTCACCAAGTAAAAAGAGTATTATTTTTTGCGAATGCCCTAGAAAATACTTTATAATCTGGCTGCAACTGTGCGAAACTCTCAATTCTTATTTAAATACACAGCCGTGAAATAATATATATATATATATATATATATATATATATATATATATATATATATATATATATATTATTATTTATATATATATATATATATATATATATATATATATATATATATATATATATATATATATACAGACTAATGATTTTTAATCATTATGAGATGTGAGTATGAGATATAGGAAACAAAATAATATAGTAAAAGAATATTATTTATGTTTGTGAATTATTATTATTATTCTTATATTTATATTTGCAAAAGTGTCCGGCCACTTTGTACTACAAGAAAAATTATTAGTCCATATGCTCTATAATAGACTTAAATTATATTTTTATGATAATATTTTGCAGCGATAACAGCCGCACAGCGATGTGGCATTGACTCAATTAATCCATTAATACAAGCAGGTGAAATTTTATCCCATTCTTCCTTCAATGATTTGAATAATGGGGTTTATTTGAATATGTATGCTTTCGAACTTGACGATCTAGCGTGTCCCATAAGTGTTCTATTGGGTTCAAGTCCGGTGATTGAGATAGCCAGCTTAAAACTCTCACATTTGAAGCAGAAAACCACTGTTTTAACAACCTGGATATATGTTTGGGGTTATTATCCTGCTGAAATATCCAATTCTGCGGCAATGTTTCTTCAAAAAAAAAAAAGTCCTTGTAAATATCAGCGTTCATATTTCCGTTGATCTCGATCAATGGACCGACTCCTTGTGCAGAGAAAATTCCCCAAACCATCACACTTCCTCCACCGTGTTTTACAGTAGGGATTTGGTACCGAACATCATTTCTCGTACCAATAGGTCGTACATGTTGTCTACCATCGCTTCCAAAAAGATTAAATTTAGATTCGTCTGAGAAAGCTACTTTTTTCTAATCTTTGATTGTCCAATTTAGGTGATCTTTAGCAAATTATAATCGGGCCTTCTTATTCTTTTTATTGATTAATGGTTTTTTAATACCTATACGGCCAAAAAGTCCCACATCATGTAGTCTTCGTGTCACAGTACTACACTAACATTAGCTAGGTTTTTCATTCTTCAGCTCGCGTGCAATTTCGGTAGCAGTCTTCTTGACATCCGCAGTTGATTTGCGTTTAATGATTCGATCTACTTTTTTAGACGTTTTTCTTGGTCTTCCACTACGCGGACGATCTTTTAAAACCATATCCACAACGGTATTTTACAATAATATCGTTCACGGTTGATTTACGTATCGATAATAATGAAGCAATCTCACGAGAAGACTTTCCTTCTTTTGAAAATTTTATGACTCTCTCACGAATTTGGATTTGCATATGCCGAGCCATGTTTATGCTCCCACGACCTTTTATGAACTAAATGTGAAGATTTAACGCGCTATTATTAGTAAATACGTCTTTGAACGTCCTACTGCGTCAATGTATATTATGTGGCCGGAAATTTTTGCACATATAAATATAAAAATAATAATAATAAATATATTTACAAACATAAATAATATTCTTTTACTATATTATTTTGTTTCCTATATCTCATACTCACATCTCATAATAATTAAAAATCAATAGTCTTTTTTTTTATATATATATATATATATATATATATATATATATATATATATATATATATATATATATATATATATATATGTATACATATATATATATACATATATATATATATATATATATATATATATATATATATATATATATATATATATATATGTATGTATAACACGTAGGCTGAAAAGTTTTTGGGCTGATATATAGATATCGCCCTCTTCAAAAAATCCACATGATTTTTAGGAAGTACCAACCTACAAACGATACGTGTCAAAATTTCATGACATTTCGACGATTAGTTTACAAGTTCCAGTGGTTTTAGTGACGCTACTTTTGATATTTTCAAAACAATGGGAAAATCGAATTTCGTGTGTTGATTAAACACTGTTTTTTGATGGGAAAAAATACCGTTCAAGCAAAGTAATGGCTTGATAAGTATTACAGAGACTCTGCCCCTGGAAAATCACTCATCATTTACTGGTATGCTAAATTTAAATACCGTCGTACAGATAAAAATGATGCTGAACGCTCTGGACGCCTAAATGAGGTGTGGTTACACCGGAAATTGTTTTGGATGACGGTAAAGTGAAATTGCATGAGATAGCCGACACCCTAAAGATATCAAAAGGACGTGTTGGTCATATTTTGCATGGACATTTGGGCATGAGAAAACTCTGCTCGAAATGGGTACCTCGTTTGCTCATAGTGGACCAAAAATAACAACGTGTTGATGATTGGACCTGTTTAAGCGCAATAAAAAGTATTATTTCATGCGATATGTAACAATGGACGAAATATGGATCCACCACTATACACCGGAATCAAATGGACAGTCAGCTGAGTGCACAGCAGCCGGTGAAAGCCGCTCGAAGCGACCAAAGACATAACAGTCGGCTGGGAAGATTTTGGCCTCTGTATTTTGGGATACGCATGGAATAATTTTCATCGACTATGCTGAGAAGGGGAAAACCATAAACAAGAAAAAAGTGCTCTTTTATCAAGACATGTCAATGGTTACGATGGCAAAATTGCATGAATTGAAGTTCAAATTGCTTCCTCATCCACCGTATTTTCCAGATTTGGCCCCCAGCGACTATTATCTATTCGCAGACCTCAAAAAAATGCTCACGGGAAAGAGATTAGGCTCCAATGAAGAAGTCATAGCCGAAACTGAAGGCAAAAACAAATCCTTCTACAAGAAAGGTATAGAAATGTTAAAAAAGCGTTGGACTGATTATATCGCTCTTGAAGGAGACTATATTGATGAATAAAGTTGAATTTTGCTAAAAAAAAAGTGTTTTAACTAGGTAGCCATAGCGTAGTGGGAAAGGTGTCTGTCTTTTACGCCGGAGACCTGAGTTCGAATCTAGACTCGAAAATAATAAATTAAAAAAAAAACTTTCAACGTGACGGTCGTCTCTCTCGAGGAGGCAATCGCAAACCATCCGTAATAACATGCCTAGTAAAGCCCCTTCACTTTGCCGTTCGGAACCAGCATTAAACTGTAGGTCCCATTTGTCTGTGAGACACTACAAAAGGCACCAACCGCAGGCAAAGGCGAGAGGATCGCCAACGTCCGTATCGGATATGGCACTTCAAGAGGAAGACAGCCATTTTATTTCATTGCCCAGTTGATAAAACACTACCCTCTCCGACAAAAGAGTGGACCATTCGCAATTCTCAGCATAAAGAAATTAGTTACAAGAACTCCTTAAATTGGCAATATTTCATTAAGCCCCTGAAAAGCAAATGCAATGTCAATCATTTTCGAATTTGTCTTAATATCATTAAATGTCATGCAATCAGTTTCCAAAATTTCTTTTTTTATGGGTCTAGCACACGTGCTACAGGGAAATCCCTATAGCGCTCCAGCAGCGGCAGGGTGCCGAAAAAGCGATTCACGTTGTTCTTGAATCGCTGTAAACTGTACTCGGTGGGCAACAAAGCCCCGGGCCAATTACTCCAAAGGGATGATGTTCTCCATATAAAAGACTGCTTGAAAAGCGTTCTCCGCAGAGTAACAAGCTGAACCTCATACGGACGTGAAGTATTAGCGCTACGTGTATTTCTAACATGCACCGCTCGGGGAAGAATTACATCTACAGGGCTACATCTTTCGAACACTTTCCATAAAAATACTTGTAGAATAGACTCAAGTCGCCAACCGTTCTTCGATGTTCCAGCGAATCAAGGCCGCCGGTCAGTTCCGGGTCTCCAATCAGACGAACAGCTCTTCTCTGAACAGAATCCAACAAATGCAGTGTGTGTTTGTGAACGGAGTCCCAAACATGGGAGCAGTATTCCATAGTTGATCAAATTTTAGCTTTGTAAAGAGTTAACAGTTGTTGTGGAGTGTAAAGCTCTCTGGTTCGAAATAATAATCCCAACTTTTGAGAAGCTCTCCTTGCTATGCCTGCAACATGTTCATGCCAGGACATATTTGCTCCCAAATTAACGCCCAACAAATTGAGTGACAATGTTAGAGAAATGGAGTGCCCCGACATAATTATGTCGGGCTCAGCAACGTTAACTTTTTTAGAAAAAAACTGCCGCCTGGATTTTTGTAGCATTACTTGGTTACTAATAATAAACCTTAAATAATCACACAATAATTTTCAATAATTTCAATATACTATCTTTCTTAGAAATCTTGCAAACACCATTCGGTTTAAAAAATTGTCCTAAACACATGATACTTATTTTTCAATTAATCATGTATAACTTAACAACATGGTAGCATCATTATTGCAAGCCTCTTCAAATATTATCAAAGTGAGACTGTTTTTCAAATTTTTCTGATAAATAAATAAATATTTGAAGAAAGTATTTTGTAAATATTTAATAGTAAATAAGTAGATATACTTCCAACTGTTGGGTAACTACAGTACTATAGTATTATAAATATAAAGTTGTAAGTCAATATTACGAAATATAAATGAATATAATTTTATTGCTACATCTAGCAAAAAATAACCGGTCAAGTGCAAGTTGGACTTGAGCAATTAGTGTTCCCTACGCTGAAATAAAAAATTTTGTTAGGGAGGTATAAAATGATCAGTGACTTCACAAAACACACCCCAAATGAGTTTTCAGCAAAGTTTGTTTCCGATCTCAACTGATGACCTTGAAATTTTTGTTTTTTTTTATATACCAGATGAATTATTAAAGGTAATGAATGCACTCGTGATAATTTTCGTTCGATCTATTGTTTCAAATTTTTGGGATCAGTACTTTTCGAGATAGAGAGGGGGTCAGCGATTTCTCGAGATTTTTTCAAAACAATACAAAGAAAAGTGTGCGCATGTAAGACATTATATATATATTTCGTGTTTTTACAAGCTTTCATTTGACACCTCACTCGATGACCTAGTAAAATTTTTTTTTTCACTTCCGATTTCAGCCCCCAAAACTAACCCCTTAAGTCAAAATTTAACTTTTAAAACTACACGGACAGACAGACAGACCCCGAAGTGATCTTATAAGTGTTCCGTACGGAACACTAAAAACAATGTAACAAAAAAAATCGTTAAAGTGATTTTTGTAACTAATTAAACTATCAACAGGGAGTATTAATTGGAAGTACTATATTGTTGATGATTAACAATTATCGTATTTAACTTGAATTTCACAGTCCAAAATAGTAGGGGAGCGAGGGGCTTGTTGTAACAATTTTTAGAAAAAATAATTTAATATCCGTTTGCTGTTTTTGCATTAAAAGAGCGTCTGTCGATAGCCTAATTATTTCCTATTATACCGAAATAGAATAAGAACAAAATTATTAATATATGCTTCACACCAGAAATTTTCTTAAAAAAAGACCGTTGATACAACTTGCCCCGTCTTTGGGGGCTAGATATAACAGCCATAGGATAGGTAGTAACAGTAAAAATAAAGTAAATTTTGATACATATTTGAGCATTAATTTTGTTATCTTCCAAACCAACATAACACTTTACATTATCTATAATATTTATCATCAGTGATACTAAAACATACTTCTACAAAAACAATCAACATTAAAGATTTAACTATTAATTAATTTTCTAGTTAGATAAACTATATTTATAATCAAGAGGGCACTTTGAATCATATTCGTTTACTTAATACACCACAAGTATCTAAAAAAAATAAACAGCATTCGAAAAATAGACGCTCCATTATGACTAAATCCAGTCTTCATCAAAGTAACAATTTATACAAATAAATGATATAATATCTCCTGTCACACATTTTACATGTGCCCATATTTTACATGTTATACATTCTATCCATTCCTCTTTATCACAGTTGCTATAGGCTTCACCGCAAACTAGACAATGCCACTCCTCAGTTTCAGGTTCTGAATCGGACTTCAAAATTCTTTTTTCAACTTTTTCTTTATCATCTTTCTTTTTTGTTGATTTGCCATTGCCTTTTCCTTTTCCCTTTTCTTTTCCTTTTGATCGATCTTTGCCATCTTTTTTCTGTCTCTCTGTCATTTTTTTTTTCATATTCTTTTCTTAAAACTTCCTTTTCAAGTATATGAGTTAAAACAGTGGATTTTCTGTTGCGTCTGCTATGCGTTATTCGTTTGCGCGGTGGAGCCTTTGGAGGAGGTCTAACCTTCGAAAGTGAAAAATGTTTTTGCAAGCCTAAGCAACTTGGAGTTGGTTCTTTTGCAATTTCAATGTCACGTATAATTTCAGAAGTGTTTATATCATGTTTGGGAGCAGATTGTAATAATTCGGATTTTCACAGTCTTACGTTAAATTTTTCTGTCTTTCTAATAGGATTTGAACGATCAGTGACATAGGATGCTGCAAAGTCACTGTCTTGAAAGATATCGGCATTGAAAGGCCATATGCCGGATAACATGTTACAATGTGCCCCAAGATATTGTTACAACAAGCCCCGAACCATAATTTTCTACATTTAACAAAAATTTCATAAAATTATGTCGCTAAACGTGAAACTTTTTAAGGAATATTAAAACTAAGTACACTTTGGAATGGGGATGATTGCGATACTTTTTTTTCTACATAATGGACCCTTCTACATACATACATTTCTACATAGTGGGCTCTCTACGTAGCTCCCCTGTAGAGCCAGGCGCTTACTAAATAAATATGTATGTCCTGTGAGTAAGGATATGCTTTTTATATTAACACATTTTATAAAACAAATGTTTAAAAAATTATCTAAACTCCCCCTTATTTTCAAAGTCATCTCATAATCTTGTCATGACAAGCCACAATTTATTTAATATGTTATATCTATAATATATATAAAATGCAACGTCTTTCTGTCTGTCTGTCTGTCCGTTAGTGCGCTTATCACTGGAGAACCACTTCTCTGATTTACGTACTTTTTTTTTTAAAACATACATATGTTCTCTGGCCAGGTTATAGGCTATATTTTATTACGATAGATAGCATAAGGAATGAGTAATGACGTAAAATAGTGAATGATGTTGGAAAAAAGTTTGCCGCTAGCGCGTTGCCTTGCAATACACCGCCTAAACCATTAAATATGGAACAATATTATGTAGCAGAGAATATCTATAATCTATAATATATATAAAATGCAATGTCTCTCTGTCTGTCTGTCTGTCCATTAGTGCGTTTATCACGCGAAAACCACTTATACGATTTATGTGTCTTTTTTTAAATTCATACATATATTCTTTGGCCAGATTACATAATAATAATAATAATCTATATCTATAATATATATAAAATGCAACGTCTCTCTGTCTGTCTGTCTGTCCATTGGTGCGCTTATCCCTCGAGATCCACTTATCCGATTTACGTGATTTTTTAAATTCATACATATGTTCTCTGACCAGGTTATAGATATATATTTTATTACATCTATAATATATATAAAATGTAACGTATATATGTCTGTTTATCCGTTTGTGCGCTTATCACTGGAGAACTACTTATCCGATTTACGTGATTTTTTTTTTAAATATGCTAAACCATTAAATATGGAACAATATCATGTAGCAAAGAATATCTATAATATATATAAAATGCAACGTCTCTCTGTCTGTCTGTCCGTTAGTGCGCTTATCACTGGAGAACCACTTATCCGATTTACGTGCTTTTTTGTTAAACATACATATGTTCTCTGGCCAGGTTATAGGATATGATATATTTTACTACGTTAGGTGACATAAGGAACAAGCAGTGACGATAATAGTGAATCAAGTCGGAGAAAAGTTTGCCGCTAACGCGTTCTATTGCAATACACTGCCTAAAGCATTAAATATGGAACAATATCATGTAGCAAAGAATATAATATATATAAAATGCAACGTCTCTCTGTCTGTGTGTCTGTCCGTTAGTGCGCTTATCACTCGAGAACCTCTTATCCGATTTACGTGTTTTTTTTTTAATTCATACATTTGTTCTCTGGCCAGGTTATCTATAATCTTCTATCTAGAATATATATAAAATGCAACGTCTTTCTGTCTGTCTGTCTGTCCGTTAGTGCGCTTATCACTGGAGAACTACTTATACGATTTACGTGCTTTTTTTTTAAACATGCTAAACCATTAAATATGGAACAATATCATGTAGCAAAGAATATCTATAATATATATATATAAAATGCAAGGTCTCTCTGTCTGTCTGTCCGTTAGTGCGCTTATCACTGGAGAACCACTTATCCGATTTACGTGCTTTTTTGTTAAACATACATATGTTCTCTGGCCAGGTTATAGGATATATTTTATTACGTTAGGTGACATAAGGAACAAGCAGTGACGATAATAGTGAATCAAGTCGGAAAAAAGTTTGCCGCTAGCGCGTTCTATTGCAATACACTGCCTAAAGCATTAAATATGGAACAATATCATGTAGCAAAGAATATAATATATATAAAATGCAACGTCTCTCTGTCTGTGTGTCTGTCCGTTAGTGCGCTTATCACTCGAGAACCCCTTATCCGATTTACGTGTTTTTTTTTTAATTCATACATTTGTTCTCTGGCCAGGTTATCTATAATTTTCTATCTAGAATATATATAAAATGCAACGTCTTTCTGTCTGTCTGTCTGTCCGTTAGTGCGCTTATCACTTGAGAACCACTTATCCGATTTACGTGTTTTTATAAATTTAAACATATGTTCTATATAATTCGATATAAGCCTAGATAATGGGAGATAAGGAGAAATAATGGGAGATAAGTCGAGATAAGGCTCAATAATGGGAGATAAGTCGAGATAAGGCTCGATAATGGGAGATAATGGGAGATAAATATAAATAATGGGAGATAAGGAGAAATAATGGGAGATAAGCAGAGATAAGTCTAGATAATGGGAGTTATGGTGAGATAATGGGAGATAAGGAGAAATAATGAGAGATAAGGAGAAATATTGAGAGATAAGTCGAGATAAGCCTAGATAATGGGAGATAAGGTGAGATAATGGGAGATAAGGAGAAATAATGGGAAATAAGGAGAAATAATGGGAAATAAGGAGAAATAATGGGAGATAAGGAGAAATAATGGAAGATGAGCAGAGTTAAGCCTAGATAATCGAAATTATGTAGAGATAATGGGAGATAAGGAGAAATATTGAGAGATAAGGGAAAATAATGGGAGATATTTTATTACGTTGGGTAAATTAAGGAATAAGCAGTGACGATAGTGGTGAATCAAGTCCAGGCGAGCGGAGCCGCGGGCGCGGCTAGTATACTATATAATGGGTCTTATTTTTATAAAGTCCACGTGTTTTGGGAGCTAACAAGGACAGCTTACATCATTACTAACCCAAACGTAGGATAATGTGGTCCGAATATTAACATCAGGAAAAAAGTGTAAACAGTTTTCCGCAATCGGAGTTTTGACTCTAATATCGACAATCTACTGGCATTTTAATAAAATAATTAAACACCATAACATATAAATTTTAGAGAATTTAATGTCATAGAAAAACGTTCTCCGTCTGATGTGTCGAAGTGTATGATAATTAACGGAATATAACCATCTTGCCTCTTGTAACTTTAGAATGAACCGAAAATGGAAATTAAGTGAGGTCAGTCAGGTACAATATCCTAATTTCTAATTCCAGAAATATCAATATTAAGTGATCGTTAAGTGAAAATCCCTAGGTATATACTATTTCAGGTATAAGGGTCAAAAACCTATTTAACACCCACAACAAGGTAACCTGCAGGTTAAATATGACAGAATTTATAATCACATTTATATTAAGTGTGTGTATTATAGTACGTATATAAAATAGTTGGATCATGCCAAACTCATCATATGCTTATAAAAAGTACACACTGGTCAGTGGCATACGAAATAGGAAACATATGTCCAACGCTCTTGCGGATGTAGAAAATAACGCCCTTTTAGAAACAGTTTCAGAAACCTAGTGCAGTTTTTTTTCATAAGCAGCTTCGTTGTTAGTATTTTCTTTTTCCCTTGAAGAAATGCCCTTTATATACATCTGCTTCCCTTCCTGCCTCTTGAACCTAGATATGTCACTGACTGATATCTAATTGATTAGTTAGAAATATGAATGCTATTACAAGAAATATGTTTTCGAAGTATCACCTGTCTAATGGGAAACAAACATATTCTTGTAATAATTTTAATTGATCTTTTGATTTCACCTTGCTAATGGGCTTTACCTATTTATAGCGAAGCTCTTTTGTCCGTCTGTTTTAAGCAAAAATCGCTTTATCAAATCTAGGTTGGTAGTTAGGTGGCAGTTTTAGAGGAATTAGGAAATAAATTTTTTATTTAGAAACTCTTACAAAATTAGTGATTGTAAAATATACTTTAGAAGATGTCATTTTAAAAATGTGTTTTCATTGGTTCAATTTTTCTTTTGTGATTAGTACCCGTAACATAATGCTTTCAAAAAGCCACACAGTAATATAGCAGACAGCCCTGGTGAAGAGAAGAAATTAAAGGCTTAATAAAAATACACTCTATTACCCTAGTTTGGTTATTTTTTACAAATTTTTACTGTTTTCTGATTACAAATTTAAACTCCCTAAATTTTGTCACATTATAAAATGCATTTATATATAAATCAATATAAAATATAAAGGGTTTCTTCTTGAAAATATTTAATGTTTAATGTTTTGTGGTATTTTTCATAACTTCCTGTTCGGTGGCTTGGTAGCATTCCTCAATCATCGCTCCTGAGGAAGCTAACGTGGTTAGTGAAACGCGAGTCGAGTGCGAAAATAAAGTGTTTGGTGTAGTAGGGATATATACTGAGTAGTGTCATTGTGCCAAAGATTCCACATTACCAACATAGTTCAAATAACATTGCCACTTATTAGGGTATATATTTTTTGTACTGGTGTAGTAATGTAGTGAAGTCTCTTGAAGTACTCTTTATCATTTATCTTATAAATAGAAAAAATTATATATTTTGTTATTTGAAGTTGGAATCAAGGCATTTTCACTGCCAAAAGTTTTTTTAGTAATAATTAAAAATAACAAAAATTTTAGTACAGAACAAGGCCCTGAGGATGATCACGGGAGCCCCATGGTTCATGAGGAATCGTCAAATACACAGGGACCTCGGTGTGCCTACCATAAAGGCACACATGAGGAAAACCCAGCTAAACTTCCTGAAGAAGGCGTCCCAGCACCCAAAGCCATGCATCAGGGACGCCTTCCGACTCCCACAACATGCCCACCGCCAGTTTCCTCGACCGTCTGACCCTCTCTCGGATGAAGACGATGACCCCCCTCGCCCGCCATGAAAGAACATTGTAAATCTAGATTAAGTTAGAATAAGTCCTAGTTTAAGTTAATACTAAGCCCTATGTTAAGTTAGCGTAAGTCTTAGGCTAAGGTAGTTTAAGACTTAGTATTAAGAAAACCATGTATCAAATCACATTTCCTAGGTTAAGTTAGTATAGGACCACTAGTATAAGAGCTTAGGTTAAGTTAGTATAAGCAAACATTCATTTTAAGTTATTTTTAGCATTCATTCATTAATGTAAGTAAGAGGCCTAGCCTTACTTTTAATTCAATAAAGATACTGAACAAAAATTTTAAATTAAAGCAGAATACCACGATCAAAAATGCCCAGGGAGTGATAATCACAAACATAGACGAAATTAATCAAATAGCGCATACTTTCTACAGTCGACTCCATACTTCACATATATCAAAACCAGCCCACTACACAATAAAAGTGACAAATACGGGATCAGAAGAACTACCTGCAATAACAAACTGTTATTAACTCGGCTTAACTCAGCTTATTGACGAACCAACACGGATCCCTGATCGAGACGGAGATTTACACGGTCACAGTAAATCCGCCGTTAGGTTCTTCCGACCATAAACTGCTTTCGATATCGAGTATCCTGCCAATCAGTGACAGAGAGGCGCCTAGGCTGCGCAAGATTTGGCACTACAAATCTGCTAAATGGGAAGATCTCATGGAATACTTTCGAACTTTCCCTTGGATGGACGTTTGTTTTCGATCCGATAACCCATCTGACTGCGCCAGGGAGGTCTCCGATGTTATTTTGGCTGGTATGGAAGCTTACATCCCTTTTTCGAAGAAATGCTCCTCCAACGGCAAGCCTTGGTTCGACCGAAAATGCAAAGAAGCTGTTGCTTCTAAACATATTGCCTACCGACAATGGCGTGAAAATCCTAACATCTTAAATCGAAACATCTTTGTTCATGCCCGGAACAGATGCAAGGGAATTATCGACGAAACCAAGGAGGCACACAATCAACGAATTAGAAACAAACTTCTCGCTTGTCCCAACAATTCCAGGTCCTTTTGGGCAGTCGCTAAGGCAGTTAGTCAAAATTTTACCAAATCCACCATACCACCACGGCCAGATAATTCCATTGCAACCACACCTGTTGAGAGAGCGAACTTGTTGGCTGAACTCTTTGCTTCACATTCTACTGTCGATTTCCAAGGAAAAACACCACCTACTATTCCCATATTGCAGTCAAGGATGCCCGATGTTGTCTTCAGACAGCGCATCATAAAGCGTATTTTAATGAAGCTAGACACCAAGAAGGCTTCTAGCGCTGACGGAATACCTGCCATAGTTCTCAAAAAACTGTGCAAGGGAACTAACACCAGTTTTCTGTAGACTTTTAAACCTATTCTACAGAAAGGGAATATTTCCGTCCTGCTGGAAATGTGCCACGGTTCAGCCGATACCTAAAAAAGGTAAGAAGACCTTGCCAAGTAACTACCGACCAGTTGCACTGCTTTCAATAATATCGAAAGTCATGGATCGATCACCAATATGGTTTTCGTAAACATAGATCAACAGGAGATCTTCTGACTTATGTAACACATGTTTGGAACAACGCAATTGAACACTTTGGAGAATCTCGAGCGGTTGCTCTTGACATATCCAAAGCATTCGACCGTGTTTGGCACGATGGACTGTTGGCTAAGTTGCGCTCTTATGGTATGTCTGAAAGGTTCTGTTTGTGGCTCTCATGTTTCCTCAGAGAGCGTTCTTTACGAGTGGTGGTCGACGGATTTCTTTCTAACACCCTCACTATCAACGCCGGTGTGCCCCAGGGCTCTATACTGTCTTCTACTCTCTTTCTCATTTACATTAACGATCTGCTGGAAAAAGACCGGGAATCCAATCTATAGCTTTGCAGATGACAGTACGCTTGTCTCTTCATTCACCTTGAACGCTCGGACATCGGCTGCTCAGGCGAATATCCGCAGACAGCAGGAGGTCGTTCAACTCAACAAAGATCTGGAAGAAATTCTATCTTGGGGTGACAGTAACCAAGTGGAATTTAACGCTACAAAAACCCAAGCGGCAGTTTTTTCTAAAAAAGCTAACGTTGCTGAACCCGACATAGTTGTCGGGGCATTCCATTCCCCTAGCATCGTCGCTCAATTTGTTGGGCGTTAGTTTGGGAGCAAATATGTCTTGGCATGAACATGTTGCAGGCATAGCAAGGAGAGCTTCTCAAAAGTTGGGAATATTATTTAGAACCAGAAAGCTTTACACCCCACAGCAACTGTTAATTCTTTACAAAGCCCAAATTTGGGGCTCCGCTCCCAAACATACACTGCATTTGTTGGATTCTGTTCAGAGAAGAGCGGTCCATCTGATTGGGGACCCGGAATTGACCGGCGGCCTTGATTCGCTGGAACATCGAAGAACGGTTGGCGACTTGAGTCTGTTCTACAAGTATTTTCATGGAAAGTGTTCGAAGGATGTAGCCCGCTTAATTCCTCCCAAAGCGGTGCATGTTAGAAATACACGTCGCGCTGGTGCTTCGCATCCGTATGAGGTTCAGCTTGTTACTCTCGCGTACGACGCTTTTCAAGCAATCTTTTATATGGAGAACGTCATCCCTTTGGAATAATTTGCCCAGCGCTGTGTTTCCCACCGACTACAATTTACAGCGATTCAAGAACAACGTGAATCGCTTTTTCCGCACTCGTGCCGCTCCTGGAGCGCTTTAGGGACTTCCCTGCAGCACGTGTGCTAGAACAATAATAATAAAAAAAAACACTGAAATAAAAGAAGCCTTAAAACAAATGAAGAATGGAAGATGCCCTGGAGAAGACCTAATAACGTCAGAGATGCTTAAACTAGGTGGGAACACTATCATAAACCCTATAAGACTACTTATGAACAGATGTCGAGACGAAGGGAAGACACCCACAGCTTGGAGTAATGCTGAGGTGGTGCAGATATTTAAAAAAGAGGACATAACAAATATGGAAAACTATAGACCCATCAGCTTGTTGTCCCATCTTTACAAATTATTTACAAGGATAATACCTAACCAGCTAACAAAGAATCTCGATTTCTATCAGTCCGTAGAACAGGCCGGATTCCGAAAGGGATACAGCACCATCGAGCAGCTCCATGCCGTGAGATAAATAATTGAAAAGGCAAATGAATACAACATCCCTATCCATTTTGCATTTGTTGATTGTCAAAAGGCGTTCGACAGTATCGAAATAATATGGGCAATACTGAAATCACTCCAAAGTGCCAGGATAGACGCCAGATATGCTGAAATTATTGAAAATATTTATCAAAATGCTATTTTCCACGTAAAAATTAATGAACAACTAAAAATCAATAAAAATCGGGTAGAAAGAGGAATCCAACAGGGCGGCACGATCTCGCCAAAACTCTTCACCTTGGCTATGGAAGATAAGGACATAAATATTGATGGAACTTATTTCAACTATTTGCGTTTTGCAGACGACACGGTTTTAATTTCCTCGGACATCAAGGAAATACAACAGATGCTAATAGAACTAAACGTCACGGAAGGTTGTTCTTAGGACGAACTTTAATAAGGCAAAGATAATAAGCAAGGACAGCCCCCAGATCAAGATAGATGGTAACAACATAGAAAACGTAAACGAATACACATATCTGGGGTATAATGTTACAAACGGGAAAGAAAACCAAACATTACAAATTTCCGCCAGAATTGGACTATCTTCAGAAGAATGAACTATATATTACAAGAAGGAGAAATTCCTATAAATCTAAAAAGATAAGTGTTTGATTCTTGTATTTTGCCTGTGGTCACCTACGGACTCGAAACTATGACACAGAAAGTGCCAATAGGTTGAGAATAATGCAAAGAGCCATGGAGAGAACAATGCTGGGAGTTTCTCTCAGGCATAAGATCAGAAACGAAGAGATAAGGCGCAAGACGCGTAGAAAAGATATTATCGAACGAATTACAAAAATGAAATGGAGTTGGGCAGGACATACCAGGTGTACAAGTATGAAATGTGGATTTTTTTTTCTAAAAAAACATGTTAAATTCGGAAGAATGATAAAAAGTGCTTTATTCAAAGTATGTTCCATCGCTTGTTATACATTTTTCCTATCTTTCGAGCAATTTGTGAATACCACGCCAGTAAAAATCTTCCCCTTTTGCTGCGAACCATTCATCGAGCCATTTTTTCACATCTTCGTACGAACCAAAGCGCTGCTCAGCAAGTGCGTGACCCATCGATGCAAACAAGTGGTAATCGGAAAAATGACTTTGTGTTGCCTCTTTCGGTATTCTGGCCTTTTTTCAAGCAGCGAACGGTTCAAATCGGTCAATTGTTGTTGGTAACGTTTAGTATTAACCGTTTCCCCAGGTTTTAATAGCTCATAATAGACCACGCCCCTCTGGTGCCACCAAACACAGAGCATCGTCTTTCTGCCAAAGCGATTCGGTCTTGCGGTTGATATGGATGCTGCGCCTGGGTCTACCAATGATTTTTTGCGCTTGAGATTCTCAAAATAAATCCACTTTTTATCCCCTGTAACTATATGATGCAAAAACGACTTCTTTTGTACCGAGCGAGTAAAATGTCACACGTGTTTTTGCGCTTTTCCATTTGCCTGTCGTTCAACTCATATGGTACCCATCTACCGGCTTCTGAATCTGTCCCATCTCTCGTAGCCGATTGGAAACAGCTTGTTGACTAACGCCCAATTGCTCGGCGAGTTGTTTTTGTGTTTGCGAATCATCTTCGTCCAACAATGCTTGAATTCCACATCTTCCTATTTTTTTGGCGGTTTTCCACGGTCACCACTTTTGAAACACCGAAACCAACGTTCACACCTATCTTGCGATGGAGCATGTTCACCATAAGCTTCTCGAAGTAATCGGTAAGATTCAACAGCAGTTTTCTTCAAATGAAAACAAAAAATTAATGTTGTCCGCGAATGCTCTTTGTTCGGTATAAATTTCGACATACTGAACACAACACTATGCACACACTTTTCCAATTTATCACTCGTGCGCGTCTGACACATGACACAACAAAATGGCGCAGTGTCAAATCTTTATAGCAAAACTGCATTGGTGCACCATCTGTTGTCTGAAATCCGCATTTCATACTTGTACACCTGGTATTGCAAGAGATAATGGTAATAAATGAACTATTGGTACATTATCTTAAATGGCATTAAAGTTAGAAACACGCTTCTTTCATATTAAATCAACTCGCATTTTTATTTTCCAATTAAAACTTCAATTTTAACATCATTCAGTTTTTCATTTCCGGCAGATTTTCGTCCATTTTAAATTAAACGAAAATCAAATAACTTTATATTTGAAACGAGGACACTCGTTATTTTTTTATTACATTACCATTCCGCCTTGCATCACGACCAAAGCCAATCGGAGCAGCCAGAAAACTCGACCATCGATCGTCGGACGTTTAATTACATTCAACTTCAAATACGACGCGGCCGCGAATTTACAATGCTATAAAAATATTAAACCCGACAACCGTTTTAAAATACTGTAATCAAGAAAAATTATTGTACAAATCGTTTGGACTCGGTTAAATCGCCGCCAGTGAACTGAAACGATGGTTTTCTGCACCGTAATTGATAAAGATTACCGCACCATCAATGTCATGTTTATGGGCTGGAAAGAAACGTAAACTGATTAGTTTCTGTTTCTTTAAGCTTTCTTTATAACTACACTATACAGCTAATGTACCATTGCAAACATGTTCTAGTGGTTGGGTTTTACTCACTGTGTAGCTAATTCTAAAATAGGAAGCTATTAGCCTATTAGTTTGTACTTCGTACTGAAATCCTACTAAGGCAATAAATACCTAAGTAAATTTCCACAATTACTTTACTTACTTTAAATCGGTAAACTATTATATTTCTCAGTCTGTTTTTCTGTTCATAATCTAATTTAAATTCATTTATTTGTCCATGAGATTATAGACAGACGCGTAAACCGCGTAAGATTTGTCACTACAAATTTGAAAAATCGAAGAAATTACGGAATATTTTGGATTTCCATTTATTTTAGATCCGACGACTCATCTGACTGCGCTTTTGGCCGCTAGCATAGAAGCTTACATCCCTTTTCGAAGAAATGTCTTTCCAACGACAAGTCTTGGTTCAAAAAAATGTAAACAAGCTGTTGCCTCTAAACATCTTCCTTACAGACCATGGCGTGAAAATTCTAACGTCATTAATCCTCTTCGTTCGTACCTGGAACAGATGCAAAGAAATCATCGACGAAACCAAGAAAGCACACAATCAAAGAATTAAAAACAAACTGCTTGCTTGTTCCAATAATTCCAGGTTCTTTTGGTCGGTCGTTAAGGCCGTTAGTCAAAATGTCGCTAAAACCACCACTCACACGCCCAAATGATACTATTGCAACGAAACCTGTTAAGAAAGTCAATTTGTTAGCTGAACTCTTTGCTTCACATTCTACTGTCGATTTCCAAGGAAAAACACTATCCGCCACTCCTAATGGGCAAACAAGGAAGCCCGATATTGTATTACACAACACCTCAACAGTCTAATTTTTGTGTTAATATTCAGATCGCGACTTCAGTTTCAGTATTGTAATAAACGTTACTTTGGCTTTCTCGATTCTATAGTTGATCTCTTCTGTCTCATTGTACAGAGTGGAAACGTGGACGCTGACTGAAGCATCAATGAAAAAACTGGAAGCTTTGGAAATGTGGTTGTACATAGGCATGTTAAGAATATCCACGTGGCAAATGATGAGGTTCTGAAAAAGTTGAATAAAACAACCGAAATCCTTAATACCAGAAAAACCAAGAAACTGTAATATTTGGGGCACATCACGACGAATGAACACAGATACAAATTATTACAGCTAATATTGCAGGGTAAGGTGCTGGGAAAAAGGGGTCCTGGACGAAGGAGCATTTCATGGCTGAAAAATCTAAGATCTTGGTTTTCGATGACAACAACAGGTGTTTTCCGAGCGGCAAAATCCAAATTGTCTTAATAATCGCGAACATCCGGAAAGCATAACGCATCAAATATATATATATATATATATATATATATATATATATATATATATATATATATATAATACATTAAAATTCCGGATTTCAATCCATTCGTGAATTTGCACGACGTTTCGTCAAAATCTCGTTTGGCATTTTCAAGTGCTCTTGCTGCTGCTGCTACTCGATACTATGATCTTGCTGCTGTTGCCGCTCGAAGCCACCTGATTAAGATTTGCGCTTTTACATGCACTGGCCTGAAGATAAGAGAAAATCATGGTATGCAGCAGCAGCAAGATCACGGTATCGAGTAGCAGCAGCAGCAAGAGCACTTGAAATTCATTGTAAGACGTATATATGTATGTGTGTATATATATATATATATATATATATATATATATATATATATATATATATATATATATATATATATACATAAAGATAACCGAAGGGGGCTTTCCAAAAAATGCCCTCCCCTAAAAAGACTTATCTTCACTGAACTATACCACAGTCAAACATAGATGACCGAAGAAGGGAATGAAGTTTTAGAAACCTTGAAATTTTTGTTTTTTTCATATATACCAGATAAATTATTAAAGGTAATGCACTCGTGATAATTTTCGTTCAATCTACACCCCGTGGAGAATATTCCAGATTTTTTCCAAAATTTTTGATCAGTACTTTTCGAAATAAGGTGGGGGGACAGCGATTTTTCGAGAAAAGTGTGCGCAAGTTTTTTATAAATATATATATAGAGAAAATATGTGCGCAAGTATATACATATACATTATTATATATATATATATATATATATATATATATATATATATATATATATATATATATATATATATATATATATATATATATATATATATATATATATATATATATATATATACATATATATATATATATATATATATATATATATATATATATTTATATATATATATATATATATTTTACTCGTGGTTTCACAAGCTTTCATTTGACACCACATTCGATGACCTAGTAAAAAATTTTTTTTTTCACTTCAGATTTCACCCCCAAAACTAACTCCTTAAGTCAAAATTTAACTTTCAAAACTATACGGCTCTGATGAGGCTATCAATTCCTATATTATTACCAAACTTCAACTTTCTATGACAAATAGTTTCAGAAAAAATCGGGTGTGACAGACAGACAGACAGACAAACACCGAAGTCATTTTATAAGTGTTCCATACGGAACACTAAAAATGTTTTATTTATCCATCAACATGGGTGAATAAAGTACACTGAAAACCTAAAATCACATGATCTTAACCTTTTGGGTATTTAATGTTTCATATTATCACAGGGAACAATATTCAATACGCAAGAATCTCCTAGCTCTAGTCAATGGCAATTGTCGTATAATAGATGACAATTGACAAGTGACAAATGATATTTGATATATCACATGTAATGTATTATGACAGATGGATTTTGAACCTGTGCAGAGCCTTATCATCACGTAAAAGATATTAAGATAAGGCTTTCCAAGGTGGAGAATGGTGATAACGTCACAGATTTTAGAATAAGAACGACATAGAATTTAGGATAAGCATCTCCTCTAAAAGACAAGACTTAAAACCCGATTTTTTTCCCCTACTGGTAAGATTGAAATCATTACTCTCAAACCTATGATTATTAAAAGAGATTGGATAATTAATGAAGATATTTGTTATTAAAATTCTATTGTTATAAACGATGAGTTTTTAGTGCGTTGCATCTTCAAATATGAATAGCGCTACTGACATTGTCAAATTTTAACCCTGCATATTGCAGTTTTCAGTGCATTGTAATCAGGATGTGATGGACCCAGTCTATTTTAAGCAAAAACTATCCGTGTGCGGCCATTTGGGCCAGGAAGTACCTGCGTAATCCTTTACGCTGCAAAGGAGTCCGTTAATACCATGGAGCAGTTAGGCCAAACTCTAATAAAACCATAACAATATTTATTACTTATTAGGTGCTTATATTATAATAATAAACCATTTTTGGGGAGGACACAGGTATATATTTTCCAAAATCAGAGTAATATTGTGTTTGTTTTCTGATCGTTGTATGTGTTAGACCATAAACAATAATTATTATGGAAGTTAAGTGTATTGTTAGCGAGAAAGGGAAAGAACTACTAATAATCCAGAATTTTAAATTTTGCGTTGGAAATGTCTTAAAAGATCCAATGGTACGATGGAGGTGCGTCAATAAAAAATTCAAATGTGCTGCAAAAGTTTATACCGCCTGTAGCGACTTCAATATTGTTTTAAATTCTGATTTATATCATAACCACGGTCCTACAAAACATCTTCAAAGACAAGCGTTGAGTAATTCAGTTAAAAGAAAAGCCCTGAACAATTTATAAGAAAAACCAGGTAAAGTATAGTATTTTTCAAGAACTAAGAAAGTGATTTGCAAATTGATACAATAATAACATTAACAACCGTTAGGATCTTTGCACGTACCTGGCCGTAACAGGGTCGTAATTATATATATATATATATATATATATATATATATATATATATATATATATATATATATATATATATATATATATATATATATATATATATATATATATATATATATATATATATATATATATATATATATGTATACACCTCCCTTTTAATCTAACATTTTATTGGCTACTTCGTGTTTATAAAATAAAGAATATTCTTCATTTTATCTGCAGTATTATACTGAAATAGTGCATATTATAAAGTTCAATAGTGTCTTAAAATGCCCGAAGCCCTTTCCATCAGAAGCGGCAAATGTTTGCCGTTGACGCAAAAGTGATAGTTAAAAGTCTTTATTTAAAGATAGTGGAGCGAGGCCACGAAAAGTATTTTTCATTGATGGAGACATCAAACAAACAACCCTGGAAGTACTTTGGAACAAAAATAATTCATAGCCCTGAAAGCACAGTCACGAAAAGACAAAGGTCTATCGAAATGTATTGATTTCTGTCAAGAAGACTTAATCCGCCGCAAAATTATGAAATGTATGCAGAACAAAAAGTTCCTACGTAATTGTCACTTTCACGGAAGCTGCCCGAGGATAGATGTGATATAAAATGTTCCACTACAACTTTATGGCGTATTCTACGTCGTTTGGGGATTGTGTTCAAAAAAATAGACGCATGGCAAGTTATAATGGAATCACGGCGCTTACGACAACTCAGAATGGAATTTCCTTTGAAAAAATAAATACAGCTAGATCGGAAAATCGAACGATACTCTACCTAGATGAGATTTGATATGACACCCAGTAAAGGATGGATTGATAAATCCAAAAAATGCCACATCAAAGCTCCATCAAATAAAGGTAAAAGAATAACTATTTTACATGCGGGGTCAGAAGAAGGCTGGATACCAGAATGTCTATTTCTAGCAACCAAGAATATTTCAGATTCCAGCTTGGATTATCATGTGATACAACCGCTGAAGTTTTTGAAGATCGGCTTCAAAACAAATTAATGCCGAATATACCACCAAACAGCTGTATTGTGAAGGATAATGCATCCTATCATTGGAACCGGCAAATTCACAGGGACCTCGGTGTGCCTACCGTAAAGGCACACATGAGGCAAACACAACAGAAGTTCCTCGAGAATGCGTCCCAGCACCCCAACCCGTGCATCAGGGACGCCTTCCGACTCCCACCTCAAGTCAACCGCCAGTTCCCTAGACCGTCGGACCCGCTGCTGCTCTCGGACGAAGATGATGACCCCCCACGCCCACCGTGACAAGAAAAATGTCATTCTAGGTTAAGTTTTAATTTAGTCCTAATTTAAGTCTTGATATCCTAGCTTAAGTTAGCATAAGTTCTTAGTCTAAGGTAGTTTTTAGTCTTAGTTCTAAGTCCTAGCTTTAAGAAACTCCATGTATACATAAAACGCATTTCCTAGGTTAAGTTAGTATAGGACCCCTACTGTAAGAACTTAGGTTAAGATAGAATAAGTTACCATTTATAATTAGAATAAGTATACTTTTACAATTATAAGAAAGAGGCTGTGCTTATCTTAGATTCAATAAAGACAATGACATCCTATCATAGTCGCCAAATGAATAAGATACCAAGTTCCACCAGTAGAAAAAGGGAAAATACAAGCCTTTTTGTGCGAACGTGACATATATTTCCATGAAAGTTATACAGTTAAACAATTGTTAGAAGTTTTAAAAAGTTACAATTTTTTAAAAAGGAATATGTTTGTGATAAAATTGCAAAGGAAACAGGAACGAAATAATTCAGCTTCCACCATATTATTGTATTTTAATGCGATCGAGTTGATATGGCATAAAACTAAAGTCTAATATAAGTGCTCACAATAATACACCCACTTTAAACAGTAGTGTGATTGATTGATAAAGACAAAAGTCAAAAATGTAACCGTTGAAAACTGAAGAAACTGTAGTCAACACGTCAAAAAAATTGAAAACTCATATATGTTAGATGTATGTACATAAATATAAATAGTTTAGAACCTGTAAAAAAACTTATTACTGATTTGAACTAGATATTAACTAATAACTAAAATTGTAACAAATGTAAGCGAGGACACTGTACACTGTTTTAATTTTTTGTGTAATATATTATGTGTATTATTCAGTACATAAAACATTAAAATTCAACTGTCTTATCACAATAAAATTTTAAACCCAAAAATTAAATAATCAGGTATAGTGCGGCCCTACACGATGCCTTGTCATTAAACAGCTATAAATTAATCACTTTCGAATCTTGTTGAATTTTAAATGGGTATAGGTAGCTAAGTCACTTTCTTAGATCGTGAAAAATATTATAATTCATCGAGAACATAGTGATAATGGTATAGCGTTTGCAGAAATTACCATGGACGATACTGATAAAATCCGAAGCAATCTTTACAGAAGTAGGCGAAGTAAAATGCCTCCACTGCCCGGAACACAAAGTGTAGTTTTTGAGACACTAGAAACGCGTGAACTAAAGACAAATAAAGGCGAATCTTTTTTATTAATTAATTACAGAGAACAAAAAATGATAATTTTCTCGTGCAATGCTAATCTCAGTTTCTTATGTTCTGCCGAGACTGTGTGAAATTATTTTTATTCAACACATTCCAAAATTTATGAATTTATTGACGCGCTCTCAAATTTTCAAACTGAAAAATACGTCAAAATTACCACTACTCATCAATTTACAAAGTTCTGAGATCGTCACAAGTTAGAGCTACGAAAAACTTTGTATTATCAAAAATCAAAGAATATAAACAGAACCATATTACAAGGTTTTATTAAATGTATTTCTCTTAAATATGCTCCTTCATAATGAATGTAACGAAAGACTGATTTTGTCAAATTTCCACTTTATATAGTTTCACTGAAACTGTATGACGCGTTTCGCTATACTATAGCTTCTTCTGATACAATTGTTTTTTCTTTTTTTGTATCAGAAAAGCTATGGTATAGCGAAACGCGTCATACAGTTTCAGTGAAACTAAATAAAGTGGAAATTTACAAAATCAGTCTTTCATTACATTCGTTATGAATTTCCATCAAGTAACAGCCACAACAATTCAAAACTCCTTCATAATAATTAATAAATTTCTAAAATAAATTGCTGAGTTTTAGTTTTTACCTACCCTTTTTTCTGATGTCGAATTGGGCCTTAATCTCACCCTTTACATTTTTGGCCCAACTCGACCTACGGAACACAAATTTTCAACTACCTTTGGCCCAACTGGTCTACGCTCAAACTATCGATTCCATTTCAAAAATATTTTTGATCATTTCAAAATAAATTCCTCTTTCCCACTCATTTGTAATAGTTATCGTAGTATTTTTAATGTTTTCGAAAATATTTCTAATCTGTTAACAATAATTGTACAATCATTCAAGTACTTGTGGTTATATTATGTAACGTTGTAAGAGTCCAATTGCCGAGTATCATTTATTGATTTAATTAATGAACATATTAGTCTTCTTTTCGTTCCAACCTTTACACGAGTTACAAATACAAATTATCAGAAACGGTTGCTCTTAAAACTAACATATGCACATATAACGCCCAAAATAAATACCGTACGGGAAGGCGTAAAATGCTTTTTCACATCCCCGTATTTTCTTTCAACATTTAATAACATTGCCACAAAAGACCGTAGGGTGAAATTAAAAGTGAAGTACTCTCAGACCCTCCGACCCTCATTGCAATCATTTGTGCTTGTTTGACTCCGGCAATAAGGGCGCTATCCGGCTACAGTGACTTTTAGCACATAGACATTTGTATTGATATCAAAATAAATTGGCCCCATCAAAAATGTTAAACACTTTGATTAAAATAAAATAATAATGGAATATGTTCCATCTTATAAAATTTAAAAACTTAAAGTGTTGTATCACTATCCTTAATACTACGAGTACCGGCTTTTAAAATTTTACAAATGATCACTAGATGGCGCTGTTGAGATGTGACATTACCATTGTTGTAAAATTTGACATTCATTATTGTTAAAACAGTGGCAGTTCAGAAATTGGCCGAGTAGTTTGTTTACAGTGAGCGTTTGAAAAAAAAAACAATTTTGTACAGAGTGAGTCAACGATAAAGTAAAGTTCATTATCTCATTTATTTCGGGAATGACGAAAAAATGTTAAATACAATAGTTTTAGGGATGTTAAGGTGCACAGTTTAAAATTATTTTTGAGTATAGAGGGTACTTCAAAAAAGTGTGTTTTTTTTTAAATTGAACATCCTTTTTTCTAATATATTTTTAAATTCTGCGTAACATTTTATAACTTTTTTATTAATAATGTTATATACCTAAACCTAGTAGTTTGTCTAATATTTTAATTTTTTAAAAAAAAATACTCGTTTTCAGTTTTGTAAAAAATTGCCAGTAGTGCATTGTTTCTGAAGGTGGAATACTCATAATTGGTACGAGCGTTCTATAGAGATGAAAAAAAAGATATATGTAAAGAAATTTGAGCTAGATGCTTCATGGTGTTCAAAATAACTTTATGCATTTCGACTATTTTAAATTGAAAAATCTCAAATTTTTTAAATGGCCACCCTGTATATTATCATTTTTTCTGATAGATTTTACAAAACCCTTCAACTTTTAGTATTTTGAATTTTTCAATTTTTAGCCTTGTTTTTAATTCACTTACGTTATAACATCATAGTTGTCAAGACAAAACAAAAATGTAGGCATTATCAAATTTTGACATGTCTATTAAGCAAGTAAAAATAGTTTAATTTGTTGTAGTAAGTGACGTATAAAGGTAATAGTTACGTATTTTCCTAAAAATGAATTAACTGATATGGTTTATACACTGGGCGAGGCAGGAAAACATTTTCTTTTGGCATCTAGAGAATCTTTTCGGTGCTTAATGGAACGGTTTGATGGTAGTGGTAGCGTTGAGTATACGAAACGGAAAGAAGTAAACCAGAATGCTACCAATGAGGAAAAAGAAATAGAGATTTTACTTCATGTTGAAGATAATTCCCAGGTCAGCAACCGTCAACTAGCTGACTTATCTGACATTCCAATCTACGGCTAATCGCACCACGAGAAAATACAAGTATCATCCCTTTCATATGGAACTACACCAAGAACTCCAAAACAGTGATTTTGAACGACGAGTAAACTTTTGTACCACCATGAATGGAGCAATAGAGGCCGATCCAAATTTTTTATCCAAAATAATGTTTTCTGATGAAGCTACTTTTCGCAGTAATGGAGCAGTTAACAGCCATAACATGCATTATTATTCAACAATTAATCCATTTTGGGTTCGGGAAGTTCAAAACCAAAACCATTGGTCGCTTAATGTATGGTGTGGAATAGATATCTAAATTTTTTGCAAAACAAATTACCCTAGCTTCATGAAGAAGGTAATAACTTTGAAAGGTAACAAATGTGGATTCAACAAGAAAGAGCTCCTGCTCATTATCACCGGGAAGTTCGGGAATTTTTAAACGATCGTTACCCACAAAAATGGATCGGTAGGGATGGATTCATTCAGTGGCCCTTCTCGATCATGTTAACTTACGACTTAACACCTTTAGACTTCTTTTTGTGGAGCTACATTAAAGATCGTGTTTATGTGAATCTCCCTACAACACCAGTAGATATGGAAAATAGGATACGAGATGCATGCAGGACAATAACGCCCTTTATGCTAAGGAAAGTGATGGAAAATATAGTAAAATGACTAAACATGTGTATTCAAGTAGACGGGCACATTTTTGAACATTTATTACGTCACAATAATAATCATTAGATAAGTTAAACGATATTAAAATTATTATTAATTGTTTGTTTATGTGTTTACAATAGCGTAAGTGTATTAAAAACAAGGGTAAAAATTGAAAAATTTAAGATAATTTGAAAACTAATAGAAATAGGTATATGACATACTTAATAAGAGTTGGAGGGTTTTGTAAAATCTATCAGAAAAAATAATAATATATAGGGTGTGCCATTTAAAAAATTTGAGATTTTTCAATATAATATAGTCGAAATGTATAAATTTATTTTGTACACCCTGTAGCATCTAACTCAAATTTCTTTACATATATCTTTTTTTTTCATCTCCATAGACCGATCGTACCAATTATGAGTCCATTCCACCTACAGAAACAATGGCGCACTGACAATTTTTTACAAAACTAAAAACTAGTATTTTTTTTAAAAAATTGAAATATTGGAAAAACTACTAGGTTTAGGTATATAGCATTATTAATAAAAAAGTTATAAAATTTTACGTAGAATTTAAAAATAAATAAGAAAATAGGATGTTGTATTTAAAAAAACAATGTTATATCGGCCACACTTTTTTAAAGTACCCTGAACTTTTTACTGTGCTAACCGTAAAACTATTGTATTTAATATTTTTTTTCGTCATTCCCGAAACAAATGAGATAATGAACACTCTCACCCTGTACAAATGAAAATTTCACGTGAAGGTTTTGTTGGATGATTTTTTATGATTTTAGTAAAGGCCTAATTCAACAATAATGCCTCGAATCGCTTTGTTCAACTTTTGGTAATGAATCATCCTCAGAAAAGACTGTTTACAACTGGCTTGTCTCTGTAAGTCGTCTTCAATTTTGGCGATCAGCGCCGCATCCTCTGTTACGCAGACAAGACTAATTCTGTTTCTCATTCTGTGTCTCATTCCTGGTGACTAGTCTTCTATTATTCTGTCCATTAAAAGATTCAATAAAAACGGACTAAGACTATCTCCTTGTCTAATTCCTCCTGGGACTGGGATATTTCCTATAGTGTTCTCCCTTTTTTTAATTTTCGTTTTATTGTTCAAGTTCTTTATTACTTTCAGAACATTTGCCTATATCTTTTTCTACGTAGGCGTTTGTATTACGTCATTGAGTCTGACTTTGTCTAAGGCTTTAGTTAAGTCTATGAAGCATACGTACGCTGTCATATTGTACTCTATTGCTTTTTCTTTAATTTGTTTCATAACGAATATTGTGTCTGTGGTAAATCTATCTTTCCGGTACCCTGGTTGTTCTTCTCTATTTTTTATTTGTGACTCCAGTTTCTCCTTCAACAGGCCTGTAAACAATTTCATTGTTGCATTTAAAAGAGTTATTCCTCTGTAATTTTCTGGGCACGTTTTTTGTCCCTTCTTGAAAATCGGAATTGTAATGCTGGTGTGCCAGTCACTCGGTATCTCCGTGGTACCTAGTATTTTATTGAATAAAGTTAAAGATTCTTAGCAAGTTGCTGGCCACCATATTTCAGCAGTTCGTTCGGTATTCATCCATCCCTGGTGCCATTTTGTTTTTTAATTTCTTTATTCTTGTTATTACTTCTGTTTTCTCAAAGCTCGCTTTCGATTCTGTTTCATATTCCTCCATGTCGTTGGTTTCTTCGAAATCATAGAGTATGTTTCTCATGTCTCAGCCCAGATTGCTCAAATGTATTCATTTACCGGCTTTTTTCTAATTTTCCAGCATACTTCGTACTTCCTTTCTGCACCGTACGTATCATGTTCCATGTCACTTGTAAACTTAATCCAATACTCCCTTTTGAATACTTATATTTTGGCGTTAACTCTATTTCTGGTTTCTATGGAGAGTATCGGAAATGTTATTGGAGGCCGAAGAGGACTTAAAACAAGAACTGGTCAAACTATTCAACATGTGTCTAGAAACTGGCAAAATACGAACATTGTGGCATACATCAGAAGTAATACTTCTACACAAAAAGGGAGATATCAGAAAGTTGGAGAATTACCGCCCGATTAACTTACTACCTCATATTTATAAACTTTTGACCAAAATCATCTCCAATAGATTACAAAATAAATTAGATTCCTATCAGCCATGCGAACAGGCTGGTTTTAGATCCGGCTGTAGCACATGCGACCACTTACAGACAATGAGAAATATCCTGGAGAAGAGAAATGAATACAATTTCGAACTATACATAGCCTTCATGGACTACGAGAAGGCTTTTGATTCTGTCGAAATGGGGGCAATCATCAACGGTTTGAAC
This sequence comes from Pachyrhynchus sulphureomaculatus, assembly GCA_019049505.1. NCBI lineage: Eukaryota > Metazoa > Arthropoda > Insecta > Coleoptera > Curculionidae > Pachyrhynchus > Pachyrhynchus sulphureomaculatus. The sequence continues at coordinate 140,686,620 of CM032454.1, read as the reverse complement.
AATTGTAGAATTGATTCTAGATACACTACCCTACTCACAGATATATATGAAAACGTAAAGATTTGCATAAAACCTAATACAGAACAAATACGTATAGGAAGAGGCGTAAGACAGAGAGAGACAATCTCTCCTAAGCTATTTATTACAGCTCTAAAAGACGTATTCCGCCAACTAGATTGGACAAAAAAAGGCGTAAAGATAGATGGTGTGTATTTGTTCGCCGACGATCAGTAGTAATCCACATGAGTTACAAGTTACACTCAAAGACAATTGGTCTCAAAAGTAAGACAAAAATATTAACCAACACTAATAACAACATAGTTATAAATTTGGAAGGAACAGCTCTTGAAATTGTTAAGGATTACGTGTATCTGGGGCAAAAAATTACTACGACGAGAGACAGTGTCTTGGATGAAATTTCAAGAAGTATCAGACTTGGATGGTGCGCATTCGGGAAATTAAGTTATATATTCAAAGATAAAGCCATCCCAAATATGTTAAAGGCCAAAGTTTACGATCAGTGCATCCTACCCGTAATTACAAATGGCGCTAAAACTTGGACACTGAATAAAGCCGATATACAAAAACTAGCTCGTACCTAGAGAGCATACGAAAGACAAATGATCGGGATAAAACTTGAAGATAGAAAAAGAAACAAGTAGATACGTGAACAAACGAAATTAAAGGATATGATAGAGCACGTAGAGAAAGAAAGTGGTAATGAGCTGGACATGTAGCACGCACCGATGATCGATGGACCAAGCGAACATTAGAATGGAGACCACGAGAACAGAAAAGGAGCGTAGGACGTCCCAAAACAAGATAGCGGGATGATATACAGAGGGTTGCGGGCATTGGATGGATGACAACGGCTGCAAATAGATTGAGATGGAAACTCAGGGGGAAGATCTAAATTCAGCATTGGATAGAATTAGGCTTATAGTGATACAGTAATGTAAGGGGTACGTTGTTCCTGTGTTCTGGAACTTTTATATGTCAAATAACTTTTCCTCTTTATTTCTGGAAGTGCTTTAACTTCTTGACTTAAACTTTACTCAACTTATATATACAACTTTTTTTAATAGAAGTGTAGTTTCTTACACTGCACTACATTGATTGTTAAATTATTGATTTAGCAATAATGAAAGTTTACCGACTGAACCTGACCCACTTTTTGAAATATTCCACACCAGGAAATAAAGGTAACTAAAATTTTCCTATGTTATCATCGGAAAATGTTTTGGAGATACTTAACTCTAGATTTTTTTAAATTTTGAACATAGGCGTACTATACGAGGTGTCACTAATTTTCAAATTATCAATTTTGAAACTAGTTACGTGCTACTGAATAAGCCAGGACAGCGTGTACAGTACTACCTTTCCTTTTGGCAAAATTTCGGGTAATGTTCCTTTCCTTTCATTCTAGTGATCCTAATTTTTCTTTTCAAAACGAGGCACGTTAAAACATCATGCTACTGCCTAGTTTTCCCATAGCATGGTAAAAAATTGAAGCTAATATTGTAACTTTTGTATTTTCTCGTTTAATAAGCAGACGAATGCGTGCGTAAAAGTTAACGTGACCATTGTATTTGTGGGTTTTTTTAGATTTCTTCGCAATTTAGAGTTCCTAGATCACTGTCTGTTTATATAATAACATTCCCTTCGAGTAGATGACACTACTTTTATATTTGGTAATTCTTTGGTGAATCTAAAAATCAGTTTTTGGTTTTAATCCTGACCATGACACCGGGTATAGAAAAGTTCATAAACATTGAGTTCTTATTCATTTCCGATTCATTTTCATTTAATACAACAGCTCGAAACTGAAATAATAATTCCCCTATTAACCACATACATACACACGCTGTATCACCCTCTTTATATTTCAAATCCGTTTCCCCTAGCCTAACTGAATGGTCCATCGTTCTGAATCACCCTGTTTTGGCCTATTATTTTACTAGTCTATTAGATTATGCGCAACGGGGTAATAATATGGTTTTGTCGTTGACAGTTGTTGCAAGCAATAAAACGAATTAGGGATAAAGTTACCCTGTTTATGCCGTTTACTTTCCATTCTAAATCTTTTTAGGGTTCGTGTTTATTTTTAAACGTATTACTTTGGTAAAACTAAAGTTAATAGATTAAATACTTTAATTAATTCTAATTTCCAACACTGAGATATTGGTGAAGTGATTTGCTCAGTATTTCTCTTGCAAACACGCAGTTCTAAAATAAATACTGAATTGACTTTCTGACACTAAATCTTTTTATTATAAATATAAGGTTTTCTATTAAGAGCGTCCTAACTTTAAAATTAAATAAAACAGTTTTTAAGCAAAAAATTATTCTGAAACTATCGCTCAAATGGCCGCCGCGGCTCTTTTTGCAGACACGAATCCGCTTACACCAAGACTCGGGCCAGCATTTCCGGCCTTACGCCGGCTATGGCACGACGAAAGTTGGCTTCAAGTGCATCAAGAGTTGCTGGTTTGTTGCTGTAAACTTGTGATTTAAGGTGGCCCCAAAGAAAAAATAGTCCAAAGACGTTAAATCGCACGAACTCGACGGCCAAGTGGTAGAGCCATTTCGTAAAATTAATGACTCACTGAATTTGGCGCGCAATAAAGCTATGTTTGGGCCGGAAATATGGGGCGGTGCGCCATCCTGAAAGAAAAGTCGTCTACGTCCATTTCGTCAAATTCTGGGAAGAAATATTCCTGCAGCATCGAGTTATTTTGGAGTAATAGAGTAATTTTGGACAATTTTACAGCGTTCTTTTAACGTGAAACGATTCATAATTGAATGGCAAACCATACTAAACACAACTGACGTCAGATATCAAACATCTGCCAACCAACATGGCCGCTGTTAGCTGTCAAAAGTCGAACATCTCTAATGAAAACCCGTTATATTATAGTTCGATAGTTTAAATGAGAGATATTCTATTGTGAATTAATCACGAAAAAGTTGAGCAGCGTAAGGGATGTTTATAACTCAAACCTGAGATTTTCCTCTACATACTTTTTCTATTAAAATTATAAATAATATATATCGTAACACATTTGTTCGTGCCAGGAACAGATGCAAAGAAATTATCGACGAAACCAAGGAGGTACACAATCAACGGATTAGAAACAAACTTCTCGCCTGTCCCGCAATTCAAGGTCCTTTTGGTCGGTCGCTAAGGCAGTTAGTCAAAATTTCACCAAATCCACCATACCACCACTCACACGGCCAGATAATTCTATTGCAACGACACCTGTTGAGAAAGCGAACTTGTTGGCTGAACTCTTTGCTTCACATTCTACTGTCGATTTCCAAGGAAAAACACCACCTACTATTCCCATAGTGCAGTCAAGGATGCCCGATGTTGTCTTCAGACAGCGTATTATAAAGTGTATTCTGATGAAGCTAGACACCAAAAAGGCTTCTGGCGCTGACGGAATACCTGCCATAGTTCTTAAAATCTGTGCGAGGGAACTAACACCAGTTTTCTGTAGACTTTTCAACCTAACATATCCTACAGAAAGGGAATATTTCCTTCCTGCTGGAAATGCGCTACAGTTCAGCCTATACCTAAAAAAGGCAAGAAGACCTTGCCAAATAACTACCGACCAATCGCACTGCTTTCAATAATATCGAAAGTCATGGAAAAGGCTATCAATCAGCATCTTCTAAAATATCTTGAAGGATTCAACAGTATTAGCGATCACCAATATGGCTTTCGTAAAAATAGATCAACAGGAGATCTTCTGACTTATGTAACACATGTTTGGAACAATGCAATTGAACACTTTGGAGAATCTCGAGCGGTTGCTCTGGACATATCCAAGGCATTCGACCGTGTTTGGCACGATGGGCTGTTGGCTAAGCTACGTTCTTATGGTATGTCGGAAAAGTTCTGTTTGTGGCTCTCATGTTTCCTCAGAGAGCGTTCTTTACGAGTGGCAGTCGACGGATTTCTTTCTAACACCTTCACTATCAACGCCGGTGTACCTCAAGGCTCCATACTGTCTCCTACTCTTTTTCTCATTTACATTAACGATCTGCTGGAAAAGACCGAGAATCCAATCTACAGCTTTGCAGATGACAGTACACTTATCTCTTCAATCACTTTGAACGCTCGGACATCGGCTGCTCAGACGAATATCCGCAGACAGCAGGAAGTCGTTCAACTTAACAAAGACCTGGAAGAAATTCTATCTTGGGGTGAGAGTAACCAAGTGGAATTTAACGCTACAAAAACCCAGGCGGCAATTTTTTCTAAAAAAGTTAACGTTGCTGAACCTGACATAGTTATGTCGGGGCACTCCATTCCTCTAACATCGTCACTCAATTTGTTGGGCGTTAATTTGGGAGCAAATATGTCCTGGCATGAACATGTTGCAGGCATAGCAAGGAAAGCTTCTCAAAAGTTGGGAATATTATTTCGAACCAGAAAGCTTTACACTCCACAACAACTGTTAATTCTTTACAAAGCTCAAATTCGACCAACTATGGAATACTGCTCCCATGTTTGGAGCTCCGCTCCCAAACATACACTGCATTTGTTGGATTCTATTCAGAGAAGAGCTGTTCGTCTGATTGGAGACCCGGAACTAACCGTCGGCCTTGATTCGCTGGAACATCGAAGAACGGTTGGCGACTTGAGCCTATTCTACAAGTACTTTCATTGAAAGTGTTCGAAGGATGTGGCCCGCTTAATTCCTCCCAGAGCGGTGCATGTTAGAAGTACACGTCGCGCTAATTCTTCACATCCGTATGAGGTTCAGCTTGTTACTCCCCGTACAACACTTTTCAAGCAATCTTTTATATGGAGAACATCATCCCTTTGGAATAATTTGCCCAGGACTGTGTTTCCCACCGAGTATAATCTACAGCGATTCAAGAACAACGTGAATCGCCTTCTCCGCACACGTGTCGCTTCTGTAGCGCTTTAGGGACTTGCCTGTAGCACGTGTGCTAGACCCATAAAAAAAAAAAATAATAAATAAAATAAAAATAATTCTGATAACTCTAAATAGGCCGATATATTCGAAGCAAACCCTCTAGTCCACTACCCCCCCCGTTAACTCCTTATGTGTTTGACTTGTGCTTAGAATTATCTCAAGCAATCCTTATACTACTAATAACATTGAAACTCTACAAAATTGATCAATCTCTACGCCTGTTACCTACTTTCGCTGAAGCAATATTGTACAAAAACTATAAATTGTTTTTCTACGTCAAGTATTAGTTGTGTACCAAATTTTAAATTCACATCTCATTTCGTTCGAAAGTTATCGTATCAATAGTCTAACAGATCGCCGGAAATTCTAAAATGTTTCTCGTGACATAGAGATACTCAAAACCTAAAGGAATGTAAAAACCTAGGAGGGTAATTTCTTCACGAATCCAATGTTTCCTCTAGCGAAAGAAGTAAAAAAATAATAATACAAACGCAAAGTAGCACGGTAGCACAGTGAGTGTAGAGCCTACCTAGCGAGCAGATGGTAATTGGTTCGAACGCGGCGCTAACGGCTGGGTATTGTGACGTCCCAGATATACAAGATAGCGACTGACTGTATGGAAGAACTGCCCAAGCAAAAAAAACAGACAATTGCAAGTTCGACTTGCGCAATTAGTGTCTGTACCGTGATTACCTTAAAAATAATAACCGGTCAGGTGCAAGGTGGACTTGCACAATTAGGGTTCCGTACGTTGATTGCTTTTAAAATAAAAATTTTTGTTACGGAAGCATAAAATGATCAGTAATTTCACAAAAACATCCCAAATGAGTTTTCAACAAAGTTTTTTAGTGATCTTTAGTGAAAACTGATGACCTTGATTTTTATATATATATATATATATATATATATATATATATATATATATATATATATATATATATATATATATATAACATATATATATATATATATATATATATATATATATATATATATATATATATATATATATATATATATAACATATATATATATATATATATATATATATATATATATATATATATATATATATATATATATATATCTACCAGACAAATTATTAAAGTTAATGCACTCGTGATAATTTTCCTTCGATCTACACCCTGTAGAGGATATTCCAAATTTTTTTCAAAATTTTTTTGATCAGTACTTTTCGAGATAAGGGGGGACAGCGATTTTTCGCACTTTTTTTAAAATAAAACAAAGAAAGTTGTGCGCAAGTATTACATTATATATATTTTTGAACTCGTCTTTTCCCAAGCTTTCATTTGACACCCCACTTGATGACCTGGTAATTTTTTTTTAATAATAACTAACCCCTTAAGTTAAAATTTAACTTTCAAAACTACACGGCTCTGATGAGGCCATCAATTCCTATATTAGTGCCAAATTTCAACTTTCTATGTCAAATAGTTTCGGAGAAAATCGGACAGACGGACAGACAGACACCGAAGTGATCTTATAAGTGTTCCATACGGAACACTAAAAATTAGCAACCTAATAGCCAATAAATGAATTTAGCTCGATCTAAAATCTAATAGTAAAAGTTTAAGACAAATATTTCCTACCTAAATGTTTGTTTAATTATAAAACAAATAAAATAAAATTATTTTGTCTTCGGTACCTATCCGTTGGTCACCAGTCATCATAATATTACTCACTGTACCGAATACGTATTGATCTTTCGTAGTTCTTAGTCCCGGTTTTCAAACCTTCACCTTTCTGTCATGCCACATAGTTTTTTAATACCAGAAAAATTATCAAACTTAATGCACTTGTGATAATTTTCACTTAATCTACACTTTATGGAGAATATTCCAGAGTTTTTTCAATTTTTTGATCAGTACTTTTCGAGATAAGGTGGAGAGATAAAGATTTTAGGCCATTTGTGTGTGTGTGTGTGTGCGAAGGTATTACATCATATAATTTTCTGATCAGTACTTTTTGAGGGGGGGGCATAGATTTTTGGCAATTTATACAAAGAAAAGCGTAGCAAGTATTACATCATATATATTTTTAAACTCGTGTTTTCACAAGCTTTCATTTGATACCCCCCTCGATAATTTGGTAAAAAACTTTTTTTCACTTCCGATTTCTCCCCAGATAAATTATCACATGTAATGCACTCGTGATGAGTTTGGCTCAATCTACACTTTATGAAGAATATTTCAGAATTTTTTCAAAATTTTTTTAATCAGTACTTTTCGAGATAGGGTGAGGGACAGAAATTTTAGGCTATTTTTTAAAAATATACACAAAGAAAAGTGTGCGCAAGAATTACATCATATATATTTTTGAACTCGTGTTTTCACAAGCTTTTATTTGATGACCTGGTGCAATTTTTTTTTCACTTCCGATTTCATCCCCCAAAACTAACACCTTAAGTCAAAATTTTTATCTTTCAAAGTTACACGGCTCTGATTGGGTCGTCAATTCCTATATTTGTGCCAAATTTCAACTTTATATGTCAAATAATTTCGGAGAAAATTGGGTGTGATAGACGGACACCCAAGGGATCCCATAAGTGTTCCATACGGAATACTAAAAAACATAAAGTTAGGAAACTGAAACTAATGAAACGATATAAAAGTATATAACAAAGTACGTAATCATCAAGGGAATAAGAAAATTTTCTTATACAGGATTTGAACTCGCAAACTCGTGCTTTCTGCACTACTAATTATTTACCATTAATAAACTGTTTACTATTAAAACAAGATATGGATATCCGGTAGTAAACATCGAATAAATTTAATTAGAATTTCGATCCGCTTTATTAACAACAATTAACGTTGTGCGACTATAGTGAGATAATTTATTTAATATGTGGCGCAAAGTTTTCCGCTCCACTATCTATCAGCCAGTCCATTAAACTGCCCACATTAACACTTTATTCCCGGCAGATTATTTAATTATGTATTAAAACGGGCATTTAAATCTGCCGGCCATAATTTATATTCAATATTTAATCTACGGCAAACAAATTAAATTCGCATTTTCGGGGAGGAAAATGGAATAAAATTTTGGAAAATAAACGACGTTTTAGAATGAAGTGCTTATTTTATTATTTTCTATATAAATGTATTTATTTTAAATCAATACTTTACGTATGTGTACTGCTGCTTCGTTGTTTTGCAGCGATGACGACAAGACTGCCTAGGTAACAATTACTAGGCTAGGAGATGAAGTCATGGAAAATATTAGTATGTTATTTTCAGATATTGGTGAGTTCTTTCAAATCTTGGTCAGTTTAGCTTCTGCATTTCGAGCTACGTTTAGTTTTCACCTTTATTTTATTGCTTTATCACAATCTCCTCCATTTCTAATTAATGATCCGAGGTATACAATATCATCAACTACTTCAAAATCCACTATTTCCTTGATGTTCGTTGGGGTTCGATTTATTATCATAACTTTAGTTTTATTCTTGTTAAGTAATAGTCCATGCTGTCTGCTTTCTGTGTTTAGCCTATTCATTGTAGGTTCCAATTCGATATCATAAGATGCTATAATAAGTGTATCATCAGCAATTCTCAGGTTGTTCACTTTTCGACCTTTCACAGAAATGCCTCCATTCCAGTCTTCTAGAACTCCTCTCATAATGTATTCAGAGTATGCATTAAAAAGTAACGGTGATAAGATGCATCCCTGTCTAACATCAGCTTCCATCTTAAATGAATCTGATAGAGGTTGATCGACTTTTACTCTGGCATTACTATTTTAATATAAGGATCTTATAAGCTGGATGGGCTATAAGGGAATTTCTATAATTTAAAGTACTATCCATAACTTGTGCCATTTCGCACAACAAACACTAGTGTAATCTACGAAGCGTAAATAAGTAATAAATATAACGGTATCTAAAAAGCTAACTGGACAACTAAAAGTCCCAGATTTAATGACAGCTAGATCATAACCCTTTTAGTAAATTTGGTAGTTAAATTTTCCATTAAATCTTTGTCATAGCCACGTTATCACAAAGACTAAAAGCACTCTATCAAGCGTCAATTTGCGTTACAACCTGCTAATTATTATTCTTCTTCTCAGTCGTGATACCCAATAGTTGAAGTGTCGTGACCGAAATAGGTGAAGGTAACGCCCTATGGTATCCTTCCACCAATCCCTATCTTGTGCTAGATGTGAAGCTACATGCGCGGTTAGATTCTTCACCTGGTCCAGCCATCTGTTTGGTGAGCGTCCTCTTGAGCGTTTACCAGCGATATGACCCCCCATTACAAGTCTCTCTAGTCTGTGGTCTCTTCTGGAAATCTGACCAAAGTATTACATAATTTTGGCATTACCCTCAACTATAAGTCTATGTGTTATGTTCCATTCTTTTAGGATGGAGACGTTTATGCGATACGCAGTCCAGGGCAAGCGAAGCATTCGACGCCAGCACGCACCACATTTCAAAAGCGTCAATTTTTGCACGGTCACTTTGCCTTTATTGTACAAATCTCTGTGCGGTTATGCTTATCTTTCTACCCTAGCCATTCGCGTCATAGCTGTTTTCGCTATGCCGATACGTCTCTTTATTTCTTCTGTAGTGTCACCTCAATTTGTTATTAAAGACCCCCGATATATATATATATATATATATATATATATATATATATATATATATATATATATATATATATATAGTCAACTGTTTGCGCGTCGGCTCGAGCAGTCTTTCTTTGTTTCCAAAGGGGCTTAAAATGACACATTCCGCGACCGTTAAATATATTAAAAAGTCGGTATCGTTTGTGAAAAAGTGGATAACTCAGACGAAAAAGGTCGACGACTTGCCAAAATGTGACTTAGTAGGCAAAGTCACTCCGAAAGTCGAAAAACGAATCGTGTCTTTGTTTACACGGGACCCGAAATTAACGCTGCGTCAACAAGCGGCAAAATTTAAAAAATGGGGTTTCGATGTGTCCAATAAGACTCTTTGACAACATCTTTGTGCTCATGATGTCAAATTCTGAAGTACGTTGAAGAAACCTTTGCTGAGCGAAAATCACGTCGTTCGCTTGGGCCCAAGATAAGATACTAGAGTGGCCTCCCAATCGCCGGACGCTAACTCTATTGAAAAACGTTTAGTCTCTTGTAAAGAGAAAGCTCAGAGGAAAGACTTTGAGGCCTCTGACTCAGTTATCTCGCGAGATTCGAAAAAATTGTAGAGTTTTCGAAACATATTTTTTAAGAAACGAGCCATACACTTGACAGACTGTATATCCAGATTTAAGTTATTTTAACGTTTCGGTCTTGTTTCAGTTCGTTATGTATTTAGTTCAGGTTAGTTTTTTTCATTATAGCTTATGTTTTGTTTTATTATTTATTCGTATCGATTATGTTATAGAAAAATAGAACTTTAAAACACAAAAATCCTGCAATTAAAATTTTTACTTTTTTCGTTATTTTTTATAAAATCTGCACGAGCTATAAAATTTTATTAACAATAACGTACTGGTGTTCAACACAGGATTGTTTTATTTGCTCGTTAGAGTGGAAACTTTATAACCAATTAGTTTTCAACAAACTAAAGTTAAAATTAATAAATTCACGTTTACCGGGTGAAAATCCACGAGTTAATTTTATGTAATATTGAAATTATAAACTACTCATTTTAAGGTAACATAGGAGGGCAAGAATGATTTTGGTTAAAAATTATGCAAGGCTAATAAATATAACATTTTCTATTAGTAAATATGCACAGTAAGTTTTGAAATCGCAGAAAATTACTACTCTGTGTATATTACCACTATACCAGAGACTTTATTTTTGCACTTGACGCGCGTTTTGCATGTTTGCTTCATCAGGAGCAATGATTGAGCTCCTGATGAAGCTAACATGATTAGCCAAACGCGCGTGGGGTGCAAAAATAAAGTGTTCAGTACAGTGATGATATATACTGAGTAATGCCACTGTGCCAAAAATTCCGAATTCCGAACATAGATGACATAAAATGATGGACTAGTTAACCACATATGCCTGAGGATAATCCCTCTAAAAGCGCTGCCTGGTTTCAAGTGTTAACCATGTCAACCACTCTGTCGGCTTGACAGCTGCTGGGTCAGCTTTCGATGGAGTATTAAGTATGCGTGCTTAGTACAATTCGTTGTATCCTACCATGGTGTTCCGTAACTACTTAGATAAGTACCAGTAAATTCTGTTTTCTTATTTGTCAATCCTAGCCCGACTGACGAGCCGTGATACGGCGAAACGCGTTTCGGGATGGATTTAACGAATAAGATAACGGTGAGTGGACTGGGAAGTTTTAGCACAGATTGTCCCCATCGCCTATCACTTAATTTGGCTTCTCAAAATCTATACGAACAAAATACAGCCACATCCGAGTGAATAATACTTTGACGCAAGACTTCAAACTCGAAACGGGTGTTCGTCAGGGATGCATCGTATTACCTATATTGTTCAATATATAACATAGTGAACACATCATGAGAGAGGTGTTTGACGATTGGCAGGGAGGCATAACAATAGGTGGTTCTAAAATAAATAATCTACGATATGCCGACAACAACGTAGTCTTGGCGGCCTCGAAAGAAGAACTCGGTACATCATGGATAGACTTAACATTGTCAGCAATAAATACGGGCTACAGTTGAATAAAACCAAGACGAAAATGATAATCATTGACAGAGTCCGAAACAATCAGCCTTACGTTAAAAACACTCAAGGGTATGAAACAGTCCGTCACTTCAATTACCTCGGCTCAGTAATAACGAACCACAGCGTGGACGTGACAACGAAATACACAGACATCTTCCTATGGCCAGAACAGCGACCGCTAAGCTAACAAAAATATATCACACTAATATTCCCAATTGCTACATACGCAGCCAAAACCTGGGCTATTAAAATTGACAAGAAACGAATCAGCGCATTTGAAATGTGGGTATACAGAAGGATGCTCCGGATACTCTGGACACCGCACAAAATAAATGCTTCCATCCTAGATGAGCTCAATATCACTACAAGACTGATTACCATAGTCAATAGAAACATACTAAAATACTTTGGTCACATAGGAAAAGGGAGGGACACAGTAGAGCGGTTGATTGCGGAAGGTAATGTCGAAGGCAAAACACCGAGAGGACGGTCTCCCACACGGTGGTCGAACCATATTAAAACAGCAACTGGCCTCACATTTCCGGAAGCATCACATCAAGCCCAAAACCGAGAAACATGGGCTAAAATAGTGGCACAAACACCATGATATCACCACGTCCTTACGTAGGATGACGGATAGAGGAGGAGGAGGAGTGGACGGCTGAAATATGGGCCTTGTCTGCTTTTAGCTATTTTACGGTAACAACTAGTTAACCGTATTTAAGCACTTTAGTCCGTCTATGAAAACAGTTAATGCTACTCGAATAAACAAGATATATTTTTGAGATGAAACATCTCCTATTTCTTTGTTTTATATTCAAACAAATTTATTCCCCACCGTCAAAGCAGTATTTCGTCTAACAAAGCTGAAAGGTGTCAAACCGAAAATGGCGCTTAGGCATTCATAGATCACTGTTATAAAGTTTTTCCTTTTTGAGCATCGGTGCCCGCTCCTGCCTGGATATATGAAACAATTCATCATTTAAAAGTATTACAACTAGAGGGAACTGGATCGCGCATAGAAATGACGTTTTTCATGTGTGCCTGGCTGACATGTCAGCAGCGCCGGGAAGGGTTTCAATCTTCATTCTTCCCGATGGCAATTATTCAGTCGCGGATTTGCAGGGAAAACATTTCTATCCGGAAGAAAATAAAAATTAGACAAGAATATTCCGATTACCATCGAAGTTTGCAACGTGGTGGACGATATATATTAGCAAATTTTTTTATGAAACATTATTTTATGCGTCTCGTTGTATCTCAACTCATCAGCCGAGTGAGGAAAGGACAAAACATAAAGAACTTCTCGCAGTTCTAGCGCAACATATAATTAAGATACAATTAGATTTTCTGGCTAATCTAAGTTTAATACCTGACGCCTGCCTTGGCGTGATACTGATTGTAATATTTCAGTGTTACATTTGTGCTAGTACAGCGCTAAGCACTATGTAATCTGTTCTCTCCTTTGTTGATTATAGCTCGGCTGATAAGTCAAGATACGAGGAAATGTGTCTGGTTCGATAGATGATAGAACAGTAAATAATTGCTGAAATGTTTACATTGTTCAATTTTGGCAGTTAATATTAATGTTTATATTCGTGGAATGACCTGCAACGCGATGATTGTAGTAAATTAACACAATAAGTCTAACACTGATCTAATTTGGTAATTACAGAAACACCAGTAAGACAACTAATGTTATGAAGCTAAAATGCATGAGACTAAAAAATTTGTATGTAATTTAATAATAAACATGAAAAATTATTTTAAAATTCTAAAAATTGTTAACTTTGTTATCAGTGTAAGGGATTATTTCTAAATTTTATTTTAAATTTCTTTATTTACTACACGAAATATAAGTGTGAAAAAGTATTTGATGATAACGAAACTTTCAGATGCTTTTAGTAAATCTGGCTATAATTGTTTAAAATTAAACGTTAAAAAAGTGAGCAGACAAACCTTATTAACTACCATTAAATTCTATAAAAACATCAGTTACAACCACAAAGAAGCACTGCTAATTCTACATCATAATTGTGCGAGATTGTCAACAGGGCTCAAAAATACGAACTAATATCATCAATATTCAACCAACATACCTAAGGACATTACACGTTCCAACAAAGATATCTTTATAGGTTCATGCTTCTGTGAAAACTGACCTCTTGAAGACTCACGATTTTTTGAACTGTCAAAAAGAAATTAATGTTATCCATAAGATCAACAAGGAAAATTGTTCTTTACGGTTTACCCCCGTTTATAAAAATATATCTGGGAAAGCTGTTTCGTTTTCAGAAAGTTCGAAGAGACGTGTCATCCTGCAATTCTATCTTTATGGCGTAATACTACTTAGGAATTTTCAAAAAATGGATTTTTTTTGTTTTGTCTTAAACAATACTTTTAAACCTGTAGAATAGTGCAAAAATCTATAAACATGTGTTTGAGACAATTTTGTGAAGAGTATAACTAGACTTTAAAACGGCTCTAATGAGAGTGTAGCCACGCAAGGCTTGCTCCGCCTGACAGCAGTTTGACACCCGCAGCTAAAGAAGCACGAATGAATGCCAGAAGCAGCAGAATCTCAATTTAGAGGGACATCTTTATGGTGCTGGATAGTTAATTAGAGGTAAAGTGCAAGTTTATACATCTTGTAAACCTTATCCGTATTGTATGGGAACACAAATGGCAGAATTAAACTGAAATATTCTTTTTCCGATCCCTGTAACAATCGATGGAAAAAAGCTAAGTAACCTTAAATAAGCGAATAATACTGCTATACTTGCAACGTCAATACAAGACCTAGAATCAATTATAGAGCGCCTGGAAATCACTAGCAAAAGCTATAGATTGACAATTAATAGAGCGAAAACCAAAGTAATGATTGTTAGTCGTAATAAAGATCTGTCACACATAAATGAAATTACTAGTTTCACTGTTGTAGATCGTTTCAACTATTTGGGATTAACAATGGTGGCTCTGAAGCGGAAGTAAGAAGATGTGTGGCTATGGCTAAAAACTCGAAGATCAAACTCACTAAGGTCTGGAAAGATCCAGCTGTCATAAATAACACAAAGTTAAGATTCCTATCCAACCTTATATTCCCCATAGCAAATTACGCATCGGAAACATAGACCATTAAACAAGCTGACGTGGGCATATCGAAGAATCCTCAGGGTATCATATACCGGACACCGTACAAATGTATCTATTCTTGAAGAGCTTATCATATGACCAACTTTCAAATGGAATTAATAGACAGTACCTGAAATATTTTGGTCACATTATGAGGAAAGTGGATGCCATGGGAAAGCTTGTAATGACGGGGAAAGTAGAAGGTAGAAGTTCAAAGGGACGATCTCCAACAAGATGATCCGACCAAGTAAGATCTCTTTTTGATATGGGTATGCACGAGTCAAGTCAGGTCGTGCAGGATCGAGATGTCTGGAAAATGACTGTTCAGGCAGCAACCTGCATAGTGTTACCGATACTCCTATTGGGGTGAAAAGACTGAGAGAGGAAATTTTTGAACTTGAAAAACAAAAAATCGTACTTAAAACCAAAATCAATGCCTTTTTCTCGAAACCATGTTTTTGAAGTTGGTTTGTAGCATAACTTTAACAATTCTCATCGGATCGTCTTTAAATTTTAGCCACATGTTTTCAACACTTTTCTCTAGAAACGTACACGAGATTATTATAACTGACCTCATATTTTTATTTTTGAACACTGTATAAAGTCCAGTTTTTTAACGACAAATTGTACCCTTTTTTGCATGTTTGCCATCTTTACAAATATTAAAAGTTCATTTAGGTAGCACCTGTGCTACAAGCTGCGGAGGCCTATATTTCTTGCACTGCCATGTAGCCATAGCTCGAGCGCAGTCATTTTTTGTTTCTTTTTTTTTTCATAAAAATTGTATTTATGATGCCAACTGTTGATGCAAGAAATCCCTTTATATCAATTTTCATTCTGATGTATTTTTTTTTCAAAAAAAATTATCAAAAATCAGCGATTTTTTGGGCGTCCTAAGTAGCGCTACCCGTTTATTCTTGTTTATTTTTTCATTATTCAATTCAAACGACTCTGATTCAATTTGATTTAAATTAACAGTATAAAAATATATGAAACTAAAAAATATATCTGCTACGTCAAATTTCTCTCGTCTACCAGTTCTCGCTACGAATCCATTATGGATTTATTCCGATGGAAGTTTTATTACTGGCATGTCGGAAAACAATAAAAAATTGTAAATAACAACGGATTTAGAAATAAGCTAAGTGTAATTTCAACAATAATTTGATATAAAAAAACGATTTTTTGTCAGTGGAATTGCACCATGTGAGAAAGTCGATATGAAAATATTTTCACGATAAAATTTAAAAATAACCGATAACTTATTAGAAGCACATGTTTTGATATAAATTATATTGTAATTTCTGATAAAAATAAAGGGTTACTTACTTACTTACCTAAAAAAAAAGTAGATAAAAACCAATAAAAAAAGATGAAAATGCATCAAGTGGAAGGTAGATAAAACATGCCAACAAAAAAATATTTGTAAAAACCTTTTAAACCAATACACCTAAGTGTTATATATTTTTGGGTGCTGAAATCGTATCTGGTATCAGTTTTTTTGTATCACCCACAGTTCCCTCACAATATGACATCGATTAAATTTCCTCTTCCTGTCTGAAAAACTGAGCAAACTGTTGATCTCTGGTTCTATAATGGTAAATAGATGTTCCAGATTCCAATAAATGTTTTTCTTTCAGCCTAGAACCAAGCAATTCTGCTTTTTCCTTAATCAACCCAAATCTCTCACTAAATCATTTAACTCAGCTTGTGTAAACAACAGTGGTTTTAAATTTTCTAGAGAACATTGAAACTCATCATCATCCGGTAGACTTTCATTAAATTCGGGACTGGACTATAAAACGTCATCAACAGATTGAGGTGGCTCAGGGACAGGAACTCCCGGTCCATGTCCTGCCGGCCGATTAGCTGAAGTAAAGTTAGGATGGACAATTACTTTCTTATTTTTGGAGTTATATCCAGAAACATCAACGCTGCAAAAATAACAATCATTTGAATGATTTTCTTGCTCTCTCCATACCATGAGTACTGCAAATCTAAAAGCTTTCTTTTCTTTCTTATATCATTTCCTAAGATCCTCGACACAAACTTGACATACTTTGTGAGAAGCCCAACATTTTTCTTGATTACCGATTTCTACACCAAAATATGCAAAGTATACTTTTTTTACAAAGTCAGTAATGTTTCCTTGATATTTTTTAACTACAAACTCACTACATATATAACAAAAAGTGTTGGGAGAGTTTTTACAACCACGATTAGCCATACTTTGAGTGTGAATTAAAGCACATGGGTTAAACACTGCAATGCGAGGTTATATTAACTGGAAGAAAACAAACAGCTGTGACATTTATCGGAACTGCCAACCTAATAACGATTGATTTTACTGCCAATCTTATAAAATTCTGATTTTATTGCCAACCTAAAAACATTCGAATGACAAAAAATAAACTTTTCATAATTTGAATATTAAAATTTCACATTTGGTGGGTGATACGACTTTTTTATTATTATTTTCGCACTCAGCACACCAAAAAACATAGGAATCAAGTAAAATTATTAAAAAAGTTTTTTCATCGTTGGCCTGTGTAATCGGCAATAATCTTCCCACCTACTTATTTTTTAAATCAAATGCCTCCTTTAATGCACTATGTTATTACTCTACTCATAAATTCATCTAAAAGATGTTATTTATTTTTTAGTAGTGTAATCGAATTACTTTTTTTTCACAAGTCCTATGAGGATTTTTTTCACAGTGTGCTTACCCTTTTTTTATGCAGATAAAAATCAATATAAACCATTAAAATTGGACAAAGGCCATTTTTCAGCAGTTTTTTACTGTTCTTTATCCGTCAATCCATCTCGTACTGACTAATTCGTCAATGTCTATTTCCGTTTTACTCGTAATAAATGAGGAATGAAATATTTTATGAAAAAAATTACTTTTTAAGTTTTCTACTTCTATATCCAGTCTGTCAAGTAAGAAGATGACCGCTCGTATTCTTGAAAAAATATGTTTCGAGAACATTTTTGCCATCAATGTATTTTTTGGTGTGCGAATAACGGCGTAATTACCATACTACGTGATTTTCTACATACTCTCGCGAGACAACAAGACAAAGTCCTCAGAGTCTTTCCTCTGAGGTTTCTTTTTACAAGGGACCAACCGTTTTCAATAGGGTTAGCTTCCGGTGATTGTGAAGACCACTTAGTATCTTATCTTGGGCCTAAGTGCGCCGCTTCGCGACGTGATTTGCACTTGCATTTGCACTATTTGTACAAGACTTGGAGCTAAGGTGTTTTCTGAGATGAGAAATCGAAATCAGTTCACAGTTTTGTTGTAAATTGTAGGGGGCGCCACTTATTGCACTGTGTATACTTTTAAATTGTCATAACTTTTTTATACCACTCTGTATGATATTGTTAATCAAATATTCGTATTTTCCGCCTTCCCCTGTCTAAAAAAGCTCTCTTAGTAAATGTTGCTCCTAGTAATAGTTTCTGAGATAGTGGGATGCTTGTTTCCACTTTTTTAATTCCATTGTCAAATTCGCAAATGGGTTCCTTCACACTTGACCCAGGCTTAGGACAGGTCCAAAAGAATAGTCTAGAAATTTAGAGCATGCTTAAAGTTAAACAGGCTAAAAACAATAATAAGATGTATATAAGGCTAACAACAATAATAAGATAAGAAGGAACGCATTTGTGAATTTGACAATGTAATTAATAAATGGAAACAAACATCTTACTATCTCAGAAACTGTTGCTGGGAGCAACATTTACCAAGAGAGCTTTATTAGACAGGAGAAGGCGGAGAATACGAATATTTAATTAAAAATATCATACAGAGTAGTATAAAAAAGTTGACAAATGAAAAGTATACACAGTACAATAAGTGGCGCCCCCTACAATTTGTAACAAAACTGTAAGCTGATTTCAATTTCTCATCTCAGAAAACCCCTTAGCATCGAATATTGTACAAATAGTACAAATATTAAGAAAAGTACTTAAGGAGAACTAAAATAAAAGTATAACTTTGACACCGTGTATCTCAAAAATTACGAATTCTTGGACTAAGGTAAGTTGGGTTAAATATTTTCATCCCAGAAATCCACAGCATCTGTATGTACACGGAATACTGGGACACCCTGTAATAGGCACGAAAAGTCATTAGTTGTATGAAAATTATTATATTAGATTTAACTAATGATAAAATGAAGCAAAAAGTGTGTTCATTTCATTTTTAAGTTTAGAAGAAAGTCGATCTCATCTTAAAATGATAATTATAATTAATTTCAATCTCTCCAGATTTCTGGGATTCGCTGAAATATAAGGAACAT
This sequence comes from Pachyrhynchus sulphureomaculatus, assembly GCA_019049505.1. NCBI lineage: Eukaryota > Metazoa > Arthropoda > Insecta > Coleoptera > Curculionidae > Pachyrhynchus > Pachyrhynchus sulphureomaculatus. The sequence goes on along the minus strand of CM032454.1, from coordinate 140,667,581 downwards.
GATTGTTGACATTATACGGACAATACCAGTTGAGAAAAATAAATTCAAGAATGTATTTTTTCCCTTTTTCCTTGTTTTTTTGTATATCTATTTTAATAAGAACCTGATAAAAAAATGTTAAAAAAACTTTTCTCGTTTTTTTTATTCCTTTCAATCAGCAAAATTCATTTTTATTCTACAGAATAGGATTTTTCTTGAAAGAGGGAATTTGAATATTTCAAAAACTTGCGGGCATCATACCGGCAATATGGCGACAGGTCATGTGATCATCACAAACTCGAACTCCTTGAGATCCAAGGTGCAGAATTAGACTGTCGCTACTGTGTTTTATGTTTACTGTGACGAAGCGGTCAAAAAGCTGTACACGACTGGCTCAGGCTCGGAAGCTCACAGACCGATAGGAAAAGTACCTAAATGTTGATGGAGACTACTTTGAAAGGTAGAGTAGATTTCATTGTCATTGCCGTTTTTTGTTCACAGCTATTTGTGTCGTTACTTATTAAACGTTTTTCGTACACATGCTTTTTAGTGTATTGGTTTATGATGTTTTTTAGTATTTCGTGCCTAAAAATTGTTAAGTAGTAAGATAATAGGAAGACACAGTAAGATGAGGATATACGACGACACAATAATACTCCCAAAACTAATGTATGCTACCGAAGTGATAAGCATGACAAAGAAACAAGAGGAAGACATGAGAAGAATTTAACGAAAGATATAGAGAGCGATCCTAGGGCCAATAAGAATACGCGAAGGAGTCTACAAAAGGAGAACTAATCAAGAAATCTTGGAAGAAGTAGAGGAAGACATAGTCAAAAACATAAAACAGAAGAGATTTAACTGGCTAGGGCACACATGGAGAGCAGGCACAGGTGCACCAATATATGAAATACTTCAATGGGAAGCGGGACGTAGAAGGAGAGGTAGACCAAGAATAGGATGGCTGCAGCAAGTCAAGGAAGACATAGAGGCAGCGGGGATTACAAACTGGAAGGAGAAGACGTCTAACTTTGGAAACATCTAAGCAGAGGAATATAACAAGGAAGACGGGACTGATCAACCCATAAACTAGATCTAGAGAACCCAAAGGATGGGCCTACCCCAAGAGGGGTGTTTCCAGGCCATTTATTTATTATTATGTCTAACATTCCTTTCGTCTTATCCCATAATGCAATTGGCATCCTGTAATTCAGCTAATCTTTGTCAATATTTAATTTAAGTATTATTAACTACACAAATATGTTAAGAAGGCCAGGTTGGACAAATTACGAAAATTATAAAAATCAAGTACAAAATAATTTACTTTGAAATATCAACAGTACTCAGTATATGGTATATCACCACTATACCAAACAATTTATTTTTGCCCTTGACGCGCATTTCGCTAACCGTTTTTTTTTTTATGGGTCTAGCACACGTGCTGCAGGGAAGTCCCTAAAGCGCTCCAGGAGCGGCACGTGTGCGGAAAAAGCGATTCACGTTGTTCTTGAATCGCTGTAAATTGTACTCGGTGGGAAACACAGCGCTGGGCAAATTATTCAAAAGGGACGATGTTCTCCATATAAAAGACTGCTTGAAGAGCGGTGTACGCGGAGTAACAAGCTGAACCTCATACGGATTTTTTTTTTTTTTTTTTTATGGGTCTAGCACACGTGCTGCAGGAAAGTCCCTAAAGCGCTCCAGGAGCGGCACGAGTGCGGAGCACCAACGCGACGTGTATTTCTAACATGCACTGCTTTGGGAGGAACTAAGCGGGCTACATCCTTCGAACACTTTCCATGAAAATACTTGTAGAATAGACTCTAATCGCCAACCGTTCTTCGATGTTCCAGCGAATCAAGGCCGCCGGTCCCAATCAGACGGACAGCTCTTCTCTGAACAGAATCCAACAAATGCAGTATATGTTTGGGAGCGGAGCCCCAAACGTGGGAGCAGTATTCCATAGTTGGTCCAATTTGAGCCTTGTAAAGAATTAACAGTTGTTGTGGGGTGTAAAGCTTTCTGGTTCGAAATAATATTCCCAACTTTTGAGAAGCTCTCCTTGCTATGCCTGCAACATGTTCATGCCAGGACATATTTGCTCCCAAACTAACGCCCAACAAATTGAGCACGTTAGCTTCATCAGGAACGATGATTGACTAGAGAGAGAGAAATCAAGGTGGTAAATACACACAGTCAATTATCGCTCCTGACGGAGCTAATATGATTAGCGGAACGCGCACCGAGTGCAAAAATAAAGTGACTGGTATAGTGGTGATATATACTTCTTCTTCTTCTTGAAGTGCCATATCTCATACGGACGAAGGCGACCCTCTCGCATTTGTTTATAGTAGTGGTTTGCACAAACAAAGAGAACCTGCAGTTTAATGCCGGCCAAAGTGAGAGGGCTTCACTAAGCATGATAATACGGGTGGTTTGCCATTGCCTTCCCGGGAGAAGCGACCGTCAGGTTGTAAATATTTATTTTACTTTATTATTTATTTATCTTTTTTTTATTTATTATTGCCCAAGCCGAGATATTTATCTTTTTGCTATGACCGCCTCTGTATATATACTAAGTACTGTAATTGTGTCAGATTCTAATTTCCCAACCTAGTATCGTAATAGTTATAATAATTTATTAAAAAATGTCTTTGTACCGATTTTTTCTTTTACAATCAGTACATCAAAATATCTAAAACATAACAGAAAAATATTTTTGCCAAAATATATTTGACTTGTTGTAACACAAATATCATCTGCTTTGATGTTACAAGTAGGTTAAAATTTTTAAAAATAAACCACAAATATTTACAACTGAAAAGTGATAAGGTGTTGCAATTAGCAATCATTAGTTCGAGCATTACTTACTAATGTTTTAACAGTCAAGCGCCAGGTTTACAGCGTCAGCTTACGTCCACAAGTTTGGCCAGCATCCAGAATATTTTAAAGCTCATCTCAAAGTTTTCCACTTATTTACTATTCAATTAGAATTTAACGAAACACATAAACATTTATAAGCCAATTTTATTTTTTATGAGCATTTTAGTTTATTTATCATTTTTAAAGCGGAAATGGAAAGAAACATATAGTTCCTTGTTTTTATGTCTTTCTGAATAATTTTAATTAGTTAATTTTCAGTGTTCTGTACGGAACACTTACAAGATCACTTCACTTCGGTGTCTGTCCATCTGTCACACCCGATTTTATCCGAAACTATTAAAGATAGAAAGTTGAAATTTGGCACTAATATAGAAATTGATGGCCTCATCAGAGCCGTGTACTTTTGAAAGTTAAATTTTGACTTAAGGAGTTTGGGGGGTGAAATCGGAAGTGAAAAAAAAAATTTTTTTTTACCAATTCATCGAGTTGGGTGTCAAACGAAAGCTTGTAAAAACACAAATTCAAAAATATATACATAATGTAATATTTGCGCACACTTTTCTTTGTATTATTTTTAAAAAATTGTTAAAAGTTGCTGTCCCCTTCTTGAACTCGAAAAGTACTGATCAAAAAATTTTGAAAAAATTCTGGAATATTCTCCACAAATTGTAGATTGAACGAAAATTTCAAAGCCATCAGTTTTCAACCAAGATCGGAAACACCCTTTGTTGAAAACTCATTTGGGGTGTTTTTTTCTGCCAAATCATTGATCATTTTATACCTTTGTAACAAAAATTTTTATTTTAAAAGCAATCAATGCACGGAACACTTTCACTTGGCCGGTTATTTAAGATTAAAATAAAACGAAACAGTCCTACTGCTTCCAAATTTCTTTATTCTGCTATTACGGTTTCATGCTGAAATTAGAATATTATCAGACACCAAAAACTATAAGATAAAAAAAAATGTAACGACACATTTAAACTAACGTACATATTTTTTTAAAAAATCATTACATTTGATGGGATTTAGAGTTCGAAAAAGTTAGTTTTTTCTCACTTTTTATTTCCTTGGTAAAAGAAAGTATCGTATTAGTGAAAAAATCGCCCTTGAGATTTTCGCTTTTCTTTACGTTTAAGGGTTTCTAGATCAAGAAAAACATAGTCACTTATTTCCGTAGGACTGTCTGTTGGCACGATAACTCTAGAACGAAATGAGATATCAATTTCAAACTTGGTACATAGATAATATGTAACAGGGGAATATCTGTGAAGGGGATGAAAGGGGGTGGATTGATAAATTTTGTAGGATTTTAGTAGTAATATGGTAATTTTTAGTGATTTTTTGTTGCGATATAAACACATTTCATAGTAAAACATATAAGGGGTGAAAGGAGTCGAGGAGGAGATTAGAGGAGTTGCTTCATACATGTAGTGTTATATATCGTTTTTACAGGTTTCTGCAGTAGAGAAATTCGAAATTTACGTTATTCTTCGTCACTTTCAATTTTCATCCGATCCCCACGATCCTGAAATATTGTTAAATATTGTATAGTTTTAGTAGTATTTTTAAGAATTTTGGTTGATATAATTTTAAGTCTATTATTTGTAGTAAAATTTATAAGGGGTTAAGGGGGGGGGGGGGGGGGGGGGTAGGCGGCTACAGAGGTCGCTATGTCTATATCGTTTTCAAGGCTCTTGAAGTCGAGAAACTTGAAACAATTTTTTCATTACCTTCGGATATATATGGTCAAACATATAGGGGTTAATGTAGTGGAGGATGGGGAAGGATTGTTTCATATATAAGGTATTGTAGAGTCTGTCAAGTAAGAACGTGACCGCTCGTATCCTTGAAAAATGTGCTACGAGAACATTTTTTGCCATCAATGTATTCTTTGGTGTACTTACAAAGGCGCAATTACCTTAGTAAGTTGTTCAATCACCTTCTACATCAATAATAGCCTGATGTCTTCGAGGCATAATGTCGACGAGATTTTCTGATTTCAATAATCTCTAAATTTTCCGAATCCCACGAAACAACTGAGTCAAATTCTTCAGAGTCTTTCCTCTTAGCTTTCTCTTTACAAGGGACCAAACGTTTTTAATAGGATTGGCGACCGGCGATTGTGGGGGCCTCTCTAGTATCTTATCGTGGGCCCAACTAAGCCGCTTCGCGACGTGATTTTCTCCCAGCAAAGGTTTTTTTAACATGCTTCGGAATCTGACATCATGAGCACGAAGATGACGAATGGTCTCATGATGCAGCGTCAATTTCGGGTTCCGTGAACACAAACACACGATCCGTTTTTCGACTTTCAGAGTGACTTTGCCTACCGCGGAATGTGTCGTCTCAAACCGACGCGCAAACAAGTGACTCATTTTGGATTTTACGTGATTCCGACGAAAGTTCGGAATGGATTGCTACTTTTACTACAATGTGTCGTTGACAAAAGTTCCCTCTACCGATTTTTTGTTGAATCACTAGAATCGCATGTACCAAAAATAAATTATATCGGACACGTTCTTACTTGACATACTGTATGTTCTTTCAAGAGTCGAGGAATATGAAAATTATGTTACGTTTTTCATTAGGTTCAATTTGAACAGGAATGGTATGTAAAGAGAAATTGAAGGTTTCAGTTGTAAATATCTTCAAAACTTTTCATTTCCTATCCTTTTCTTTTTTGTGATCAATATCTTACCGCAAAAAAAATCTTAAAAATATCGACTGCTAGTACTTGAATTAAATTACTTTTTATCTTGAGAAAGTCAAAAGTACTGGGTAAATCATTTTTTTACAGATTTTTTTAAATTTTGGCCATAGTGCGACAAACCTGTTAACCACTGTATTTAAAATACAGAGTGTATACCAACGAGAATTAGCCATTTTAAAAACAGTTAGGTGATGAGGGACACAATAACAAGTAAAATCACTTATTAAAGGGAAAGTCTTCTGTTATATTATGTTCTCTTCAGAAAACTTTTTATTAAAAAGGAATATAGTGTAAAAGTAATTTATTAAGAAATTCGCCAATAAGGTACTTTAAAAATTTACTTTTGGTGAACAGTCATGGTGGATAAAATGGAAAAAGTGTATAAGTTGAATTCCTTATTAAATTGCCTTTTAAGTCATGTACCATACATACCAAGTGTACAAGTATGAAATGCGGATTTTTTTTCTCTAAAAAAACATGTTAAATTCGGAAGAATGATAAAAAGTGCTTTATTCAAAGTATGCTCCATCGCTTGTTATACATTTTTCCCATTTTTCGGGCAATTTGTGAATACCACGCCAGTAAAAATCTTCCCGTTTTGCTGCGAACCATTCATCGAGCCATTTTTTCACATATTCGTACGAACCAAAGCGCTGCTCAGGAAGTGCGTGACCCACCGATGAAACCAAGTGGTAATCGGAAGGAGTCAAGTCTAGTGAGTAAGCCGCATGGGGTAGAACTTCCCAGCTGAGTGCTTCCAACGTGTCGCGAACCAGTTTTGCCGTATGTGATGGAGCATTGTCATGAAGAAAAATGACTTTGTGTGGCCTCTTTCGGTATTCTGGCCTTTTTTTTCAAGCAGCAAACGGTTCAAATCGGTCAATTGTTGTTGGTAACGTTTAGTATTAACCGTTTCCCCACAGTAACAGTTCATAATACACCAGGCCCCTCTGGTCCCACCAAACACAGAGCATCGTCTTTCTGCCAAAGCGATTCGCTCTTGCGGTCAATGTGGATGGTGCGCCTGGGTCTACCCATGATTTTTTGCGCTTGGGATTCTCAAAATAAATCCACTTTTCATCCCCTGTAACTATACGATGCAAAAACGACTTCCTTTTGTACCGAGCGAGCAAAATGTCACAGGTGTTTTTGCGCTTTTCCCTTTGTCTGTCATTCAACTCATGTGGTACCCCATCTACCGGTCTTCTGAATCTTTCCCATCTCTCGTAGCCGATTGGAAACAGCTTGTTGACTAACGCCCAATTGCTCGGCGAGTTGTTTTTGTGTTTGCGAATCATCTTCGTCCAATAGTGCTTGCAATTCCACATATTCGTATTTTTTTTTGGCGGTTTTCCACGTTCCTTGTCTGCAACATAGAAGTCATCACTTTTGAAACGCCGAAACCATCGTTCACACGTATCTTGCGATGGAGCATGTTCACCATAAGCTTCTCGAAGTAATCGGTATGATTCAACAGCAGTTTTCTTCAAATGAAAACAAAAAATTAATGTTGTCCGCGAATGCCCTTTGTTCGGTATAGATTTCGACATATTGAAGATAACAACACAACACTATGCACACACTTTTCCAATGTATCACTCGTGCGCGTCTGACACGTGTTGATGACACAACAAAACGGCGCAGTGTCAAAACTTTATAGCACAAACTGCACTGGTGCACCATCTGTTGTCTGAAATCCGCATTTCATTCTTGTACACCTGGTAGCATATGCTCGTTTAAAAACCGACTGAGTAGCTCTGTGGGATCAAAATAATCCTCAACTTGATAACATTTGTATGATTATTGTCCAAATATTAATTTAATAGTATATATTCTATTGTAGCACACAGAAATTATAATATCTACTTTGTTACAAAACATTTGTAATTGTAGTTCTTAAATAACGAATATAAGTCTGTACAGAGCGTCCCACAAATAAGTTCAAGTTTATTGTTGTGTTCTCTTATAGCGTAAATGTAGGTGAAATTGGCATAATTGGTAAGAGCGTTCTATAAAGTTGAAAAAAAAAGATATATGTAAAGAAATTTGAGTTAGATGCTACAGGGTGTTCAAAATAAATTTATACATTTCGACTATTTTAATTGAAAAATCTCAAATTTTTTAAATGGTACACCCTGCATATTATTATTTTTTCTGATAGATTTTACAAAACCCTCCAACTTTTATTAAGTATGTCATGTACCTATTTCTCATAGTTTTCGATTTATTTTGAATTTTTCGATTTTTACAGAATTTAAAAAAAATTAGAAAATAGAATGTTCCATTTAAAAAAACATATGTTACGTCGGCACTATGTTGAAGTAACCTGTATACTCAAAAATAATTTTAAACTGTGCACCTTAACATTCTCTAAAACTATTGTATTTAACATTTTTTCGTCATTCTCGAAACAAATCAGATAATGAACTTTACTTTATCGTTGACTCACCCTGTACAAAGCTTTTTCATATGTAATTCTTCATACAAAATACTTCCAATTTATTCTTTTGAGATGACTATGGCCTCAGCTATTTAATGCACTTTCACTCGTCGATCATTTAACATCATATCATGGACTTGTTGAATGATATGTGGTGTTCTAGCAGTTTTTGTCTGACCTTCGCGAGGCTTCTCTTCGAGGCTTGTACGATCAGATTTAAAAAGAGCAGCACATTTTTTCACAGTGAAAAGTGATGCATCCTTATGCCGGATGAATTTCTGTTGGTGGTTTACCAAAACAAAGAATTTAATCACTGCAAGATCTTCAGTTTTTTTCATTTAAAAAAAATCAATGACAAGTCAATATTAAACAGCTGCTACTACTCGAATGAACGGACAGATCGAAATAAAATTTTACATGTGTTTAGATAAAGGATGGAACTTTCTAATACAAATATGGTTTCACGGTTTCTAACGCCATCTATTTGTCAGGCCGAGAACTTTTCAGATAGCCTAGGTAATTTCTGCAGTGCCGGGAACATAACGGTCCGCATGGAAATTATATTGTTTTCCAAACATAATTTTACACTCTAGTTTGATATACAACGAATGTTTTGATGGCTTATCAATTTGTTTCTTTCGTTTATAAATATTTTATTTATTCTTCGAATCAATCGAAAGTCCAAATGAATTAAAAATGAAAAAAAACTGTTCTATATTGATTATTTTTTAAATATTCCACGTCGACAAAAAGAAATTAAGAAAATAATGCTTTTCACATTAATTTAACTTTGAAACGACGAGACCGATAGTCAAGACGTTTACTCAGAACGTCAACTTTATGGTCTTCGGATATTAACACAACGTGCAATAAATTGCGCCTGTTTAATCGCACCTGGTGGCGTATTGTATTTTGTGGGGACCCACTGCTACTAAATGCTATTTTTAGTGTTCCGTATCAAAATTGAAAAACGAAACACTTATAGTGTCTGTCTATCTGTCTGTCACAGCCGATTTTCCCCAAACTATTTGACATAAAAAGTTGGAATTGATGGCCCAATCATCGCCGAGTAGTTTTGAAAGTTAAATTTGGCCTTAAGGGGGTGAAATCGAAAGTGATTTTTTTTTCAAGGTCATCGAGTGGTGTGTCAAATGAAAGCTTGTGAAAATACGAGTTCAAAAATACATTTGCTGTAATATTTGCGCAAACTTTTCTTTGTATTATTTAAAAAAAAAAATAGCCAAAAATCGCTGTCCCCCCACCCTATTTCTAAGGGTACTAATCAAAAAATTCTGGAATATTCTTTATAAAGTGTAGATTGAATGAAAATTATCACGAGTGCATTACCTGTGATAATATATCTGGTATATAAAAACAAAGATCGGAAAAAAAAAATTTTGAAAGCAATCACGGTACGGAACACTAATTGCGCAAGTCCGACTTGCGTTTGCCCGGTTTTTTAATTATGTACACTGATGCACCCAAACACTAAAGACAAATTTCGATGCTGTGATAAGATTTTTCGTAGAAAGGTATCGTTACGGTTTTCTCAGTGTTTGGTGGGTGTGCAGAGAATTTGAAATACACTAGAATATCTTTCGTGATTTCACGTTACACACACTTCTTGAAATGTGGGGTGTCCAAATCCCACGGCAGGTAACACTAACGCAGAGCTTATAACAATAAAAAATCCTTTTAACATAAATCCCATTTACCGCGTGTTTCTTTATCCTTTTTGACATCGTAGTACAAAACTTGATAATGTTATACTTGTATACAGGTCATTAAACACAATCAAGTTCCGCAAATCCTTTCAACCGCCATCTAACTACGAGCCTATTTTTCGTCCATCGTTAAAATTAACCCCTAATGTCATTCGGAGCGCCAGAAGGGCCTTGCTAAAATCGGGTTCGGTCCGGTAATTGGCATGATTTCGTAACATAATAGGGCTCAGTTCCCCCTTGTAATTTGCGTCAGTATTCAATTCGTAGGGCTGTCGATCCTCTTGGATCCTTGTCGATTTCTCGAATCCCGTTAACTTGCTCATAGGCGTATCGATATCATTTTAATAGAGATATTATGCAGACTTTATTTGACATTTCCCTTTTGTGGTTACCGTATAATTTAACTAATTGTACTGCAGTAGTTTTGGAAATATATACAGAGAGAAACTTATTACTGCGAACTTAGGGATAGGTTAGGCAAACTTGTGGCAATATCAGCTGTACTGAAGGTCAAGTAGAACGCACTTAGTATTGGAGATAGACACTGAGATCCACTTCACTGTTATCCTTTGTAATCAAACTTACTGGTTCGCATCGCATCGTTTTTTTTATATACCAGATAAATTATTAAAGGTAAAGCACATGTGATAATTTTCGTTCAATCTACACCCTGTGGAGAATATTCTAGAACTTTTTCGAAATTTTTTGATCACTACTTTTCGAGATAAGGGGGGAGACAGCGATTTGTCGCAATTTTTTAAAAAATAATACAAAGAAAAGTGTGCGCAAGTATTAGATTATATATATTTTTGAACTCGTGTTTTAACAAGCTTTCATTTGACACCTCACTCGATGACCTGGTAAAAATATTTTTTCTCACTTCCAATTTCATCCCCCAAAATTAACCCCTTAAGTCAAAATTTAACTTTCAAAACTACACGACTCTGATGAGACCATCAATTCCTATATTAGTGCCAATGTGCATGTCAAATAATTTCGGAGAAAATTGGGTATGACAGACGGATAGACCGACAGACAGACGAACAGACACCAAAGTGCTCTTATAAGTGTTCCGTACAGAATACTAAAAAAAGAAAAAAATAGTGTGTGGCGTCCGACACCGTGTCACAGTTCGTTATTTTCCTGAAGTATGCCATGAGTTAGTTCGTCTCAGTTTTCCCATGTTCGCATTGGGAAGATTTTCTTTGTATAATTTATAAAAAAAGGGAAAAATTATAAGAAAAACTGGATAAATAATAGCACCGGGAAATTAAATTACATTTTACTAACGAAGAGTTATGTAAATACATACATCTTTATTAATATAAATTTTCAATTTAACCTGACTTACTATTAAGAAGTGGTTCTCGGGATTAAAGCGAGCCAATTTGGCGTAAGTTTCCAAAATTTTGCTTACCACTGCACGAGCCATTTTTAGAGACCTTCACTCTTCGAAATTAGAACGCGCTGACATCTTCTCAGTGTTTTTAAAAGTTAACATTTTTTCAGCACTTTCCCATAAGATAAATAAATAGTTAAGTGGAGATGTTTTTTTTCAAAGTAGTTCAGGGTAGTTTGTAAAAAAAATAAAACTAACTGCACTAATAAATAAATAAAATCAATATCAGGTCTACTTATAATCAATATCTATTTATTTGAGTAAGAAATCAAAAATTCATTCGTAATATATCTGCCAGTGTTCTCGACGATCTCCACCACTGGTTGACGATAGTATTTTTTAAGGAATTCTGAATTATTATGTCTTTTTTCAGTCAGGAAATTCAGTAAAGAATGGAACAAATGATAGTAAGAAGGGGCAATAACCGGGTGAGAAAGAACTTCCCATGCTCACTAAACTAATTTTTCTACAGTGATTCGTGCCATATATGGCCGGGCATTGTCATGTTGACGAATAACACCCTTTCGATTGAGTACAGCGGGTTCGTTTGGCCTTAAAACTTGATGAAGTAATCGTTGACATTCACCTCACAGGTCATCGTTTGACTGGTTGGTAGCAGCTCAAAATAAATTATGCCTTAAAGGTTTCAACATGAGCACACATCTTGAGTGAGCGAAAAGTATCTTTGTTGAGGATTGTGGAGCCTCGCGTTTATCTAACCATTTTGATCGCCTCTTCACAATCACTAAAGCACCCATTTCCTACCTCCTGAGATAAATAGTGAACGGTTTTCACGTGACAAGAGAAAATTACAAATGGTAATTCTCTCATCACGGTTAGACTGACTTAATTCGTGTGTTGCAAATGTAAAAAGCTCTTGTTGGGTTAATTCTGAATTTTGAACCCCAAAATTTCTCCTATACAAAACTTTTAAACTATCTCTGACATTTCCTATTGGTAACCACATCTTTACCAAGCGCACTGCGAATGTTTTTCACAGTATCTATAGTTTTTCTCCCCAGCTAGAATTTATAAAGCATACCTAAATTACTTTTCAATCGACAGTTTCTGGCCACCAAATTTTAAACATGAAAAACAATACATTTTACGTTTAAACCATATTCACCTAACCGCACGCTTTCAGTAGAAGGTGAGAACGGTTTAGATTACCACAGATCAACTTCGCAAACACATGATACAAGGGTTGTATGATAAGTACCTGGCCTGGGCCAGAGGTGGCGCTACTACTATTTAAAAAATTATCAAGTAACAAACCATATTCCGAAATTTTATTTCGGAATATATATCGATTTGATTTATCGTTCCTAACAATGTTAGATTTATATAGTTGAGCAAGTTTTCGAAGTTTGAAACGCTCAACAGATGGCGCAAGAGTCTATATCTTGCCCAACGAGTAGTACCTCGTTTATATAAAGTACCATGATTGCTATAAGCCAGCGAGAGTCATTCCTACTTGCTCTCCACGGTACTCCGATCTTAACGATCGATACCGTTGCCTAAAGTTACCTGATGAAGAGTATAGGCTCAGAAACTATAGTCGTAGGAGAAAAGGCATGGAATATAGCATTCATGGGATCTTTATTTGTTGGTCATTTTGCATTTGCAAAATTCTCGACGTTTCTGTTGTAGTGACCAATCAAGTAACAAACCATATTCCGAAATTTTATATTATATATATATATATATATATATATATATATATATATATATATATATTTTTTTCGTAAACATAACCTTTCACAACAATCCTGTCAAATTTTCGAGTCAGTGCGTGATTTAGTTTGTGAGTGGCAGCCATTTAAATAGAACAACCTTTGTAATTTTACGACGGAAAAAACTGAATATTGAGCAGTGATAAAATATTTATTATTGAAGAAGAAAGCGAATGATGAAATAAAAGTGGAACTCAACAAAGTTTATAGAGATTCTGCATCTTTGTTATCGTCCATAAAATTTTGGACAGCTGAATTCAAACGCGGCCGTACAAACATTTTTTATGAAGAATGTCCAGGTCATCCAAATGAGGTCACCACATCAGAAATGAATGAAAAATCCACGATATAATGATAAGTGATCGGAGAGTGAAAGTGCGTGAGATTGCTGAGACTGTGGGCCACTCGAGTGAACGGGTGCAGAATTTTAACAACTCATTTGAATATGAGAAAACTTTACGCAAGATGGGTGCAGGGATTACTCACAATTGACAATAAACATACGCGTTTGTCAACTTCAAAAGAATGTTTGGCGATGTTAAGCGCACAGCACACCCGAGACCAAAAAACAGTCCAAACAGTGAGTTTTCCGTGGCGAACAGGCGCCAAGAAGGCCAAGCGAGTTTATCGGCCAACAAAGTCATGACCACAGTGTTTTGAGACACACGCGGCATAATCCACGTCGATTGATTACCTTGAAAAGGGCAAAACGAGTAATGGAGAGTATTGTCAACTTATTTGATCGTTTCAACCATGCTGTGAAAGAAGAACGTCCGTATTTGGCGAAGAAAAAACTCTCTTTCATCAAGACAATGCATGCGTACATACTTGTATCATCGCCATGGTAAAATTCCATGAGTTAAGATACGAAATGCTTCCGCATCCACCATATTCGCCAGATTATTTCCTATTTCCGAATATAAAAAAATGGCTCGGCAGAAAAAAATTTGGCTCAAAGAATAATAATAATAATAATAATAAACGTCTTTATTTTATACTCGGCGAAATGCAGCAGTGCTTGTTGTTAACCGAGTTCTCAAAAATATACAAAAGAAATACAAAAAATAAAAAATAAAATAAAAATACAAACTCAAATACAATTTAAGAAGTATCCATTAGTACTTAAACTCTACTTACTCTAAACTAAAAAAGGAAAACATTGTAATTCTACATCATATTGATACCCATATACAAACCATGATCCCCACCCTACTCTATAAAAGCGACATTATAATAACAGTCAATAAGTCTGAAATAAAATCTCCTTTAGCTGCCTTCTGAAAGATAGTTCAGACAGAGCAAGCGAACCTTCAGGAATTTCGTTTAGAAGTTTAGCAGATGTATAGCCGAAAGACTGTTTAAACACACTTGTACGATGCCTAGGTATTTGAAATGATGAGGTGACTGCTGAAACAAACTCCTATTTTGAAGGAATGGAGAAATCATATTTTTTAGATGGGATTCAACAGATAGAAAAACGCTGGACTAAGTGTATCGAACTAAAAGGAGACTAAAATAATATATACATAAATATACATAAAAGTGTATTCTTCTTGTCAAGGCCAGGTACTTATTATACAGCCTTCGTACAAAAACGACATTAGTTATTACTATATCTGATAAATAGAGAAAAATATCAAATTTTACGAAAACATTCCTTTGTTTCCTTTTTTTTCATCTTAAAATTGGGACTAGCCTGTTACATGCATGGTTCCATAAAAGTTTAAAATGTATACAATGGACATTTTGATTTTCTCTAGTAATTTTGAATTGGTTCTTGCTATAATATTTTGATATGAAAAACCGCTGCATTCAATAGTCTGATTACCTATAAACTTTTTTATTCGAGGCCACTTGATAAACCAATATTTGATTTATAACAAGTCTCTGAATATTAAAACACGATCAGTCGTCTAATTTGCCCTTAAAATTGGTTAACTACATCAACTACTAACGGATCGGTTAAATGTATGATGTTTTCACACTATTATTTAAAATATTCCTTGATTCATCGGCTCTCATAATATCATTAAATGTCTAACATAATAAAATGCATAATTTTCGCTAATAAAGAAGAAAGTAAAGAATATTATATTTACAACAGTTGAATATTTTCTAAATTTGTATTAGGTTATACTTATCCATATTTAATTAACTATTAAGATTAATAAATATACATAAATGGCATCTTCGCCACGATATGTAAAGCGGTTTGTACTACAAAACACCAGCTAATCATTCAATATTCGTTTGCGCATTGACGCAGAATAGGTTAGTGTTGCAGTTTAGTCCACAGTTTTTTACTTGTTCTAACGGCACTCAATGGGATTTTAAATCGATGATTGATTTAATAAGAAACGATTTTACAAATATCATATTTGGTATACAAGCAAATAGTTAATAATACTTTGTATGAAACTTTTAAATTCTGACATTCTTGCTTAAATTCCTTTTATTTTTTTGAATATTTCTTTAGTATTGTACAATAAACTACATTTACCATATCATTGACCAATAAAAATTAAACGAATTGTTACACCACTGGATACCACCCTTATCCCTGAACCACCCCAGCGGTCTCCGAACAGCACTTTTTGTCACCTCGCTACCCTTATTTTGTGTTTGTAATGAGAACGAACAGACAACCCCTTAAAAAATAATGGGCTTTTTTGTTACTGTAACAATATTTAAGAGATTTTTAGTTGAGGGTGCTGGTCAAAATAATAGGAATATTAGAATTTTATCAGTATTATATTATTTCGTAAATTATATTATCTTTTACTGGATTTATAAATCGGAATATGCAATCAAATAAGTAATTATGATGGTCCTAACAAAGGCGCAAAGGGGCCCAGACAAATTTAGGCTCACACATGTCCTGGATATGTATGTGAAAACGGTATTAGCTGAGAAGGAAGACATTTAAGAATTGAATAAAAAACTTCAATTGCTTCAGAGATTTTTAAATTACTGAACACAATTTTAGGAAAAAAGATATATGAACAAATATACAGGATGCTGGTTTAGCTGCCAACATTGTGGATGCTTTAATGCGATTTGAAGGGTTTAAATAAAAATAAATAAAGAATCTAATTGATTTTATAAACCTTTAGGTAATTAAACAAAGATTATTTAATTCTACAAATGATATGTAATCCGATTTAAGGGAGTTTATACCTCGTAGCATTTCTTCTTCTCTTGTATAGGATTAATGGTTATAATTTCACCATCTCATTGTCTTACTTGTTTGAAAAATTTTAAAAAAAAACGCATTGAACAATGCAGTTGTAGTTGATAAAATGATGTTTTAAAAACTAATCTTTGTATACAACCTATATAACTATTAAAAATTAGCTGTGGAGCAAATTATTATTATTTCAAACAAAATACTGAATGTAATTTTTGGATATTTCAATTTCACGATTGATAAGCTTTGTATATGAACTACCATATACCTAAACTAAATGGTTTCATATTAATAGCTATACAGTTTAAAAGTAAAACAAATCCAATCTTCCTACATTACCCATTCTTTACTTAAGAAGTAATTTTCCGGGTTAACCGGAAGATTATCTTTTTGACTGGATGTATGTATGTAAGGCGTTTCCTCGAAAGATCATCATTTAGAAGTGAACAGTCTGTGAGTGTGGAAAATGTAATTTTTTAGAACTCTTTATCTTATAAATTATTTAATTTAGGCATAGGTTAAATCACACAAAAAGTGCTTTGGTTAAGTTCAACCGTAGGATACAAATATTCAAAAACATAATAGTCCGTATATTTAAAAGAAATCTAGTTTGAAAAATCAACATTTTACCTCTCCAAATAAGCAATATCTACAACCGATGTATCATATCTTCACAACTGTAGAGTCATTTCGTTTTAGTCTAAAAAGGTAATATTGGTGAATATAAAATTGGATTTATTTTAGTAAAAATCATTGTGTTGAAACTATTATTGTCCCGAAAAACAAAAGAATAGCTTAAATTACAATAAATATTTAAAAAATGCAAAAATACGTGGATTACGTTGTCCAAAAACAATCAAAAAAGTTATTTGGAAACAAAATTTATTTTTAATATGGACTAAACATTTTCTATAAGTAAAAACTGAACATGTATACTTAAATACATCTTATCAACACTAAAAATGCAGTTTTACCAACATAAGAAAAATTTGACTTAGAATGAATACTAGTATAAATCAATATATCGATAAACTGACTGTTGTGTCGTTTATGATTTCACAACAGAAAAAACAGGTAACATGCAACAAAAAATTTGAAGACGGTTTCAATCAAATTGGAGGGGGTGTCCTTAAAAGTGGTGAATTTTCTGATCATCACCTTGCAAGGCGACTGTCAAACACTATCTAAATAGGTGTGAATAGAATAACGAATAAAAAAATAGGACTTCGACGTGCATTTTTGCGGAAAAAATATAATTTTCCGAAGTAATCTAATTTTTCTCTCAAAAAGAACAATGAAATCAAAAGAAACATTCTCATTTATAATAATATTAATACAATAACAATAATGATGACTTTTATTATTACTGACTTTTTATTTGGTCTATGGTATTATTCTCAAATAAAAACAATTATAGTACTATCCAAACTTTATGCATAATTTTATCGATATTATGCGTACAGCTGTGATCTAGCCCGCAACTTTATATGCGTTGACCTGCCTATGTTTGCCAAAAGGGATGATAATTTACCCCTCGCAAAGTAATTCTTTTCCATCCCCATTTTACCGCCACACGATCTGAACAGGCAAAGGTGATGGCGGCCGAGTGCTTGAGCTGACAGTAGCGTATCAAAATTAATTGTAATAATTTTTATTGCATCAAGTAGAATTAATAATAATAATAATAATAATAAAGAACTTTATCTGTAACAATGGCAATAATAAATAAAGAAATAAACTAATCTACGAGGCTCGTTTTTAAAGTAAGTACCGTTTTGATATTAAAAAAAAAACAAGGCCATTTTTGGTTAACAATTTTATTTTTACATGCACGCCCGGACCTCAGTCTAATTTCCATTTACATTAAGGTACCTGTCGTATCGTAAGACCAGCTTTTGTATTCCATCCTCATAGAAATCTGCCGTCTGGTTTGCTAACTACTGCAGTATGGCCGTTTTCGCGTCGTTGTCGTGCCGTAGAGCTGACCGCCAAGTGCAGGAACAAATGGTAGTCACTGGGCGCTAGGTCAGGAATATACGGAGGGGGATGATCAAATTGTTCCCAGCCATATGATGCGATGCGGTCATCGGTTCTATAAGCCACTGTGAACGATCATTGTCGTGAAGCAAAATAATCCCTCTACTGAGTCTTCTGTTTTAGATTGCACGACGCCTTTTATTTAAGGTCTCGCAATATGTCTCAGCATTTACTGTATCCCCCCCGAGGCAAAAAATTCACAAGCAGCATCCAATGCCACACTTTGTTCCTGATCCTGCACGTTTGTACGGCCATCTTTAAAAGCTCTCATCCATTTTCTTACCATTCCGTCGCTCATAGCGTTTTCTCCACACACCTCACTAATCTTCCGATGAATTTCGACCACTTCCAAGTCTCTTGCATTTAAGAAACGAATTATAGCACGTATTTCACATTCCGCGGGATTTTCAATAGTCTGAGGCATTTTAAATGCGCACAAACAAACGTAAATTCGGATGAATGTCTATGGATAGCCTGTAGTGGCAGGTACTCAGTGTGCATACCCGGACTGCGACCGGAAAACCGCAGAGCTGTCATATTTCAAAATGGTACTTATTTAAAAAAAAACGGCTCTCCTATATACAAGAGAAGAAAAATAACAATGAAAACATATTTATATAAAAAAAACAGAAATGACAATAAGATGTTAATCTGGTCTCTAAATTTAAATATCAATTTATTTCCGATTTAGAAAAATACGTAAAGTAATATAAATTAAAAAAAAACTAAGATGATGATTCGAATATCTCGCCATGTGACAAATAAGTCGTATAGACATACCTACCTGGAAATGATATTGTCGGTACTTAAAATCAGCTGGGTTTATTGCATGCCACTAACATGGTAACCATAGATAATTACTATCTATATTTAAATATAATAATAATTTAAAATTATACTTACTGTTTAGATGTGACAAATTTTAATTTAATATCTGTATGCTCTTTAAAATTTATGGTACAAGACAATTCATCATTAACATGGATAAATTCCTACATGTTAATTATAATTATTTCCCGTCTATGCCAATGTCACCATTTTTCCGATAATTTTCTTTAAACAATTTAAGACCAATGATTTTTTTTTTGACTTCTCAGAGAATTGTTCAAAATAATATATTTAATATTTTGGAACAAATACTTACGACACCTACAAGCTGGTAGTTATATGACTTCCTTTACCTATTAAGAAAAAAAAATTCAAATGCAACGCTGAGAACGAAAATATTTGTTAAAATTGTAAAAAAAGTTGAATATATATGTATATGTATATGTATATGTATATATGTATGTATATATATATATATATATATATATATATATATATATATATATATATATATATATACACTCCTGGACAAAATTAACGCAACAATATATTAAATCATACAATTCTCTATAATGAATTAATTTTAATAATTTTTTATGAACATTGGTTACACTAAAAGTTAGAGAAAAAACTTATTCGGATACTTTAAAAGTGAATTAGCTACCAAATTTCTCTATAAGATTCGAATTAAAATTATTCTTAAGACCTAATAACAAAATCGTTGAAATTATGTAATAATGAAAAAAATAAACTGGGACACTAGTAGCAAAATTAATGGTGTAACTGGGACACTAGTAGCGTGTGTTGCCTCCTCTACTTCGGATGACAGCGTTTATGCGCCTAGGCATGCTTCTAATTAAATTTTGGATAAAATCTTGAGGAATTTGCTCCCATTCTGTGACAACTGCATTTTCAAGTTCCCTCAGGTTTCTAGGTGCAGGTATATGACGTATCACATTTTTCTTAAGGTGATCCCATACATGTTCTATCGGATTCAGATCCGGACTTTTTGGAGGCCACTGCATAATCGGTATATCAACTTGATTAAGATAACCGAGTACCTCCCTAGCCACGTGAGGTCGAGTGTTGTCTTGCATAAACAGGAAATTGGGCCCCACAAAATGACCGAAAGGCATTACATGTTCTATTATAATATTCTCAAGATAGTAGTCAGCATTCATGGATCTCGTACGCATAGGAACTAACTCTGTGCGAGCATCAAAGCAGATGCCACCCCAGAACATAATAGAGCCACCGCCGAATGGAATCCTTGCAGAGATATTGCAAGGAGCAAACCTCTCTCCTGGTCTTCGCCATACTCGCTCATGACCATCTGGATGTTTTAGACTAACCCTAGTTTCATCTGTGAAGAAAACTTGTTTCCAATCATCCACAGACCAGTTTTCGTGATTTCGAGCAAAACGTAACCTGGCAACTCTGTTCTCTCTAGTAAGCAGGGGCGCAGTGGCTGGTCTCCTACTGTTTAATCCAGCTTCATTTAACCGTCTTCTAACTGTTTTAGAAGAAATTGTGACATTGCGAACAGCTTCGAGTTCGTTTCTTATTATAGAACTAGTGACAGTCCTGTTTCTTAAAGCATATTGTCTTATAAAACGTTCATCTAGGTCGCTAGTGCATCGTTTTCGCCCTTGCCCTAGCCTTCTAGAATAAGTTCCTACTTCATTCAAGCGTCTTACCATATGACTTATTGTGGAACGATGTTTGCCTAACAAATTGGTAATATAACTCTGACAATATCCCTCGTCCAATAAAACTGAGGCTCGCACTAGCTCGTGTTCAGTTAAATTCCTTGTTCGATTCATTTTTATAATTCTTCGGGGTCAAAAATAAAACAGTCTACCACAAAAACGTATTACTTTGAAAAAGGGAACAATTTATAAGCTTACTTTTAAAGAAAATCTATCGCATTATTACAGAAAATTGTTTATCTTCTAAAAAATTCTTTAAAACTGTAAATCTAAACGAACTGTTTTGATTTCTGTCATGAACAACGAAACAAAATATGCATAGCCTACTATTCAAATAATCGATAAACTTTAAAACTGACATAAGAAAAAGATAAATTAATTTTCAGATTGTTGCGTTAATTTTGTCCAGGAGTTTATATATGAGATTATTACTCTTTTACACAGGGTACAAAAATTTAGAGGTTGATTCAAATTTTTAGTTTTTACTGATTTTTTTGCTTGCGAAATTTCGAAAAAACAAACTGGTCATAGAGAAACTGTTTTTTGTCGGTAACTGCTGTAACATTCATTTTTTTCTAGATTTTAAGGTCATGTTTCAACACCGTTTTTCTTTCATTAATTCATGTAATAATTGCTAATTTACGTTAAGCAGTGATGATAGGTTGCAGAGATGGAGTTAAAAATTTTATTCATTAATACAAATAAATAAAATTATAAGTGTTTTTGAAGATGTTTATTTATAGATGCATGTAAAAACAAATGTATAAGAAGTACAAATATACAGTTTGAATGAATGGGGTTTACAAGAGGAGACATATTGTATAAATAAAAATATATTTTAACTTAAGCCTAATTCGGTTTCACTATCACTGACATCAGCTGAGGTAAATATCAGTGGTTTTATTTTATTTACATAAATATATGAATCTTCAACTTTATCAAGGTGCCGAATGGAATTCTTCCAGCTTTCACAAGGTATATCATCTATAACTTTTTTTACTAATTCAACCACTGACACGCTTAAAGTAGAAGAAACATTTTGTGCCCTTATTTTTGATTTAACTTGATGCCAAATATGTTCAATTGGATTAAACTCATAATAATACGGAGAAAGCCGCAAAACAGTGTGTCCCATTTTCTCAACCATACTATCACAAACATATTTCTTTTTCAATTTATAGTCTTTAAAAACTTCCAACAGATCACTTTTTTTATAAATAAAGTCAAAATAAATGTCATTTTCTAACATATATTCCTGTATTTCTGATTTGGTGTTGGCTGCATTAGGTACCTTATTTAGTAGGCGACTATGGTAACTTGCATTGTCCATAACTATAACCCTCTGTTCGGGAACATTTCGCAAAAGGGAATTTTGAAACCAATTTTCAAAAAGTAGTGAATTTATATTTTATTACCTTTTTTATATCTTTGATTGAGCAGTGTAACTTAAACCATTTTAAACGCATGTTTTAGATTTATTTTATTTCGTTGGCATTGAATGCGTCTGATTTACGATTAAGACGGGCATCATCTGTCTTTGTCTATCAAGTCGCGAGTTTAACACTCCCGTCTCATTTTGCGTTCCTGAAGTGAACCTTCGAAGGAAGGAAAATAAGAAGGGGCAAAGGTTTATAACCGGCTATTTCAAATTTTTAACGGCTTTTTTTCCGGTCCAGTATGCAGTAATGACTTTCTCTGTCCGTCACGGAGTGAAGCGCTTTTTTTTATCACCGAGTAGCGCCGTTTTCAGACCTCAAGTCTGAGGCCTTTTTCCGTTCCAAAAATATTCTACTCATCCTAAAGCATTTCGGGTGAAAGGATGATTAGTTACCCAAATGAGAATGGAGGAGTAGTGTGTGAGGCAATATTTTGATGAGAATCTTACCAGGAGAGGCCAAGCGGTTGATAGAGAACCCACGAGGAGAAGCCAATCAGTAAGTCATTAGTACACCAGTTAAATATCTCACTTTCTCTCTACAACGTGTGTTTCCAACGACTTCGTAACACGTGTGATCTCGAAGTCGGTTTTACAGGAAGTGAATCAGAAACAAACTTCCTAGATCGTGCCTTTTAAAGCCGTTTTTCACACTTAGAATCAGTGATGTTAGGATTGATAAAATCTTCATAATTCTAATTTAAAGACTATCTTTAAATGTGTACACTCTCA
>CM032454.1:140612282-140639782 GCA_019049505.1 Pachyrhynchus sulphureomaculatus | reverse complement strand
GTGTACTTTGCAGCCCACGACCTTCTGTTAAATGTGTCAAAAACTCAACATTTTATTATGGAAACAATGAATTTAAAAATTCGGAAAGCATGCCTTTTCTTGGCTTGACAATTGACGAACAGCTGGACTGGGAGGCACATGTTGGGGCTGTAGCAGTGAAAGTAGCTACATACTGCTAGGCTCTAAAAGTGGTATGTTGGCATTGATGCAGCCATAGCGGCTTATCATGTTTTGTTCAGTCTAGGCTGAGATATGGCTTAATTTTTTGGGATAACTCATCAGAAATCAAAAGACTGTTAGTACTTCAAAAGAAATGTTTACGACGAATATTTCAGATAAACTATCGAGAGAGCTAGAAGTCCGTGTTTATAGAGTGTAAGATTTTGACACTTATCAGTATGTATATATTATCGTTTATTTTCATACAAAAAAATAAAGATCTGTTTGAGATTCACAGCCACACTTATATAACCAGATATAAGGCGAACTAGTGCCTGTGAATATAATTTTAGTTACATACAAAAGAACGTACAAATCATAAATATTTATAATTCTTGGTTAACAGCTCGAAATCTTATGCTAAAAAAAATTATAACGAATTATTTGCTGAGTAAAGCATTTGACACGCTGGGTGAATTCTTCAATACTTCTGATATGAATAGGATGGGATAAGAAATGTTTATTAATTGTTTGTTGTGATATTCGAGAGGATGTCTTTGGGTGCTTGGTTGTAGTTTTAGTTTTGTTGTAATTTTGGTTTTGTTTTAACTCATGTTTTATATTGAATTTTTTTATAACTGTATATAGTTGCTGGAAACGAATAATATATATATATATATATATATATATATATATATATATATATATATATATATATATATATATATATATATATATATATATCATCAGCTTATACTGTCCACTACTGGACGAAAGCCTCTCTCAAGTCTTGCCACTTTTTTTCTGTCCTAGGCCGCTTGTAACCAATTTTCACCCACTCTCTTCGGATCATCAATGAGATTTGTGATAATCTAAGTCTTGGATAGATTGATCTTTAGACCTACTTTTCCTGAAGCTTCGTGAAACATGTGTAGCACAGTTTGTGCTTCTTGTGTTTTGTCTGTTATTAAGACAATGTCGTCGGCGAAACAGAGGTGATTTAACTTTTCACGGTCAATGTTAAGTCCTATTCTTTCCCAGTTTATTGGTTTTAGAATACTTTCTAGAAGTGTTACGAAAACCTTGGGTGAGAGCGTATCACCCTGCCGCACTCCTCTTTCGATTCGAAATTTGCTGGTGGAATGATTAGTTTGTGTTTTAACATTCATATATGTATTTAAATACATTGGAATATCGATGATCAATACGATACTCAGCAAGTGCTTCCAAAAGTCTCTCTCTGCTGATTTACGGAATCAAAAGCCTTTTTGAAGTCCACAAATATTCGTACAAGAGGCTTATTATATTCTATACATTTTTCAATGAGGATTTTAACTGTAACCAGATGGTCATTTATTTCATACCCCGACCGGAAAGCTGCTTGTACTTTTGAAAGGAAGAACTCGAATTCATTTGCTAGACGTTTGGTAAATATTTTCGCGAATAACTTGTATACATGGCTCAGGAGGCTAATGGGTCGATAGTTTGTAAGGTTTGAAGTATCTCCTTTTTTATGCATGATGACAATAGTTGCATTATTCCATTGCGATGGAGTTATTCCTTCCAGGAGGCATTTATTAAATAACATTTTAAGTGATTTGGTAATTTGTTGTCCTCCTTGTTTAATTGTCTCTACTACAATATCGTCTTCACCGGAGCTTTGTTATTTTTCATGTCCTTCAAGGCTGTTGTGATTTCTCCTTCTGTGATGACTGAGATATCCTCCTACCCCTGATTTAGGAGTTTTGGTATGTTGATTGTAAGGTATATAATTGTTGATATAATTCGATGATCTGTAAAATATCTCTTTTATTTGTTATTACTTTACCATACATGTCCATAATCTTGCATATGTCTTTCCTTCCCATTCTGTTCTTTCTTCTCAAGACTTTTAAGTTTTTATTCTGTTCTACAACGTTTCTAATTTCCTCTGCATTTTTTTGTCTTTTGTCTTGTATTTGTATATATATCTATATATATATATATATATATATATATATATATATATATATATATATATATATATATAATATATATATAGGAAAAGGGTAGTCTTGACCGATTAGTTAATTACCAGTATTATTTTCTTGGGGTAAGCGGGCTTTGGAAAAGAACTAAAAAGTTTTTTGACACCTTTTTAGCTACGCCAAGCTTTCGAAAATATTTCATTTTCTTCATCAGGGCTACAATTATAGTAGATTATCGGTATTTTTGAGATTAAAAGTAAAGAACAACCCTATTTTATATGTAACATTAAAGTACTTACTGCTAAGTGGTGTGTTCAAAAATTATTCTTTGTGGGGGCACTTTATTACACTTATTCATCAGAAAAAACATGAGAAAAACTCGACATAATCCTCTCTGGGAAATATAATATGCTTTTACTCCATTTTGTTAGTATGGTACGAAAAATTGTGTGGTTCTAAAGTGATTTTAATTCATAAAGGATTTTTTTTGTTGTGTTTTCTTGTCATTTTGCTAAGGGCAGTGTGTTTCTATCTCTTAGTTAGGTTGTGGTTAATTTATATTTGAAAGTAGAATGACGTTGACATTTTGTTTGATTGTTTTAAAATTGGAAAGTTAGTGGTGAGTTTATTATTAAAGAGATATGTCAGATATGTTGTAAGAGTTTTTCATTTTAACTGCCTATTTCTAATAGATTGGAGAAAATTAAACTCAGATCTTCAATGTGGATTTCCACCATCTCCCTAAAGATTCTTCTGTCGAGATTTCTCTCTTTAATAGATTTTTATATATATATATATATATATATATATATCGATAATATATATGTTATATATAATATATATATATATATATATATATATTAATGGTATATATATATATATATATATATATATATATTATATATATATATATATATATATATATATATATATAATATATATATAATATATATATATATATATATAAAACGTACGCCACTGATTCTAGTATTTTAAGGGTGCGCAAAGAGAAGGCAAATTCCGTAGGGAGAGCCGCCGCCGTTTCGCGTGTAAATGATTAATTAATTTCGGTGGTTGTTCGTTTTACGAAATTTTTAGTCGCGTAATTGTGACATTTTAAGAGTAATGAATATTGCAACGAGCAGCATGGAATCATTCTGTTATACGCGAAACAGGGAAGGAATCGACATACTTAATTGGTTAATCGTGATAAACAATAAATAAATTATTTGTTGAAATAATTAGTTTCGACTTTGATTTGCCGTTGAATATAGAACGGTAATTGAAACAAATTTGTTTTTTAGTACTGATTTAAGTTTTCATTATAAATTCACATGTTGAACTTATGACAGTTTTCAAAAATTTGAAACGTTTCATTTTTAAGCAACAGAAGATGCCTAATTTAATCTAGTCAAAATTAAATGTATCTATTTATGATGTCTCATAAATAAGTTGCAATCTGGAAGGCCTGTTGCGCGATCGCAGTGGGAGAAGAAAGGTGGGGATTACAAGATACAACTGCTACGAGAATAAAATCCAACTAATACTTTTCAGAGACTTAGCTTCGATAATCAAATGTTTGTACGCTTTTTAACATTTGCCAACATATTATTTTCCGATTAGGAAGATTTTCCACCCTAACGATCACGGTAATAAACTCAGTTGCTATTATTGGAGTCATGAAAAGTCTGTACATGCCACCAAAGTGAGGACAGCGCGTGGAATAATCGGCCTTTTTAGGGGACGACACAGGTAAAA
The DNA here is from genome assembly GCA_019049505.1 of Pachyrhynchus sulphureomaculatus. Lineage (NCBI taxonomy): Eukaryota > Metazoa > Arthropoda > Insecta > Coleoptera > Curculionidae > Pachyrhynchus > Pachyrhynchus sulphureomaculatus. Next base: position 140,635,898 of record CM032454.1, on the reverse strand, counting down.
TTGTGATAATTAAACTATGACCTTAGTTACAGCAGAATAAATTGATTTTCGAAAAAAGTGAACTAAGTTTATTTGTTTTCACAAAAGGTTACGCTTAATAAGCATACGAATGATTCTCACAACTTCATTTGTGCGTACAGTCCTCCGACGCCCCAACCTGTCATCTATCTTCTCGCCTGCACACACTCTAAATTATTTGTCATGTTCCAGCCGACAGATTTATAGACAAAAAAAATTTGGTCAGCTTCTTGATCACCTTAAAATAAAATTATCAAATCAAATTACATATTTTTTATGTCTTTATTTAGATAATCACTGTAATCAGCTCATCGGATTCAAATAGTCTTTGAGAAAAAATTCTACTCAGAAATGAGTAGTCCCAGTCCTGACAAGGGTGGAACATGTCGTGACTCCACAATCACGCCTTTCCGGGAGTCCGGTGTTTATTTTGACGGAACAGGTTCTCCGTTGAAAGGATTCTATTTGTGGTAAAATGTTATTGTGAGAAAGCGCTTCGTTTAGTTCTTTTTTATAGAGAGGGTTCCCGTTCTCCGTGGAGATCTCAATCTCAGTCATCAATTCAGAAAGTGGTAAAATTTTAGTATAAAGGAGGATACTTTTCTCTGAAAATCTTTCTGGCCATCACTTTAAGATGGCCAAATTTACTAAAGGTGCCTTTTTCAAATGCCCCCTCCCCCTATTATTGATTTTTGAATTTGCTAATTGTAAGAGTGCAGGAAAGCTCGTGTTTCGGTGATCCCTTACAAGTTTCACTGTAAGAGAAAGCGTTTCGCAAAATGTAATTTCTCTGGCCCGGATTTTTTCTCGACTTGGTGTTCCAATTTTGATAAGCACCACTAAAAAATTGGCAATTCAAATTGTCTGTCTAGTCCGTTTTATTTATCTGTAAACTTAAATAATGTTACCTTCGTTATTTTGTCAAGAAAACACACAAAATATATTCGCGGAATAGAAACCTGTAAGAGAATAATACATACATAAACAAATAAGGCCCACAAAAGGGGTAAATTTTACAAGGCATAGCCTCTCCAGAGGGCCTCGTCTGGCTTAGCCTGTTTTGGAAATGATTTTTTTTATCGTTCTGGAAAAGGCCCAAACTTTTTAAGTTGCACTGCGAAAGCAGGATTTTTGTTTTCGGAAAGCTATCTTTCCCTGATTCATCTTTTTTTTTACCGTGTTGGAAAGGGAAGCTTTTGTAGTTTAATTATATGACAGTATATGAAAGCCACCTCTCCGTTAACCGTTTCTTCAACGTGTGGTAAAGGGTAGTAAAAAAGTAAAATACCTATCGTAAGAATTCAAACCTAAAACACAAATAATTAAAGATAAGGAAGGTAGAACAGTCACCGACATGCCTGGGATTATTGACATTTGAAAAGATTACTGTAAAGAACTTTTCGTGAAGAATCAACTCGTGGGCGACTGCATTGTCGACAACGAAGCCGCCGAAGAACAAGAGCCAGGTATGCTTAAATCTGAAGTCAGGAAGGCTATTCAAAGGTTAAAGAACAGAAAAGCAGGAGGTATTGACGAGATAACTGCGGAAATAATAAAGATAATAGGAGAAACCCCTGTGCCGTGACTATGCTATATCAACTGTGTAACGTGGTATGGAAGACTGGAAGATGGCCGAAAGATTGGTGTGAAGTTGGATTTATATCCTTGCTTGAGAAAGAATCCCCTTTGGATTGCAGCAACTATACACTAAACGCTGCTAAGGTGTTTCTCTGGATTCTTAATGAAAGACTCGAAACTTTTCCGCTGCCGCAAACATCTACCAAACAAACAGACTTTATTCCAGGAAGAGGGACTAGAGAACAAATTTTTAACATCGCCAGACCATAGAAAAAGTCAGGGATTTCCAAGTTACAACCTGTATCTGTTTTATAGACTACTTTAAAGCTTTCGACTGCATACAATGGAACAAATTCTGATCGATTCTAATCAGCATGGGAACACTTACATATCTTGTAAACCTTATCCGCCTATGAGAATACAAATGGCAGAATTAAACTGACTAATTCTTTTTCTGATCTCTTTAACATAAAAGCCGACGCCAGATCGGGCTGTATTAGGTCACCCTTACTTTTTAACATACACTACCGTCAGAAAGTATCTGCCCACCTAGTTATTTCAGTCCCAAGACAACAAAAACCCAGAAAAAATATATATTTTTTTTAATTTTAAGGAATTATTATTTATTTTCACATTATTTACAGTCTAGAAAATCAGAAAAATATTCATGATTTTCCAGGATTTTTCTCATCTATGTAACCTCCTTTGTTTTTAATTACCACTTTACAGAGTTTCGGCATTCTGTCCAGTAGTTTCTTCAGAGTTTACTTCGGTTATTTTAACCCATTCTGCTTGTAAAAGTTCTCACAAGTGATTTTTTAATGTTGGATTGAGTTTTCGAACACACCTGTCCAAATGGTCCCACAGCAATTCGATGGAGTTCAAGTCGGGTGATTGTGGAGGCCAAGTCGTCACTTCCAGGATGTCATCGGATTTCCATCTTCTCTAATTTGTTTAGCAGAATGTTTAGGGTCGTTGTCATGCTGAAAAATAAATTTCCCCTGAAAAATATCTCTTCCAGAACGAAGAATTTGAGCAAAATTTCTTGATACTGTTCTTTTTTCGCATGATTCCTTCTATCCTAAAGAGTTTTCCAACTTTACCGTTGCCAAAACAACCCCAAACCGTTATTGAAGCTTCACCATGTTTTACTGTAGGCAACTGACAGGTTTCCAACATCCTCTCTCCAGCTGACCGCCGCAGGTAAACTCGTCGATTTGAACGGAAAATTTTTAATTTAGATTCGTCGCGCCAAAGGACAACATTCCATTGTTCTGATGTCCAGTTTTCATGTTCTCGGGCCCATTCTAATCGTTTAAGTTCATTTACTTGCCTAAGAAGTGGTTTCCTCACTGCAACACTCCCGTGTGGTTCACCTTCTGCTAACCTGTTCTTCACGGTTGTCATGCTGATGGGGATGGGCCGCTCCAGGTTTACTTGAGCCGTGAATTCTGGTGCGGTAGGGCGGCGATTACGTCTGTTGGACATTGTTATAGCTCTTCAGCGGCAGTCGTTTTTCAAGGCCTTCCTGAACGTTTTTGGTTGGAATTTCATGTCTTCCAGAAATTTTTTTTACGATGTAGTCCACCGTTTTCCTTAGCATCCGCATATCACTCGCGATTTGTCGACTCGAGTGACCATTTTGAAGTCTCGCAATTATTAGAGCCCGATTTTCACCGGAAACTTCTTTCGTTTTTGACATTTTCACAAAACAATTGAGCCTGTATCAATGACAAAGTACTGTTTGCGAATGGTTAATTTCCAAAAGGGCAATGGTATTGATAGCATAGTTTTTGTCACAAAATGTCACTAGGAATTTCCATAATCCCTAGAAACTTGAAATTAGTTCTTACTTCAACTGGAATTCGCAGAAATCGCCTCAAAACGATTACCATGCAAAACATGGAAATTTGTTTTAATTGGTTTTTAATTTGTGTTTTGACCAGAAAGGCTTATCTAAACAATTTTATGATGGACACTTGTTAAGAACAATTAAATTAACCTAATATAATAAAAGGGTTTAATTAGTTATTAAATTTTGGCAGTTACATTGAAATTTCTAGGTGGGCAAATACTTTTTGACGGTATAGTGAACATATAATGAGATCTGTTTTGGATGGCTGAAATGAGGTTATGACAATCGGTGGAAAAAAGCTAAGTAACGTTAGTATGCAGATGATACTGTTATATTGGCAACGTCAATACAATATCTAGAATCAGTTATGAAGCTCCTTGAAATCACTAGCAAAAAATATGGATCGACAATTAATAGAGCGAAAAGCAAAGTAATGATTGTTAGTCGTAATGAAGATCTGTCACATAAATGAAATTGCTGGTTTCACTGCTGTAGACCATTTCAACTATTCCCTCATAACTAACAATGGTGGCAGTGAACTGGAAGTAAGAAGATGTTTGGCTATGACTGGAAACTCAATGATCAAACTCGCAAAGGTCTGGAAAGATCCAGCTTTCACAAAAAACATAAAGTTAAGGTTGCTATCCAGCCTTATATTTCTCATAGCAACTTACGCATCGGAAACATGGACCATTAAACAAGCTGACAAAAGACAAATCGATGCGTTTGAGATATGGACATATCGAAGAATCATCAGAATATCATATACCGAACACCGTACTAATGTATCTGCTCTTGAAGAACTTAGTATAAATGACCGACTTTCAAATAGAATTAATAGACAGTACCTGAAATATTTTGATCATATTATGAGGAAAGTGGATGCCATGGAAAGGCTTGTAGTAACAGGGAAGGTAGAAGATCAAGGGGACGGTCTCTAACAAGATAGTCCGACCATGTAAGATTTCTTCTTGGTATCGGTATGCACGAGTCAAGTCAGGTCGCGCGGGTGAGGCAGCAACTGCATAGTATCACCGATACTCCTATTGAGGTGAAAGGATTGAGAGAGAGAGAGAAAGGGTTCTATTTCTTAAAGTTTATAGTAAGTATATCCACAGATAACAATGACTATTGTACATGATCCAATCTGAAGATAATGACTGTATGTCTCTAGATCTTAACGTTGAAGCAGTCGCGAGATACACATGAAGCTGATGAAAATGAACCTTATCCTAACTTTCCGAAATCTTTCATATTAAAATTGTCTGCTAGAGTTATCTGCTAAAATGCGCTTTTCTTTCAAAACTCAATCTGGACATGCAAAAGTAGTAATTCTCTAGCACGAATGAGTTTGAATAAAACAGTGCATGGATTTAGTTTTTTGCATAAGTATATAGGTACGAAAAGTCATTAGTTATATGAAAATTATTATATTAGATTAAACTAATGATAAAATGGAGCAAAAAGTGTCATTTTTAAGTTAAGCAGAAAGAAGATCTCATCCTAAAATGATAATTATGTTTAATCTCTCCAGATTACTGGGATTCGCTGAAATATAAGGACCATGATTGTTACATTATACGCGCGAAGCTGAAGGTGTGCAGAGACATATTCTCAAAATGAATATCCCCCCCCCCCCCCCCCCCCCCCCCCCCCCCCCCAGACAATATCTCTAACAGTTGAGAAATATAAAATCATCAATGAGATATTTAAATAATTAACGTGCAAAAGGCGTTGAAGCTAAACGTATTTTTTCCTTGTATTTTTTACCTTTTTTCCTGTTTTTTGTATATTTGTTTTAATAAGAACTTGATAAAAAAAATGTTTCTACAAAATCTTTTCTCGTTTTTTTCTTCCTTTCAATCAGCAAATCAATCAGCAAAATTCATTTTTAGTATTCCGTACGAAACACTTATAAGATGACTTCGGTGTCTGTCCGTCTGTCACACCCGATTTTTTCCGAAACTATTTGACATAAAAAGTTGAAATTTGGTACTAATATAGGAATTGATGGCTCCATCAGAACCGTGTAGTTTTGAAATTTAAATTTTGACTTGAGGGGTTAGTTTTGGGGGGTGAAATCAGAGGTGAAAAAAAAATTTTTTTTTACTAAGTTATCGAATGGGATATCAAATGAAAGCTTGTAACAACCCGAGTTAAAAAATATATATAATGTAATACTTGCCCACACTTCTCTTTGTATTATTTTGATAAAATCGCGAAAAACCGCTGTCCCCCCTTTAACTCGAAAAGTACTAATCAAAAAATTTTGAAAAAATTCTGGAATATTCTCCACGGGGTATAGATTGAAAGGAAATTATCACGTGCATTACCTTTAATATTTTATCTGGTATATAAAAAACAAAAATTTCAAGGTCATCAGTTTTCAGTAAAGATCGGAAATAAACAATGTTGAAAACTCATTTGCTGCGTCTTTTGTAAAGTCACTGATCATTTTATAACTCCGTGACAATTTTTATTTCAGAAGCAATCAACGTACGGAACACTAATTGGGCAAGTTCAACTTGCACTTGACTGGTTATTATTCTATAAAATAGGATTTTTCTTGAGAGAAAGAATTTGAATATATCAAAAACTCGCAGGCATCATACTAGCAATATCGCGACAGGTCATGTGATCATTACAAATTCGAACCCCTTGAGATCAAAGGTGCCAAGTCGGACTGTCGCTACTGTGTTTTATGTTCACAGTGGTCGTGAGCTCATTGGAGATTATGCTGAGAAATTAATTTTTGTTTTTGCTAAAAAATGTTATTTACCATATTTTTTACAAAACTTTTCAATCCGCCCTCGTATACGCAAAAATATTTAATATTTATCAAGACTTGCAAAAGTTATTTATGCAAAAAAATTATAGTCTGTCCAAATGAGTCGCCATGTTTCTTAGTATCAATTAAAGCGATGTTCTTTGTTTAAGTGTCCGGGGTAATCTTCAGACCAACACAAAGTAATAATATGTTAAAGGAAATGGTACATCACTTTTTAGATCCGAATGAATTATTAATGTTTGTAATAGTCGATTTATAATAAGTGGTTGATGGCAGCCTGGCATTGTTTCCCGATAGTAATTTGTAACCTCAAACGGGGCGGTTTTTGCGGTGAGAGAACTATTATACACTTAGTAACCGCTGTTCTAATGGGGTGTCTCTCTCTCAATAGTTTCGATGACGTAAAACGTTTCGTTTTTGATGTATTATGCTTTATTGTTTGAAAGCTCTCTATGTGCTTTGTAGCGCTGTTGCAAATGTATTAGTTATTACTGCTACAGTATTGCTAGCAGGCTTTTTGTTTTGATGTAAATAATGTCGAGTTTTAATTTGAACTAAACTGCTGAATAAAATAAAACGATATTGAATTTTATTGTGTAATTTTAGAGGTGGGAAAACAGTGGTGGATTTAGGAAGAGGAAAGTTTTGATTTTTATTCATAAAAGTTGTATATTTCTTCTTGAATTTAACGCTACAAAAAGCCAGGCGGAAGTTTTTTTAAAAAAAAGTTAACGTTGCTGAACCCGACATAGTTATGTCGGGGCACTCCATTCCTCTAACATCGTCGCTCAATTTGTTGGGCGTTAATTTGAGAGCAAATATGTCCTGACATGAACATGTTGCAGGCATAGCAAGGAGAGCTTGTCAAAAGTTGAGAATATTGTTTCGAACCAAAAAGCTTTACACTCCACAACAACTGCTATTTCTTTACAAAGCTCAAATTCGACCAACTATGGAATACTGATGAAAGACTCTGAGGATTTTGATTTGGTTGTTTCGCGAAATGTTAGGCGATTATTGATACAGGAGGCGATTGGACAACTTACTAAGGTAATTGCGCTTGCATTGTTAGTAATGGCAAAAAATGTTCTCAAAACACATTTTTTCAAGAATACGACGTTTCTTACTTGACAGGCTGTATACTACCTAAAGTATAACATGACTTTTTAAAAATTTTCAGTTGAGAGGAAAATAAAAGATAGTTTTGGAACATCATTCTACGTTAAAATTCCTCACAAAGCAAGAAAGGAGCCTGAAGAAACCTACGAGAGGATAAATGCTGTACAGGGTGATGATGCATCTTTATATTACCAAGTAAACTTTAACATGAAACAATGTAAGTGGGACGGGGAATCAATTGAAAAATAATTGGCATTAATGGCAAACTCAAAAATTATTACGGATGAAACATGCATCCATCATCTTAATCCTAAAATCTCACGAAAGTCCACGTAATGGAAACTGAAGAGACTATCAACTCACCAGAAAATTCGTGTGATATAGTAAGCTCGAATAATCATATGAACAGTATTGTTGAGACACAGAAAGTGATTTACTCGTACAATTCGTGCTCCATTAGTCAACGCCGTGAGAAGTTGTCAGTTAGTGAATTGCTGCTCTATGATAATACATCTACTGCTATAAAGAAATGTGGCTTCATAGAGCTTAATCTGGTCCCTAATAATTATATAACCTGAATAAACTGCTGCGTGGTGTAGTTCTGAACAATAACATAGTCAAGGAACTGGTCACGGGGTTTCTGGACAGCAGAAATGTGTTCTTCTATTTTTAGGGTATTCGATTATTGGAGGTGTAGCTAACCAAATATGTTAAATTTAAGGGGAACAATAATGAGAGTGATATTTATAATTAACCGAGAGTGAAACTGACTTTAAAGGTTTGACAAACCGAAATGAAATTATGTAGTCAAAGAGATATTTGTACTGAGATAAGCTCTCTTTAATTCATTAAATTTTGGTGATATTATCTATTGAAGAGATTTGGCCAAATTCTTTTAGTAACAAAAAAACCTAAACGTACAAAAGTACAGATGATACGCTGAAAAAAATTGATTGACAGGCTTATAAGAGAGCACTTTTAAAAAAACCTCTACTTAAACATCAACCAGGGAAATCATGTGAGATAGCTTTACATAACCTCAAAGTGAAGGTCGAATCATCCCTGTACTATAACGAGGGCTTTTCACAATGACAATTTCGTCCCAATGATTATAGCCTTAGAAACACATGAAATCGACGACACTACTGGGACCCGACTGTAGAAGTTAAAATTCAAACAGAGAAGGCCCGAGCCGCATTTATGAACAACAAAAAAATCTTAACTAGTCACGACCTATCATTGAAACTACGGATGAAAATGGTAGGCAGCTATGTCTTTCCGGTTCTCTTTACGGCCTGGAAGCGTGGACGCTAACTGAAGCAATGCTTAAACGTCTGGAGATGTGGTTGTATCGACGACTGCTGAAAATCAGTTGGATGGACAGAATCAGTAACAACAGCGCATATAATCATGAACACAATAATCGTAAACACTGTGTGAAATCAAATTATGCACATCTTTACATTTATACGCAGATATAACATATTGTATATGTTGGTAAGACAATTCCTTGACTTATCTACTTAGTCAGTGGGGACTTTTAGTCAGGGCTATAAAAGCTACAAAAAAAAGCAGTATATAAAAAAAATGCCGGGCCCCATTTTCCATAAGATTAGTGGGGGGTTCTTAGTTTCAACTAGTCAAACCACCAATGGCGAGTGTGATTTGGAAGTATTAAAATGACAGATAGTGTTGTTACATGGTAATGCACTAAGGAACATTTCACTTATCGTCAGTCAATGTATTGCACGAAAGTGGTCACGACCATCAGGCGACGCAAATTAGAATATTTTGACCACATTATGAGACGTCCAGAAAAATACGAAATCTTGTATCTGGTTATAGAGTGAAAGATTCCAGGCAGACGTGGTCCAGGGAGAAGGATAATATCGTGGTTCAAAAATTTGAGGCTTCCGAGAGGCTGTCAATAAAACGATCATAATCAACATGGCAGCCAATATGATAACCAACGATCCTTGAACGGTCACGATACCCGAAGAGAAAGAAGCTTTCTCTTCGGGTATCACGATTAACAAATGTATATAACATCAATGTTATTTCTATCCTTTAAATTTTTCACAAATGCTGAAAAAATATTTCATTTTGATATTCCAGTCATTTTTTAGTGTTTCGTACGGAACATCTATAAGGTCACTACGGTGTCTGTCCTTCTGTCGCACCCAATTTTCTCCAAAACTATTTGAGATAGAAAGTTGCAGTTTGGTCGTAATATAGGAATTGTTGGTCTTATCAGAGCCGTGTAGTTTTGAAAGTTAAATTTTGACTTAAGGGATTAGTTTTGGGAGGGTGAAATCGGAAGTGATTTTTTTTTACCAGGTCATCGAGTGGGGTGTCAAATGAAAGTTTGTAAAAACACGAGTTCAAAAATATATATAATGTAATAGTTGCGCACACTTTTCTTTGTGTTATTTTTAAAAATTCGCGAAAAGTCGCTGCCCCCCTTATCTCCAAAAGTACTGACCAAAAAATTTGGAAAAAATTCTGAAATACTCTCCACAGGGTGTAGATTGAACGAAAAAACGTCAGGGCCACTATCACGAGTGCATTACCTTTAATAATTTATATGGTATATATAAAAAAAAATCAAGGTCATCAGATTTCAGTAAAAATCGAAAACTTTGTTGAAAACTGATTTGGGGTATGTTTTGTGAAGTCACTGATCATTTTATACCTCCGTAACAATTTTTTTTATTTTAAAAGCAATCGACGTATGGAACACTAATTGCGCAAGTTCAACTTGCACTTGACCGGTTATTTTTAATTGCATTGCGAAGTGATGGACTTGTAAAGTGAAGCTTTTTTATAAGACACCTTGTATATAGAAATCCTCAAGACAGGAAAAATACTTTTTTTAAATACCACTAAACAAGGCCTTTCTACCACCATTTGTAAATTACGTTAATTCATGCGTACAAACATATTAGTAGACTGTTTTAATAAAACCTGTGGCTAGGATTCAATAAGCAAATTAACCATTTAAGGTTTAGCAGCCATCAAATTACACCTCATCGCAATGCAAATGATGGTTAGTAAACACGCAGCGGAGTCTTAGGCTAAAATGACTAAACAGGAGTTAGATTTTGGAAGTTATGAGTGGCAAACGTAACTTTTTCACTAAAAAACTGAAAGTACTGATATTGTTTATAATTAAACGAATCTTTCTGTCTCTGTTTGCTTCACTGCAATTTGTAAATAAAAACTTCAAGAACGTAGTGATTATAATTATTTAATACTGAGTGATAACACAGGTCAACGATAAAAAAAACTTATTAAATAATTTTACTTGATTCCTATGTTTTTTGGTGTGCTGAGTCCGAAAATAATAACAAAAAAGTCGTATCACCCACCAATTTTTCACATTTTAATATTCAAAATGTGAAAAGTTTATTTTTTATCATTCGAATGTTATTAGGTTCGCAATAAAATCAGAATTTTATAAGGTTGGCAGTAAAATCAAATGTTACTAGGTTGGCAGTTCCGATAAATGTCACAGCTGTTTGTTTTCTTCCAGTTAATATAACTTCGCGTTGCAGTGTTTAACCCATGTGCTTTAATTCACACTAAAAGTATGGCTAATCGTGGTTGTAAAAACTCTCCCAACACTTTTTTTTATATATGTGGTGAGTTTGTAGTTAAAAAACATCAAAAAAATATTACTGACTTTGTAAAAAAAGTATACTTTGCATATTTTGGTGTAGAAATTGGTAATTGAGAAAAATGTTGGGCTACTCACAAAGTATGCTATGTTTGTGTCGAGGATCTTAGGAAATGGTATAAGAAAGAAAAGAAAGCTTTTAGATTTGCCGTACCCATGGTATGGAGAGAGCAAAAAGATCATTCAAATGATTGTTATTTTTGCAGCGTTGATGTTTTTGGATATAACTCCAAAAATAAGAAAGTAATTGTCTATCCTAACTTTACTTCAGCTAATCGGCCGGTAGGACATGGATCGGGACTTCCTGTCCCTGAGCCACCTCAGTCTATTGATGACGTTTTACAGTCCAGTTCCGAATTTAATGAAAGTCGACTGAATGATGGTGAGTTTCAATGTTCTCTAGAAAATTTAAAACCACAGTTGTTTACACAAGCTGAGTTAAATAATTTAGTGAGAGATTTGGGTTTGACTAAGGAAAAAGCAGAATTGCTTGGTTCTAGGCTGAAAGAAAATCTGGAACATCTATTTATTTTTAAAAATTTTTTATTTATTTATAATTTAATTATTTAATTTTCCCTATTTTGAAATTTAATCGATGTCGTAGTGTGTGAGAAAACTGTGGGTGATACAAAAAAACTGATACCAGATACGGTTTCAGCACCCAAAAATACATAACACTTAGATGTATTGGTTTAAAAAGTTTTTACGAATATCTTTTTTGTTAGCCTGTGTAATTGATACAATTAGAAAGTACTACTTGGGTTTGATAACATGCCCTTTCGTCATCTAATCCTCAGTGGCGGAGCAGATTGGCATGAGAGGCAGATGGGCTTTTTTAAGGAAAAAACATTGAAGGACTATAATAAGATGGACTTCGTAATTTTTCTAGGCCCATAGGAGCGGAGACAAATGCGTCTTCCTCGACCTTCCTGGCTATGTTACTAATAACTCTACATCTTAACAAGCTGAAAATTCACTCGAATATTTCTCACCTGCGACAATAAGCTACAATCTAAACTTTCACGTTATTGTTATTTATTCTGAGTCATTTTCAAAGACACGAATTACTGTTTTGGTCATATTTTAAGATAAAGCTAGCAAAATAATTGCGTTAAATAAACAATTTTATGAAGCTTATTATTAAAACGATGGGGAGTGCAGAAAACAGCGTTGATGAAAAATATCCACTTAGAACGGCTCCTAAAAATATTAAAATCTTGATTAAAATATAAGTCCATTATATTTGCAATTAGCCATTGTCGAGGTATAATTTAAGAAGCTACTGTATTGACCTAAATAATCCCTAAACGCGTATCTTTAAAAATATTATTAAAATCCACTTACGGTAATGAAAACTGTAATGAAAGCGAACGATTTTATGTAGCTTCCTTTATTTATTGTCAATTTGGTCATTATATATCATTAAGAACATATTTTATTTAGAAGTTCATATTGTAAAATTGATTTTTAATAAAATATAGCAAGGGCGGGTAAAAAAATAAATTTCAATTGCAAACCTCATTTATTGCTCACCAAGCAGTATGAAATGAAACTCCTACAACATATCTTGTTTTTGCTAAACGGTTTTAAATAAATGAAAAAAAAAGACCAGCGGTGATTTATCCAGTCTTTTCCTCCCCTGACTTTCTCATATCATTATTTTTTTATCGCTTTATTCGCTGTAAAGAGTAAACTCTTATAAACAATCTTCCCTATCAATAAAATAATTTTACAATTAAAAAAATAATCTATACATAAACAGGAAACACGGGGTAAAATGTCAAAAACAATTAAATCAGTTAAAAATAATAAAATCGTATTCAGTCTAAAAAAAATCATCAAATCATTAAAATAACCGGTCAAGTGCAAGTTGAACTTGCGCAATTAGTGTTCCATAGGTTGATTGCTTTTAAAATAAAAAAAATTGTTGCGGAGGTATAAAATGATCAGTGACTTCACAAAATACACCCCAAATGAGTTTTCAACAAAGTTTGTTTCTAATCTTTACTGAAAACTGATGACCTTGAAATTTTTGTTTTTTTACATATACCAGATAAATTATTAAAGGTAATGCACTCGTGATGATTTTCGTTCAATTTACACCCCGTGGAGAATATTCCAGAATTTTTTCAAAATTTTTTGATCAGTACTTTTCGAGATAAGGGGGGGGACAGCGATTTTTCGCGATTAATACAAAGAAAAGTGTGCGCAAGTATTACAATATATGTATATATATATTTTTTACTCGTGTTTTCACTCGATGACCTAGTAAATTTTTTTTTCACTTACGATTTCACCCCCCAAAACTAACCCCTTAGGTCAAAATTTAACTTTCAAAACTACACGGCTCTGATGAGGCCATCAATTCCTATATTAGTACCAAATTTCAACTTTCTATGACAAATAGTTTCGGAGAAAATCAGGTGTGACAGACGGACAGGTAGACGGACAAATGGACAGACGCCGAAGTGATCTTATAAGTGTTCCGTACGGAACACTAAAAATTACACTAAAATAATACATAAATTACAATTATTTAAAAACAGGATGTAGTCAAAAATTTTTTGCGCAGAATAACAGGCAATTTCCACTAAAATTTTCCTAAATGAACAAAGAGGGCGACACGAAATTTTGGCCTGTCGACTAACCGTCTGCCTAGTTGTTCATTCTATCGGGCGAGTAGAATAACGTTGATTTTGTGGCCCCCGTGCCCTGGAATGCCCAGATAAGGCCCAAAATGCTACATCTAAAAATGGACTGTCGTTTAACCACTTGAATCAAATAACATAACATTTGTTGAGACTAAAAAAGTTCAAAACCCCCAAAACAGACTCCGCCGGGTACCGGACCCAGCTTCAGGGCCCAAAAAACGTTGATCCAAAAAGTGGACTGTCATTTAACCATATAAAATCATGTTCATGATAAAATAAAGGGGAATCTACAAAAGGCAGACGCCGTCAATACCGGAGGACGAAGCTGGACCCCTCTTTTTTCCAGTCAAAAACGGTTGTTTTTCGAGTTTTTGAATAAATGATACCGTAAGTTCCAAGTTTTGGGTCCTACGCGTCTGCTCATGTTATTTTTGGAAAATTTAGGCCTTAATTAATAAAATATCACGAGGGAAGACGTTTCGCTTGTATTCAAACAAAGTTCAAAAAAAAATCGAAATTCTGGTCATTGTCTTTATTGGATACTAAGATAGACAAAGCCTCTTTCTTACAATTTTGACAGTACATTTTTCATAAAAATGATTGTAAGCTTATACTAACTTAACCTAAGCTCTTATACTAGTGATCCTATACTAACTTAACCTAGGAAATGTGTTATATATACATGAATTTCTTAATGCTAAGACTTAACACTAAGACTAGAACTACCTTAGCCTAAGACTTCGCTAACTTAAATTAGGACGTAACATTAACTTAAACTAGGACTAATTATAACTTAACCTAGATTGACAATCCTCTTGTCACGGCGAGCGAGGGGGGTCATCGTCTTCGTCCGAGAACAGCGGGTCGGACGGTCTCGGGAAATGGTGGCTGGCGTGAGGTGGGAGTCGAAAGGCGTCCCTGATGCGTGGGTTGGGTTGCTGGGACGCCTTCTCCAGGAACTTCACTTGGGCTTTCCTCATGTGTGCCTTTATGGTAGGCACACCGAGGTCCCTATGGAGTTGTCGGTTCCTCATGAACCATGGGGCTCCCGTGATCATCTTCAGGGCCTTGTTCTGCACTGCTTGAAGTTGAGCTCTCCTTGTTTTGAAGAGCTGGCACCAAGTAGGAAGGCGTAGGTGAGGCCTGTCTTTACTAACACATGGGCTGAAAAGTCCCGGGCCTAACACATAGATGGCGCTAGTTTTATTGCAGTCACCTTTTTTTCAGTTAATACTAACCTTCAAAAGACAGCTGTTAAAATTTCATGATATTCTATTCATTAGTTTGTGAGTTATTGTGCTAAGAGTGACGCTACTTTTGTTATTTTCAAAACAATGGATCAAAAACAATTTCGTGTTTTAATTTTACACTGCTTCTTGATGGGAAAAAATACCGTTCAAGCGAAGCAATGGCTTGAAAAGTGTTATGGGGACTCCGCTCCATCAGAAACAACAATAAAATGTTGGTTTGCTGACTTCAAACGTGGTCGTAGAGACACCGATGATGCAGAACGCAGTGGACGTCCAAATGAGGCGGTAACACCAGAAAACATCAAAAAAATCCATAAAATCGTTTTGAATGATCGAAAAGTGAAGTTGCGTGAGTTAGCTGACATCGTAAAGATATCAAAAGAACGTGTTGGCTTTATATTGCATGAGCATTTGACTATGAGAAAGCTCTGTTCAAAGTGGGTGCCGCGTTTGCTCACTGTTGATCAAAAACAAGAACGTGTTGATGACTCTGAGCAGTGTTTGGCCAAGTTTAAACGTAACAAACCGGAATTTTTGCGTCGATATGTGACAATGGATGAAACATGGATCCATCACTTCACTCAATCGCTCACCCAATTCACGAATCAAAACGATCGTCATCTGAGTGGACAGCAACTGGTGAACCTCGTCCAAAGCGCCCGAAAGCACAACAATCGGCTGGAAAGGTTATGGCCTCGGTATTTTGGGATGTGCGTGGTGTAATATTCATCGACTATCTTGAGAAAGGAAATACCATCAACAGTGAATATTATATAGCGTTATTGGAGCGTTTGAAGGCCGAAATTGCAAAGAAACGACCGCATATGGCAAAGAAAAAAATTTTGTTTCATCAAGACAACGCACCGTGTCACAAGCCAATCAAAACAATGGCAAAACTACATGAATTGAACTTCGAATTGCTCCCACATCCACCGTATTCGCTAGATTTGGCTCCCAGCGACTACTGGCTGTTCGCAGACCTGAAAAAAAAATGCTCGCCGGTAAGAAATTTCGCACGAATGAAGAGGTTATCGCTGAAACTGAGGCCTATTTTGAGGCAAAAGATAAATCGTTCTACAAAAGTGGTATTGAAATGTTAGAGCGGCGCTGGAATGATTGCGTTGCTCTTGATGGAGATTACGTTGATGAATAAAGCTAATTTTGAACCAAAAAAAAAACCGTGTTTTCTTTGTTAGGCCCGGGACTTTTCAGCCCATGTGTTATGGTGTTGTATACCAGAAGCTTGGTCCGTGGCAGCAACTTACTGGAGCGATTCAGAATGGGATAGAGTTTGCCCAGTAGTTGTTTCGCCTTCTTGGTTGCAGTGCAGACCTCGAAATTCTGATAGTATAGACGCTATTATAGGTTCTACATAAAAAACGTACTGCATGACTTTAGATAAATTTTAAAGTATTTACTTAAAATTAAGTATTTGCTAGACTTTTGAAGCGTTTACTAGAAATTTTAAATAAAAGGCTTTTTTATTCTAGTATAAACTAAAAAAAATCGAGTAAATTAATGCTTGAAAAATCAAGTAAATGTACTTAATTTCAAGTTAATGTTGTAAAATTTTATGTAGAACCTAAAATAGCGTCTATACTATCCGAATTTTGAATTTTTTTTTTTTTTTTAAACTTTGAAAATGCCACAAGCGAGGCGCCTGCCCTCGGTGATATTTTATTAATTAAGGCCTAAATTTTCCAAAAATAACTTGGGCAGACGCTTAAGATCCAAAACTTGGGACTTACGGTCTTATTTACCAGGTGTACAAGTATGAAATGCGGATTTTTTTTCTAAAAAAACATGTTAAATTCAGAAGAATGATAAAAAGTGCTTTATTCAAAGTATGCTCCATAGCTTGTTATACATTTTTTCCCATCTTTCGGGCAATTTGTGAATACCACGCCAGTAAAAATCTTCCCCTTTTGCTGCGAACCATTTATCGAGCCATTTTTTCACATCTTCGTACGAACCAAAGCACTGTTCAGCAAGTGCGTGACCCATCGATGCAAACAAGTGGTAATCGGAAGGAGCCAAGTCTGGTGAGTAAGCCGCATGGAGTAGAACTTCCCAGCTGAGTCTGCAACAGCGAAGTTACCCCTTTTGAAACGCCAAAACCATGGTTCACACGTATCTTGCGATGGAGCATATTCACCATAAGCTTCTCGAAGTAATCGGTATGATTCAACAGCAGTTTTCTTCAAATGAAAAGAAAAAATTAATGCTGTCCGCGAATGCTCTTTGTTCGGTATAAATTTCGACATTTTGAACACAACAACACAACACTATGCACACACTTTTCCAATTTATCACACGTGCGCGTCTGACACTTGTTGATGACACAACAAAATGGCGCAGTGTCAAATCTTTATAGCACAAACTGCATTGGTGCACCATCTGTTGTCTGAAATCCGCATTTCACTTGTACACCTGGTATTCAAAAACTCGAAAAACGACCGTTTTTCGCTGAAAAAAGCCGGTTCAGCTTTGTCCTCCGGTATTGGCGGTGTCTGCGTTTTGCAGCTTCCCTCTTATTTTATCAAGAATAAACTAAGCTTATTGATTTTATATGGTTGACAGTCCATTTTTGGATCGACGTTTCTTAGGCTCTAAAGCTGAGTACGGTCCCGGCGGCGTCTGCTCTTTCGGACGCTCGACTTTTTTAGTTTCAAAAAATGTTAGGGTACTAAATTCAAGTGGTAAAACGATAGTCCATTTTTGGATGTAGCATTTTGGGCCTTATCTGGGTATTCTAGGGCACGGGGACCGCAAAATCAATGTTAAAGGCTTTTATTCGACTCGTCCGAACAACTAGACAGACGGTTAGTCGACAGGTCAAAATTTCGGGTCGCCCTCTTGGTCTAAAACTAAACTAAAAGGTTCCTAAACAATTTTATATTTGCTATGTGTTTTATACATGATGAAAGCTGATTATATAGCTTGAGGCCCTCAAAAAAGAATGAACGTCTCATAAGTGTTAGCTCTGAAACAGGTAAAGGTATATTATTAGAGTTTCTTATTTCATATTAATTAACCATTCCAATACCCCTGAACCGCTTGCGAATAAGGGATACAGTTTCCAGTAGCAGTAAGCAAGGTAAGATTAGAATTTTTATTGGGTAAAATAATAGTCTAAAATGGTCTCTAACCTTTGCCTTACACATATAGCGACTTGTTCTTTTTTGCAAAATACATACGGAATTAAACCGATATTGACTGCAAAATCCCCCAAACGATATACGATCTTAACTAGAGCAAACATTTCTTACCATGCCACTGAAGAGGTCATTTGAAACCTCTTCGACTGCATAGCAACCAGCAGCCAATTTGGCCGTAAGGGCTTAAATATGGTCACTAAATCTCAGTACCAATATATAGGGTCCGCAACGTTAACTGCTGTCTGGATTTTTGTAGCGTTAAATTCTACTTGTTACTGTCACCTTAAGATAGCATTTCTTTCAGGGCTTTGTTAAGTTGAATGACTTCCTGCTATCTACGAATATTTGCATCAGTAGCCGATGTTTGAGCGTTCAAAGTAAATGAAGATATAAGAGTACTACAAAGCTGTAGAGTCGCTGGCCGCCTAGAAAGTACTACCGGAAATCGAGGATAACAGCCAACTGTTTTGAAGATTGGAAAAGCCATTGGTGTGTGTTGCAGCAGAAGATTACTTAGATTTAGAGTCGCTGTAATTTTTAAATAATATGTGTACAAAGTAACTCGTCTAACACCCTCCCTCATCTCTTTAACTCGTATAATTTTGACTACCAATAATTATTATTCTCATAATGCTATTGAAACTATAAAAAATGTAAGGCTATACTGCTCAAAATCTGTAGATTCCTTTCAAACTTTTAAGTATTATGTGTACCAAATTTTAAATCAATATCTTATTTTGTATGAGAGTTAAAAACCTAGCAGCCAGACAGACGTACGACGGAAATTGGAAATTATATTTTTTTGTGATCTAAGGATCGTAAACCATGAAGAAATGCAAAAATCTAGAAGGGCGAAATCCATCTGGGCGACAGCTGACTATCAGCTAATCGGGCTACCTCCTAGAAGTAACAAAAAAGACAACCGTAAGATAGTTAATCTCGTCAAGTAAATTAACTAGGATATTTTGGGTAAACCAGGCTATCCAATTAGATTAGTTACAGCTTTGGCAGGAGACTGATAATGAATTTATAATCCTCAAAAGTGCTGTTCGAACTTCATTAAAACAATTAAAACATGGCTATGAACAGTGACATATCAATCAATCATTCTTCTACAAAAATTGCAGTTGTGAAAACGGTTACGACATATAAAGGCTCCTTTAACTCCCTCCACTTGAACCGACGTCCACTTATACTTAAAAGCTAACAATTGTTTTTCTTTAATACATTTTTCTACCCTAGACTGTATTGGGCTCATTCTGTACAAAAAGATGCCAATATACAAAATAATGAGCTTTATTACTTTATTAGGTACCTTAACGATCACAACATCTGTCGAAACATTTTAGTCCTAACTTTCAATAACCCCAAAGTTGATTAAAAACTTTCCGAAATTTCTTTATCAACGGTCGTGCCAAAAGCATTACTGATGTCTCGTCTAAAGACCCAACTTTGCGGCGACAAGTTTCCCTCTTTTTCCTCTACTTAGGTTACCCAATTCATCCCTTCTCTTTCGTAACTTTTTTCTAATATGAAGCTTTAATTCTTGACATTTACTTTTCGCCTCATCGAACAACGGATAATCCCGAACCCTAAGTTTTCGAGCACTTTGATTGAAATTTAATTTAGGGCTAGGAAAAAAGAACAGAGAAAATTTTAATGATGCCGCCTTCGGGCCTGGTTGAGGGGAAGGGTGAATAAGCCTGACAACCTAAATAAATTATAAATTACAATTTCTCTACTCTGTGGTACAAAAAAATTCTTTTAGCGAGCACTATCGTCGCAACTATCTTCCTTGTTGACCTTCGTAAGAGAGAAGTTTGCTCTGACGCACAAAAGTGTTCAAATAGCCGCTAGAAGTGTCTATGTATTCTACCAATAAAATCGTTTTCCGCCAAACCAATAAAAACTTTAATGATTGCTGTAAGGACAAGTAGAAAACACTGGACAGAATTGCAACCCTGGCTTATGCAAAAAAATTACCTTACTACGCTTCCATGCAACACCACTAAAAAATTGATCATGTAGTCTGTGGATACGTACCGGTGTTGTAACTTGTATTTGTAAATTTTAATAGCAAGTTACATGTACAAATTTAGAAAATATTCTTTTAACTATGATGATACTTACTTTTTTATTCTATTAGCTAAAATTATGTTCTCTTTAGATTGGACTTTCAATGACATTGAGAAAGCCAGTGTTTTTTTTTTTTAATTTTGGAGGTATGACAATATACGAGGCTGGTTTGAAAAGTCCGTGCAAAAATAAAAACTACTTATGTGTTTGGGGTAAACCTTTTTTATTTTTCGACATAGTCTCCTTTTAGGCTTATACACTTCGTCCAACGATGTTCTAGTTTGTTGATCCCTTCCGAATAATAGGATTTGTCCAAGTCTGCAAAATATCCATTAGTGTCTGCAATCACCTCCTCGTTTGAATAAAATCTTTGTCCCGCCAGCCATTTCTTCAAACTGGGGAACAAACAGTAGTCCGAGGGAGCCAAGTCTGGAGAATAGGGGGGATGTGAAACGAGTTGGAATCCTATTTCCATTAATTTTGCGACCACAACTGCTGAGGTGTGTGCTGGTGCGTTGTCGTGATGGAAAAGGACTTTCTTGTGGGCTAATCGCGGGCGTTTTTCTTGCAGCTCGGTTTTCAAACGGTCCAATAACGATGAATAATATTCACCTGTAATAGTTTTACCCTTTTCCAGATAGTAGATAAGGATTATCCCTTGCGAATCCCAAAAGATAGTCGCCATAACCTTTCCGGCTGAAGGAACGGTCTTCGCCTTTTTTGGTGCAGATTCCCCCTTGGTAACCCATTGTTTAGATTGTTGTTTGGTCTCAGGAGTATAGTAATGTATCCATGTTTCATCCACAGTGACGAAACGACGCTTAAAGTCCTCCGGATTCTTCTGGAACAGCTGCAAACCATCCTTACAACACTTCACACGATTCCCTTTTTGGTCAAACGTGAACAATCCCGGCACCCATCTTGCGGATAGCTTTCTCATGTCCAAATGTTTATGCAAAATATTATGTACCCGTTCAGTCGAGATGCCCACAGCACTAGCAATCTCACGCACCTTAACTCTTCTGTCATCCATCACCATATCATGGATTTGATCAATGATTTCTGGAGTCGTAACCTCCACAGGCCGTCCAGAACGTTCAGCGTCACTTGTGCCCATATGGCCAGTCCGAAAATTTTGAAACCACTTATAAACTATTCTAATCGAAGGTGCGAGTCACCATAATGTTTATCAAGCTTCTCTTTAGTCTCCTGAGGCGTTTTGCCTTTCATAAAGTAATGTTTAATCACCACACGAAATTCTTTTTCGTCCATTTCTTGAAAATCACTCGACTTCCTTGATTCACACGAATGCCAAACACAAAGAAGTAGACCAATATGGCTGAAACTTGGTGTGCGTTCATTCAAGAGATGCTACTAACTAAACATGACCTCGATACGCGCCGGTGGTGCCATCTCTCGGACTTTGCACGGACTTTTCAAACCAGCCTCGTACAAGTGAAACCTTGGTTTAAATACATAGTTTCTTCTGAGCGTGGTAACTATTATATATAAAAAAATTAAAGCTTTTAAATTTAAGGAAATTAAAAAACTAAACTAAGAAACAAGAGGCGTTCCTTACATTAGAAAAGTTTTTCAGGTATGTTGGGGGTAAGCCATAAAAGATAAGCGAAATATATTTAAAATAAATAATGCAATTAACTGTTAATTATGGATAAAAAATATATATTCCACTCGCGGTAGGAGCTTTGACGAAACAAGCAATTGTTTTATTAATACAGTGTTTTTTTTATGGGTCTAGTACATGTGCTGCAGGGAAGAAGTCCGTAAAGCGCTACAGGAGCGACACGTGTGCGGAAAAAGCGATTCACGTTGTTCTTGAATCGCTGTAAATTGTACTCGATGGGAAACACAGTCCTGGGCAAATTATTCCAAAGGGATGATGTTCTCCATATAAAAGACTGCTTGAAAAGCGTTGTACGAGGAGTAACAAGCTGAACCTCATACGGATGTGAAGTATTAGCGCGACGTGTACTTCTAACATGCACCGCTCTGGGAGGAATTAAGCGGGCCACATCCTTCGAACACTTTCCATGAAAATACTTGTAGAATAGGCTCAAGTCGCCAACCGTTCTTCGATGTTCCAGCGAATCAAGGCCGCCGGTCAGTTCTGAGTCTCCAATCAGACGAATAGCTCTTCTCTGAATAGAATTCAACAAATGCAGTGTATGTTTGGGAGCGGAGCCCCAAACATGGGAGCAGTGCCCCAAACATGGGAGCAGTGCCCCAAACATGGGAGCAGTGCCCCAAACATGGGAGCAGTGTTCCATAGTTGGTCGAATTTGAGCTTTGTAAAGAATTAACAGTTGTAAAGCTTTCTAGTTCGAAATAATATTTTTAATTTTGGAGGTATGACAATATACAACCTTGGTTTAAATATATGGTGTCTTATGAGCGTGGTAACTATTATGCGATATAAAAAAATTTAAAAAATTTTAAATTTAAGTTTTTCAGGTATTTTGAGGGTAAACCATAGAAGATAAACGAAATATATACAAAATAAATAATACAATTAACTGTTAATTATCGATAAAAAATATATATTCTATTTGCGGTAGGAGTTTTGACGAAGCAAGCAATTGTTTTATTTATACAGTGTGTCCCATAAGTAAGTTCAATTTTGTTTAACCTATTACGCAAACACGACGGAGGACATACACAGAATGTAACGCAATCTTTGGAAATTTGGTTGTCACGGAGCACCAGAGCAAACTGCCTTTTATGTACGAGAAATTTACACTTTCCAAATTTACCCGATTAAATTTACTTTCAAACGAGGTGACATAAGCTGGTCTTCACGTGTGTGGCGATATCTCAAAACTAAAGTTTACAGTAACAATCCTTGTTCTTTGGAACAACTAAAAGAACATATCCGACAAGAAATGGCAATGATCACAGAGCAACGCAAATTTGATTTGAGATGAATAGTTTTTTTTTACCCGAATGTAAGTAATTTTTATTTTGACTTTTAAATAGTTTTGTGTGCTAAGTATTCCTTAGGGCGACGTACCAAGCAGTGATCAATAATTAGAGAATGATTAAATGACATTATTTTTAAGATAGTAGTATGTATTTAGAAGTAGTTCTAACATGCCCTCGATAAATTCAGGTGTATATACATACCTAACGTCCAGAGTTACTCACTATTCCCTTATTTTATAATGAGTTTTTATTCCCTTTTCATGATTACTTCTTTATTAATTTAAAGAGCTGACTGCTAAGCTACTATTGGTAGGTGTTGGAAAATTTTCATTTAAATTGAAAACATTGCTTTCTGGGGAAATGGCACAATATTTAGATGGAACACGCAGAGTACGCAGAATTGTAAACATGTATGAAACAAATTTGCATCTTAAAAATACGTACATTTTTTTAAGAAAATTTTGAAAGTAATATATATATATATATATATATATATATATATATATA
>CM032454.1:140564782-140609782 GCA_019049505.1 Pachyrhynchus sulphureomaculatus | reverse complement strand
CTTTAAGTTGGCAACACTTTTTTAACTGGCGGCCATTTTGTCAGCTGTCAAGTGATTTATGTTTAGTTTGGTTTGGCATTTCAACATAAATAGACTGACACCTGAACAACGCTTCCAAATTGTGCAAATTTATTTTGAAAATCATGGTTCTGTTCGAAATACGTATCGCGCACTACGTCCATTTTACGGTCAACATAATCGTCCATCAGAGCAATTAATTCGATTAACTATGGAACGTTTTCGCACCACGTTTACTCCAAATGATAATACGCATCCACAGAGACGTCGTACAGTGCGTACAGAAGAAGTCATTGCTGCTGTAGAGTGTAGCGTAGAGGAAGACCCGAATCAGTCTATCCGCCATCGTGCACAGGAATTGGATATGTGTCCATCCACTTTATGGAAGATTTTGCGGAAAGATCTTGGTTTGCGTGCTTACAAAATCCAACTCGTGCCACAATTGAAGCCACACGATCACCTAGCAAGGCGTAGATTCGGTGAATGGGCCCAAAACAAGATTGCCGTTGATTCCGATTTTCATAAGCGAATTTTGTTTAGCGATGAACCTCACTTTTGTTTGAATGGATACGTCAATAAACAAAACTGCCGTATTTGGAGTGATGATAATCCTCAAGTGTATGTTGAGACACCGTTACATCCAGAAAAACTGACTGTTTGGTGTGCTTTATGGGATGGTGGAATCATTGGTCCGTACTTCTTTAAAAACGATGCTGGTGAGAACGTTACAGTCAATGGTGACCGCTATAGAGCCATGATTACTGACTTTTTCGTTCATCAATTGAACAACCATGATGTGCAGGAGCTGTGGTTTCAACAAGACGGCGCAACATGTTACACAGCTCGTGCCACAATTGATTTATTGAAGGAAACGTTTGGTAACCGCATAGTTTCACGTTTCGGACCCGTGAATTGGCCTCCAAGATCGTGCGATTTAACGCCGCTAAACTATTTTCTGTGGGGAAATGTGAAGTCGCTAGTCTACGCCGATAAGCCCGAAACGATTGACTACTTGGAGGACAACATTCGCCGCGTTATTGCCGATATACGGCCACAAATGTTGGAAAAAGTCATCAAACATTGCTGAATTTCGTACTAAATTCCTAATTATATCTGAAATCTAAATCGTTTCCGAGCGACAAATATAGAGTACTTCTAACGATAAAGTTAAGTTCGTGCGCAAATCTGTAGCGCACGACGCATGGTGGCCTATTCTTAAACTAACAACGTTAGTCATTGTTTTTGTCCACATCTTGTCCTATCGTTACGATTTAAGACCAACCAAACTTCGTCGGAAGAAGACGAGTGTTCTGGAAAACCGACTGCCACTACGGCCGAAATCGTTCGTGAAGTATAATTCTGATCATCTCTGACGAACTTCCCCTTGGCTGGAAAACGGTCAAAGCTTTGGAGCGAGAAGAATTTATCATTGTATCACAGTTCGGTTTTTGACGAAGAATTCCTGTCATCCCTTAACCCCTTCATTAGTCTGATTTGGCACCTTGTGACTTCCAGATGTTTCTCCATATGAAAATGAAGGCAAAGGGTCGGCGCTTAGAGGGTAGAGGAGATACAACGCTATACGCAGGTCCCTGAAACCCGCATACTACTTAGAAGGTGACGGGAGTCACGAAGCCTAAAAGTTACTACTTCAGCATTTGTAGTGTTAGTCCGGTTTAAAAAAAAATAATATAGATATTTCGAATTTGAATCATCTATTTGTGTCTGTGAAAAACTAACGGTAATTTTTTTGCATTTATTTAAGTAACAGTTTATAATCTCCAAAGATTTAACACAAACTAATCCAGTATCTTACTGATAGCACACTGATGGAGTAAATATCTTGTCATATTGTTTGAGCAGTCATTTCGACAGTTCGTATTTGAAAAATCTCCTTTATCAACTTGCTGAAATATTCATAAACCAAAAAAATTGTAAACCCTAGAAAAGTTTGCCAACAAGTACTATTAAAGAGTAATAATAGCTTAGGAGTTACCCACATTATCAAATATAAAGGAATCGGAAGCGTGTGCGGGGCGGCTGCACTTGGAAAAATATGTCTGTTTTTATTGATTCACGCGCCCACGGTTGCCATCGTATGTCATCGCATTAGAAGAATATAAAAATATCGTTTTAATTTTAACCAAGCAGGGGTGGAGATTGAAAGTTTACAGTGCTAAATTTATTGAATGTATAGGTTCTGTTATATAATAAAGTGACTGTATATCGACTTATACCTTTTCAACAGAATCTACGAAACCGCACAAATTCCAATTGATTGGCTAAAATCAACATTCGTAACCATTTCTAAAAAACATAATCCTAGACGCTGTGAAGAGTTCAGACTTACATGCCTAATGAATCACGGCCTCAAAGCTTTTTTGAGAATAATTCATTCCGAATTGTCAATAAGTGCGAAGAAGTAAGTGGGGAAACAATTTGGATTTATGAAAAATTTGGGAACGTGGGAAGCATTATTTTCAATGAAATTTATTGTACAAAAATGTTACGAGCAACGACAAGATGTACTTATATGTTTTATTGACTATCAACGGGCATTTGACAACATAAAACATGACTTTCTGATGCAACGGCTTCATGAGATTGGTATAGATGATGGGGATGTACGAATAATAAGACAGCTATACTGGAATCAATCTGCTTAAACCAAAATTAATGAGGATATTTCAACAAAACCTTTCAGTGTTTTAAAGGATGTTAGGCAGGGATGCATACTGTCGCCAGTATTAACTTGCTCTAGAAGATGAATGCAGAGGGATAAAAATTAATGGAAAGTCTCTAAATAATATTTGGTATGCAGAAGATACCGCAATATTTGCCAATAAAATAGAAAATCTGCAAATTCTAATCAATAAGGGGAATGAGATTGGCGAAGAGTATGATCTACGTATAGATATTGGGAAAACCAAAATGATGGTGATTAATAAACACCCTCAAGAGGATGCACCTCTCTTTATAACGATCAGGATATTGAGAGGGTTACTAAATTCAAATATCCTGGCTCTGTCGTCAACGAACGATGGGATTGTGATGGGGAGGTTAAACTGCGGATTGGCATGGCAAAGGATACCTTTCTAAAATTTAAAAATATGCTGCTTTAAAAACAACTGCCACTAGCTCTGGGCCTACGAGTAATAAAATGCTGTCTGGCCTCTTATATGGTGTAGAGACATGGTCATTAAAAGTGAGATCACTGACTTGTATCGAAATTTTCGAGCTATGAATTCTACGACGTTTGCTACGAATTTCTTGGACAGAACACCTAACCAATGACGAATTCAAAAGGCCGGGGTGGAGAGACAACTACTTAATATCGTAAAACAAAGAACGGTATCTTCTTTGGGACATATACTAAGAGGTGACCGCTACTCGATTCCAAAACTTATTCTCATGGAAAAATGGAGGGCAAGGACCAGGTAGAAAGCAGCATTCGTGGCTCCGGAACATCAGGGATTGGTGTGGAGTTACGGACGCTGCGTCCACTTTTTGACTAGCAGAGAATGACAGCCTCAATATAAACTGAAGAAATCGCACAGAAACCCTGACGTATGTAAATACAGGGAACAGGAAGAAGAAGAAAGGTGAAACGATACACTCAGTTAAAAAATGTTGATAATCTACCAGATCGTGGTTCGAGAGGAAAAGTGTCGGATAAGGATGAAGGAATGATTATTAACATGTTTTCCCGAAATCTCCAATTACGTTTGTGCCATGTGTATGAAACGATTCGCTTTAACCTCCGGGCTAACGATTTGAAGTGACGGAGTACAATCAAGAACAATGCTGAACGAAAAACACAGAGAGAAACGACTCGCATGGACAAAAGATTGTACAGATCGAGATTGGAGAAATGTAATTTTTTCCAATGAAGCTCCATTTTGGAATTATATTATCACCCCACGAGTTCAGAAAACGTGTGCTCATACATCAAGCAGAAGCTTCATAGCAAAAAGCTAGATATAGAGAAGCAGCTATCACGGCAAATTCGGGCAATTTGGAAATTTTTGCCCCAAAAGACGCGGAAAATCTTGTCGAAAGTATGCCCCAGCAGATGCCAGGCGACTATGGACGCTGATGGGGACTGGAAGAACTACTGAATCATTAGCATTTTAATGGCAATCCTTTACGGAAGAATGATGTACAATTTTTTAAATAAATACTTTTCTTAATGAATAATGCGCGACACGTTCTTACTTGATCAACTATAATTAACAGAGTTTCTGGCGAAATTTGTAAACAACTGAGTACCACCTCGTGTCTGCGACGCTCCAGTTGTTGCGTCCCACATAGCGGAACTTTTGCTTCTCACTATTTGGTTGTCCAAAATTTAATTGAAATAACAACGTCTTATATAATATAATAATAATTTCTTCGTTTATACCTATACCTGCTTTCTTTTTAAAAGATGTTGTAAACTACTACCGAATTTCCACCGAAGCAACGTATTTCGCGAAGGTAGGTGAGTTAATAAAACACTTCCTCCATCTATACATCAATTGCAATGCACAGCAGCACCGTGTTGGAAATCCTAACAAACAGTGTATCTAAATGCAAATTACCTATTGGGAAGAAAAACAAAAAATGAAAAAGGAACGAATCGCTAGTATTAGCTGATATTCGAAACAGGAATAAGTTAGGTTCTACGAATATTTTACATTTGGATTTACATATTTAAGGCACCAAATAAAGAAAACCTTATTTTAGTAGGTATAATCATGTATAAAAACATGTTTAGAAGTCTTGTTTTTTTGAGAAATTTGAGTTTTTCGCAATAATAATATTATTAATATTTATTTCAGAATTAACTAAAACAAAATGTACTTCTCAATTTTATTTTTCAAAAATTACAACAATCCGGACGTTTCGAAATCTAATCTGGTGTCATTGTCAAAATTAGTAATGAAAAATTTTTAAAAATTGATAAATTAAAGTTTATAAAGATGGAATAAACCATCTGACAGAGTTTATAATTGATTACAAAATTACACACAAATAAACGCTATCGGCAACGTGTGGGATATCACGCAGAAAATCGCGCAGTCCATTTTGGGCTCTGGCAGTTCATTAATCCAATTTGGATCATGGCATGACTAAAAGTGGAAAAATTGAAAACTCTGATACGTAACTGTAGATAATTGTCAGAAAATGTACAGTGGCGTGCAAAAGTTTCCGATCAGTGACATTTCGTACTCTAATTTATTAAAAAAAAAACTAATGATTTTTAATCATTATGAGATGTGACTATGAGATCTAGGAAACAAAACAATATAGTAAAAGAATATTAATTATGTTTGTGAATATATTTATTATTATTATTCTTATATTTATATGTGCAAAAGTTTCCAGCCACTTTCTACTACAAGAAAAATTATTAGTCCATATGCTCTATAATAAACCTAAATTATATTTTTATGTAGCCATACCCTTTGCAGCGATAACAGCCGCACGACGATGTGGCATTAACTCAATTAATCGATTAATACAAGCAGGTGAAATTTTATCCCATTCTTCCTTCAATGATTTGAATAATGCGGTTTTATTTGAATATGTATGCTTTCGAACTTGACGATCTAGCGTTTCAAGTCCGGTGATTGAGACGGCCAGCTTAAAACTCTCATATTTAAAGCAGAAAACCACTGTTTTAACAACTTGAATGTATGTTTGGGGTCATTCTCCTGCTGAAATGTCCAATTCTGCGGCAATGTTTCTTCAGCATATGATAACAAATTGTTTTCTAAAATGTTGTTGTCAATATCAGCGTTCATATTTCCGTTGATCTCGATCAATGGACCGACTCCTTGTGCAGAGAAAATTCCTCAAACCATCATACTTCTTCCACCGTGTTTTACAGTAGGAATTTGGTACCGAATATCATTTCTCGTACCAATAGGACGTCGTAGGTGTTGTCTACCATCGCTTCCAAAAAGATTAAATTTAGATTCGTCTGAGAAAGAAACTTTTTTCCAATCTTTGATTGTCCAATTTAGGTGATCTTTGGCAAACTGTAATCGGGCCTTCTTACTCTTTTTACTGATTAATGGTTTTTTTAATACCTATACGGCCAAAAAGTCCCACATCATGTAGTCTTCGTGTCACAATACTACGATTAATATTAGCTAGGTTTTCATCCTTTAGCTCGCGTGCAATTTCGGCAGCAGTTTTCTTGACATCCGCAGTTGATTTGCGTTTAATGATACGATCTAATTTTTTGTGCTCCCACGAGCTTTTATGAACTAAATGTGAACATTCAACGCGCTATTATTCGTAAATACATACGTCTTTGAAGGTCCTACTGCGTCAATGTATATTATGTGGCCGGAAACTTTTGCACAAATAAATATAAGAATAATAATAATAAATATATTCACAAACAAATAATATTCTTTTACTATCTCATACTCACATCTAATAATACTACTCAGTATATATCACCACTACACCAAACACTTTATTTTTACACTCGACGCGCGTTTCACTAACCATGTTAGCATCATCAGGAGCGATGATTGACAGTCAATCATCGCTCCTGATGAAGCTAACATGGTTAGCGAAACGCGCGTCGAGTGCAAAAATAAAGTGTTTGGTGTAGTGGTGATATATACTGAGTAGTATCATTGTGCCAAAGATTCCACATTCCCAACTTAGGACATCTAATAATGATTAAAAATCATATGTCTTTTTTTTTTAATAAATTAGAGTACGAAATGTCACTGGCCGGAAACTTTTGCAGACCACTGTATAATTAAAATGGCTGTGCGATATGAGTTCTCAATTGATTTCGATTTTAGCATAGTTATGCGCTGTTTTGAGACTTGGCGGCATCATGTGTAAAAAAATCATCACGAGTCATAATATTTTATTTATCATTAAATTCAATAATCTTATAAGTGTTATAATAAGTGATTGATAGGTCGTGTTAGAACCTGAGTATGTCGTGTTACAACCTGAAAATTGTTATATAAAGCCAATCGAAAATTTTCAGGTTGTTACACGACATACTCAAGTAAAAGTATTTAAGACAAGAAATTAGTTTTGAAGAACCAAGTATTTTTTATTTATAAAGTACTTCAGCGATTGATGAAAAATTATCATCAATTTTATTAGGTTGGGTTAGCGACTATTACTTAAGAATACGACGTTGGCAAGTTATTAAGTAAGTGTTCATGATTATTTGCTAACTTAAAATGGCGAACTATTAAAAGTACAAGTTTTAAATGTAAACAACGAACGTTAAAAACGTAGTGTTTCACCAAACCCCGCTAGCCAAATTATAGGATCTAACCAATGAGATTAATTTTTATTATATTTCATTTTTCTCAATGCACTTTAAAATTGGTTTATATATATATATATATATATATATATATATATATATATATATATATATATATATATATATAAACGCTTGCCCAAAACAACAAAAAGAATAGAAATTAAATCAAAGAGTAAAACCGCTAATGAAGCAAGGGAGAGAAATGGTAGATAAGACTACAGATGAACACAGAACTATAAATGGAGAAATATCGAGGAAAATTAGAAAAGACAAAAGACAAAAAAAATGCAGAGGAAATTAAAAACGTTGTAGTAGTCTTGAAAGGAAGAACACAATGTGAAGGAAAGACATATGCAAGATTAAGGACATGCATGGTAATGTAATAACAAACAAAAGAGGTATTTTACAGATCACTGAATTATTTTTTCAACAATTATATACCTTACAAGATAAATGAACAGAAATCAACATACCGAAAGTCCTCAATCAGGACTCGGAAGATATCCCAGACATCACAGAAGAAGAAATCACATCAGCCTTGAAATACATGAAAAATAACAAAGCTCCGGGTGAAGACAATATTGTAGTAAAGACAATTAAACAATGAGGACAACAAATTATAAAATCACTTAAAATGTTATTCAATAAATGCCTCCTGGAAAGAATAACTCCAACGTAATGGAATAATGCAACTATTGTCATCATGCATAAAAAAGGAGATACTTCAGGCCTTACAAACTATCGACTCATTAGCCTCCTGAGCCATGTATACAAGTTATTCTCGAAAATACTTACCAAACGTCTAGCAAATAAGTTCGAGCTTTTCCTTTCAAAAGAACAGGCAGGTTTCCGCTCAGGGTATGGAACAAACGACCATCGGCTTACAGTTAAAATCCTCATTGAAACATGTATAGAATATAATAATAAGCCTCTTGTACTCATATTTGTGGACTTCGAAAAAGCTTTTGATTCTGTAAATCAGCAGAGACTTTTGGAAGCGCTTGCTGAGGGTCATATTGATCATCGATATTCCAATGTAATTGAATATATATATGAAAATGCCACCGCACATATTAAAACACAAACTAATAAATCCACCAGGAAATTTCGAATCGAAAGAGGAGTGCGGCAGGGTGATACGCTCACACCCAAGCTTTTCGTAACACTTCTAGAAAGTATTTTAAAATCAATAAACTGGAAAAGCACAAACTATGCTATACATGCTCCAGAAAACGTTGCGTTGGTCTATAAATTAATCTATCCAAGACCCAGTTTATCACATATCTTGTATTAAGCGACACTATAAAACTGAGTAACGTAGAGATAGAGCAAGTGTACCAATATAAATATCTGGGACGTGAAATCAGCATAGGACGAGATAACCAAACACATGAAATTCAGCGGCGAATAGGTCTCTCCTGGGCTGCATATGGCAAACTGGCCTATGTATTGAAATCTAACCTTCCTATATATTTAAAAACAAAAGTATTTGACAGATGTATACCCCCCGTTCTTACATACGGAGCCGATACTCTTACAACGACGAAGAAAAACATGAATAAAATATGTGTCATGCAACGAAAGATGGAGAGGTCAATGTTAGGCGTTGCTCTTAGACATCACATCCCAAATCACATTATCGGGAAGAGAACGGGGGGGTACAAGATGAAGTTAAATTTATTCTACATCTTAATGAAACTGGGCTGGGTATGTTGCTAGGTTTAAGGATAGGCGATGAACAAAGAGAATCATAGAGTGGCGACCAAGATCCGAAGCCTATCGGAGTAGAGGTAGACCCCCAAGTCAGTGGACTAATGATTTAAAAAGAGTGGCTGGAAATTGGGTACAAGCGGCCCAGAACAGAAAAAAGTAGCAAGACTTGAGGGAGGATGATGATGATTGATTGATTGATTGATAAAGTTTCCGGCCACATAATATACATTGAAGCAGAAGGACGTTCAAAGACGTATTTACGAATAATAGCGCGTTGAATGTTTACATTTAGTTCATAAAAGGTCGTGGAAGCATAAACATGGCTCGGCATATGCAAATCCAAATTTTCAAAAGAAGGAAAATTTTCTCGTGAGATTGCTTCATTATTATCGATAAGTAAATCAACCGTGAACGATATTATTGTAAAATACCGTTGTGGATATGGTTTAAAAGATCGTCCGCGTAGTGAAAGACCAAGAAAAACGTCTAAAAAAATAGATCGTATCATTAAATGCAAATCAACTGCAGATGTCAAGAAAGCTGCTGCCGAAATTGCATGCGAGCTAAAGGATGAAAACCTAGCTAATGTTAGTCGTAGTACTGTGACACGAAGACTACATGATGTGGGACTTTTAGGCCGTATAGGTATTAAAAAACCATTAATCAGTAAAAAAAATAAGAAGGCCCAATTACGATTTGCCAAAGATCACCTAAATTGGACAATCAAAGATTGGAAAAAAGTAGCTTTCTCAGACGCATCTAAATTTAATCTTTTTGGAAGCGATGGTAGACAACATGTACGACGTCCTATTGGTACGAGAAATGATGTTTGGTACCAAATTCCTACTGTAAAACACGGTGGAGGAAATGGATGGTTTTGGGAATTTTCTCTGCACAAGGAGTCGGTCCATTGATCGAGATCAATGAAAATATGAACGCTGATATTTAAAAGGGCCTTTTAGAAAACAATTTGTTATCATATGCTGAAGAAACATTGCCGCAGAATTGGATATTTCAGCAGGATAATGACCCCAAAACATACATCCAAGTTGTTAAAACAGTGGTTTTCTGCCTCAAATGTTCGTGCGGCTGTTATCGCTGCAAAGGGTAATGCTACATAAAAATATAATTTAAGTCTATTATAGAGCATATGGACTAATAATTTTTCCCGTAGTACAAAGTGGCCGGAAACTTTTGCACATATAAATTTAAGATTAATAATAATAAATATATTGACAAACATAAATAATATTCTTTTACTATATTATTTTGTTTCCTATATCTCATACTCACATCTCAAAATTATTAGTTCTTTTTTTTTAATAAATTAGAATACAAAATGTCACTGGCCGAAAACTTTTGCACGCCACTATATATATATATATATATATATATATATATATATATATATATATATATATATATATATAGCCAAGTATTATATATAAACCAATATCAAAGTGCATTGACAAAAACAAGACCTAACAGAAATTAATCGAAATGATTCTCATTGGTTAGATACTCTAATTGGTTAGCCAAGCTTCCACAACATTTCCAAGGTCTTAGGTCTTATATCTAGATTTTTATTTTAAATTAACAGCTAAAGTCTTCCACCAGATAGATCGGATTTGAATTTTAAAATTTTTTAATAAATCTGATTGAAAGTGATCTTATACCAGAATACTGATGAAACGTTAACGTTATTCGACAATACCGAAAAAATGATTCTTAACACAGTAGTGACAAATAAGTAGTCTAAACTAATTGGAGTGTTAAATAATTGTGTACGGTGTAGTTGAAACGAATATTTACCACCAGTTTGGCCCATAATAGCTATAATAGACGCTAGATAAACATAACTCGCTACTTTTTGTTTATACAGAGTGGTTAAAAAAGATAATTATTTTTTTAATAGAAAGACCATCTGAAGTGCAATTATATAGAAGAATTAACCACGTCATTGATTTCACGCAGGACATACTACAAACACAAGTTAGAACAATATGGAAGAAAAAATGTTCCAATGTTCAAGTAATTTTTTTTCGAATGTAGAAGTTATCCTGAAAAGGTTTGGTGAGCGCTTGATTATTGGTTAGGCAGTTTTGGGAAAATAACGATATCAGCCGATGTTGGTGATATATTGTAAAACTATCGGGAGCAAAATAGTTGGTAAAGAGCGAGCTTTAGCAAGTGTATTAGGTCCTTTATTCCTAAATAATGCAAGGGTTTAGCGTAATTATAATTAAGATGGTTAATGTAATTTCTCCCCATTTTCTTTGGTTTTAGTCTAATATAATAATGATTAAATTCTCTTCTCATTTAAAAACATGAAAATCAAGGGGGAAGAAAAAACATATGTTATGCTTTGACAGTTTATATAATCTGATTTAAGGGGTTATACCTATCATCTGGGTAAAAAAAAAACTGATTTTTGGATTTTCACATTTCCGTTTAGTATGATATCTGAAGAATATTTTCTGTGAGTTTCATAAGAATCGGTTAAAAATTGACGAAGTTATAATAGTTTAAAGGGAGTGCCGTAGTGTAGAGTTTTCAGCGCAGGTAGCGAGCAGCTGCTCCCGTGTTAGCCTTCGCCGACCTTAACTCGATTTTAATGTATTTTAAGCTTTTTCTTTTATAATGTAATGCAAAGGAATTCTTCAATTGCCCTTCTTAGAAGAAATAAGGGATTCTCATCTGCTATTGTTAGGTTCTATACTCGAAACTGGGAGTTTGTTCTGTACCGTTGTACAGTTCATTTGTAGCAATTCAGCCGTAGCACTTATTAAAGTTAAATATAATGGCAACTATGGGAGTTCATTGTGGTCGAAATGCACATGACTAAAGTGGACGGAGAACCAGTAATGACCAAGCTGAGAGACAATTGCTACAAAGTACAACAGAAGCTAGAATGCGTCATAGATAAGAACAAATTAGTATTCCAGAAGCTCAAATAGCTAATGAAGAATCAGCATATGGCTCTGGAGTCGATGATTAATTGCAGGTAAGGTGTGCAAGATATCTCAAAAATCACTGAACTAGTTTTGATGAAATTTGGTACATATTTTCTATATACATATTGTTTGTCTTTGAACGAAGGAATTTTGATTTTATCAAGAATTTTATATTTAATTAGCAAAAATGTAAAACGAGGTAACGTCATTGTTTCGCTTTTTTGTATAAACCAATGCCACTGGATGATTTTTTTTAATCCTTCATCGAAAAACAGGATTGATCCTCTAGTAAACTAATTTCTTTGGACATTTTGATTTCAGATAATCCAGCTCCCAGTAATCGTGCACACCGCTCCTTAAGAAAAAAGGGGCCGTAGGGGAACGGGTGTAGCACCGCTACTTTTATAGTTTCGCTAAAAGAAATGACTAGATACATGCCCGAAATTCATGATATGACTAAAATTGACACAATTAAAAACTCTGTGACATAATTGTAACACGTAAGCTGAAAAGTTTTTGGTCTGACAAATAGATGTCGCCCTTCTCAAAAAATCCATATGATTTTTAGGAAGTACCAACCTTCAAACTTCGACGATTAGTTTACAAGTTACAGTGGCTTTAGTGACACTACTTTTTATATTTTCAAAACAATGAAAAAACCGAATTTCGTGTGTTGATTAAACACTCTTTTTTGATGGGAAAAAATACCGCAAGTAAAGCAATGACTTGGTAAGTGTTATGGGGACTCTGCCCCTGGAAAATCACTTATCTTTACTGGTATGCTAAATTTAAAACGCGGTTGTACATATACAAATGATGCTGAACGCTCTTGGCGCCCAAATGAGGTGGTTCTACCGGAAAACAAAAAAAATCCATAAAATTGTTTTGGATTACCGTAAAGTAAAATTGCGTGAGATAGCTGACACCCTAAAGATATCAAAAGAACGTGTTGGTCATATTTTGCATGAACATTTGGGCATGAGAAAGCTCTGTTCGAAATGGGTACCGCGTTTGCTCACAGTGGACCAAAAACGTGTTGATGATTCTGAACGCTGTTTGGACCTGTTTAAGTGCAATAAAAAGGATTTTTTCATGCGATATGTGAAAATGGATGAAACACGGATTCACCACTACACACCGGAATCAAATCGGCAGCAGCCGGTGAAAGCCGCCCGAAGCGACCAAAGACACAATAGTCGGCTGGGAAGGTTTTGGGCTCTGTATTTTGAGTTGCTCATGAAATAATTTTTATCGACTATACTGAGAAGGGAAAAATCACCAATAGCGAATATTATATAAAGTTATTGGTGCGTTTGAAGGCAGAAATCGCAAAGAAACCACCTCAAATGAACAAGAAAAAATTGTTCTTTCATCAAGACAATGCATCGTGTCACAAGTCAATGGTTACAATGGCAAAATTGCATGAATTGGAATTCGAATTGCTCCCTCATCCACCGTATTCTCCAGATTTGGCACCCAGCGACTATTATCTATTCGCGACCTCAAAAAGTGCTCGCGGGAAAGAGATTTGGCTCTAATGAAGAAGTTATCGGTGAAACTGAGGCCTATTTTGAAGGCAAAGACAGATCCTTCTACAAGAAAGGTATAGAAATGTTAGAAAAGTGTTGGACTGATTATATCGCTCTTGAAGGAGATTATATTAATGAATAAATACGAATTTCGCAAAAAAAAAGTGTTTTAAGTAGCTAGACCAAAAACTTTTCAGTCTGTTATATCACTATTACATAAATCATATGTTATCTTTTATAGTTAAATTTAAAGCTCTGATGTATCCAGTGACTCCAGGCTACTACATAAATATAACAATAAATATAATCTATTAAATAATCAAGGTAGCCATTAACCCCAAACTGGATAAACTGAGAAACTTTTTTGTTTTAACAAGAATGCCCGATTCTTGTTTACAGAGAAACTAGTAATATGCATAAGTAGTAGTAGTTGTGAAGAGACTCAGCGTCCATGGAAATTTGTCTTGCTCACTCCCTGAATGATTATTCCCAGCTATCCTAACTACTGCAGTGTCACTATCAAGTGTTAGGATGTCACTGGTAACATAACTACCATTTTCATAAACATGGTTTTCTTAACTGCAGTTTAGCATAGTTCCACAGAAGATTTCCTAAACCACCGCCTAAGATTTTAAATTCATAATGTTCTTCTTCATCCAGGGCCTCTTTTGCTATTTCTTTTCCCTCCATAATTAGCAAAAGAGTCTAACTTACATAATCATATAATTCCACCTATTTACTTATTCTGGTCAGTACATAACAATAATTTGTTAGAATATGTTATATAATATATATATATATATATATATATATATATATATATATATATATATATATATATATATATATGTACATATATATATATATATATATATATATATATATATATATATATATATATATATATATATATATATATATATACATATAAACAGTATTTTTTGGTGGTAAAGGCATTTCTTAAATCCTTTGAAATAATTATGCATTAATTCTGATAAACCCTGTATATAAGTTATATGAGCAATAGTTTTAATTCTATAATAAGCAAACAGGAGGAAAGTTTCAAATTTTTAAATCAAAATATTCATATATTTTAGTGGAAGTTCATAATTTGCCCAGTTAAAATATAACTTTTACTCTGACCTACTTCATCTTCATACAAAGTTTTATAAAGATCCGTTCAGCCGTTTTTGTGTGATACCAGAACAAATTAATAGATACAAAACATACAAATAGTTATTTTACCCTATAAGCATTGAATAATACCCACCAGTCAATAATACTTATAAAAACATAGTCAATTTCCAAATACGGTTTCTCTTGCGATATTATAGTATATTTAGACGGACGTACGTTTTTATAGAAGTTAGGTGATTTAAAAAACGAATTTTCTTCTTCTTATATATATAGCTACTTTAACTAAAAAATCGGGACGGTTAAATAGTACTTACCGATGTGGGAGGATGTCTATTTGAAGTCGGATACATATTTTATTTTATTCAGTTCCTAATATTAACACATTCAACTCAACATTTTCTCTAATTTTCCTTAAAGTAAATTGGAAGTCCAGTTTGCCACCGAACCATAAATATTTGAACAAAACAAAACAGGTCGCCTAACCTCACTTTTTCCGGTAGGTTAGATAACCTAAAAGCCCACAGCTTACTCGCGTTTTTCCGATTATAACCGTTAATATCTTCGTGGAAATAGAGGTCCTTCTACAAAAATTTTAAGCGACTAAATTTTCTGTCTCGCGCACAATCCATTTTTCCAACAAACGGCACAAATACGCACTATCCATTTCGTAAATTTCACCTCATCCCTCATCTCATCTCTCTTGAACGACGAGCGGCGGCCGGAGACTCAACTGTTTATCGGCGGCGGGAACTTTAGACCACGTGGTTGTTTTAAGCCTACGTCACATGAACATAAGGTTTACCATTGGTGAGAATTGCATTACTCCGCCTTCGATTTTTTTGACAAACTTCTCAAGTCCACGTTGACTGCGGTGTTGCCTGATGGATAAAAAATTATACTTTAACAAATAATTATTTTGGGTCGAGAATTTCAATGCATTGAGGATAGAGGCGGCACCTACAAGTGCTAATTAACCTTTTTGGCCTGTAAAGTAATAAAATGAAATATGTAAATTGCTTTGTTAAGACTTAATTTTACTATAACCTAACTGCATAAATTCTTTCTAATATCTAAGTAATTAAAAAAAAACGTTAATTTCTGGAGAATCAAAAAATGAATATTTTTTGATTCTTTGATTTTTTTTATTTTTGATATTGACATAGTTGGACAATCGAATTAGACAATTGAAGTAAGGACTGATTTACTTTTTGAGCGTTGAATTAACATTTAAATTGATATGTCATCAGATTATGGAAAATTGGTTAAGCCATGTTTCTTAAATTGTTAATAACCGACCGCGGCTACGCTAGTGCGATTTACAGGGCTTGCATCATTTAAGGAACATATTATAAAACAAAGAAAATAATAAAACTTCTTGTACCGTACTAATTGAATTCCAGCGCATCCGCCATATCTCAGCAGCGTAGACGCGATTCAAATATCTACAGAAAACAATCATCGTTAATGGTGGAAAACTATCTAACCAATTTTAATTAAACAAGAGCGAAAGCTTGCGTAAGGACGTACCTGCGTGTGGAGGATGATTGCATGATAACCGGAACAGCCGTTCTTCCATTACAAGCAGATTTGCAAAATTTGTATTTATTTCATTACACACGTTACATAAGGTAAGGGTCTAAGTTGGAAAAATTCAAATTTAGGAAGCACATGGTAGTAAAACAATTTGCCACAAATGGAAAACATTTTTATTTACAAATTTTTAGAATTTTAGTTTCCATTAAAGATTGACGTATTAAAAAAGGTCCTTTTTGAACTGAATAACTCCCTAAAAAATATACAGGATGTACAAAAATTTAAAAATGGGCTTTGAAAATTAAGATCTAAGAATAAACTTGAAAACGAATTGACGAATGAACTAATATATTTCTTCTGTGTAAAAGCCAATGTTTTCTCTTTCCCTCTGCCAAAATGTATTTAATTTTCTATATCATTTCTTGGAGCCGAATACATAAATGACGATTTATCTATTTTGTAAATACCAGTTTGGGAAAGTGTTAAAATTTTAGTATAATGAATAATTCTATTTTTGATGAGGACTTTTTTTGGAGCCTCCCAGTAATCGATTTTTGAAGCTGTTTAGGTTTAATGAAAGATAGACTTTCTTAAGAGAGTGTTTTTAGTGTTCCGTACGGAGCACTTATAAGATCACTTCGGTGTCTGTCTGTCTGTCCGTCCGTCTGTCTGTCACACCCGATTTTCTCCGAAACTATTTGACAGAAAGTTGAAATTTGGTACTAATATAGGAATTGATGGCATCAGAGCCGTGTAGTTTTGAAAGTTAAATTTTGACTTAAGAGGTTAGTTTTGAGGGGTGAAATCGAAAGTGAAAAAAAAAAATTTTTTTTACTAGGTCATCGAGTGTAGTGTCAAATGAAAGCTTGTGAAAACAAGAGTAAAATATATATATATATATATATATATATATATATATATATAATGTAACAGTTGCGCACACTTTTCTTTGTATTATTTTTAAAAAATTGAGAAAAATCGCTGTCCCCCCACCTTATCTCCAAAAGTACTGATCAAAAAATTTTGAAAAAATTCTGGAATATTCTCCACGGGATGTAGATTGAACGAAAATTATCACGAGTGCATTACCTTCAATAATTTATCTGGTATATAAAAAAACAAAATTTCAAGGTCAGCAGTTTTCAGTGAAGATCGGATACAAACTTTGTTAAAAACTCATTT
The DNA here is from genome assembly GCA_019049505.1 of Pachyrhynchus sulphureomaculatus. Classification (NCBI taxonomy): domain Eukaryota; kingdom Metazoa; phylum Arthropoda; class Insecta; order Coleoptera; family Curculionidae; genus Pachyrhynchus; species Pachyrhynchus sulphureomaculatus. Next base: position 140,592,422 of record CM032454.1, on the reverse strand, counting down.
GGGGTGTGTTTTGTGAAGTCACTGATCATTTTATACCACCGTAAAAAAAATTTTTATTTTAAAAATAGTCGGCGTACGGAACACTAATTGTGCAAATTCAACTTGCACTTGACCGTTTATTTTTTAGGGTAAATCTTCCCCGGTCATTGTTTGCTAGTTTGAATGTAAGAGAGAGTTTTTTTGGAGAGAAACCCGTAAATTTAATGCTACGAGCCCCGATTGTGCCAAATATGAAAGGATGGCGTACAGATTTTTTTGATTTTTTAGTGTTGTATGGAACACTTATAAAATCACGGTGTCTGTCCGTCTGTCTGTCACACCCGATTTTCTCAGAAACTATTTGACATAGAAAGTTGAAATTTGACATTAATATAGGAATTGATGGTCTCATCAGAGCCATGTAGTTTTGAACTTCCTTGTAAAAACACGAGTTCAAAAATATATATAATGTAATACTTGCGCACACTTTTCTTTGCAATATTTTTTAAAAAATTTTCTGGAATATCTTCCTAAAGGTGTAGATTAAACGAAAATTAACACGAGTGCATTACCCTTAATAATTTATTTGGTATGTAAAAAAACAAAAAATTCAGTAAAGATTGGAAAAAAATTTTGTTGAAAACTCATCTGGGGTATGTTTTGTGAAGTAATTGATCATCTTATACCTCCGTAATAAAAATTTTGGTTTTAAAGCAATCAACGTGTGGAACACTAATTGCGCAAGCCCGATTTGCACTTGGACGGTTGTTTTTATATAACTTTCACCAAACAATAAATGAGACGACATCATTTTTACAAAATAATGAAACAGCTAGACAGGTCTGACGTCGCCACATTGCATGCCTGGCGCTTAGGCTTTATGTAGTTATTTAATTTTTTTTTTTATGGATCTAGCACACGTGCCGCAGGGAAGTCCCTAAAGCGCTCCAGAAGCAACACGTGTACGGAAAATTTATTCACGTTGTTCTTGAATCGCTGTAAATTGTACTCGGTGGGAAACACAGTCCTGGGCAAATTATTCCAAAGGGATGATGTTCTCTATATAAAAGACCGCTTGAAAAGCGTTGTACGAGGAGCTGAACCTCATACGGATTTGAAGTATTAGCGCGACGTGTATTTCTAACATGCATCGCTCTGGGAGGAATTAAGCGGGCTACATCCTTCGAACACTTTCCGTAAAAATCCTTGTAGAATAGGCTCAAGTCGCCAACCGTTCTTCGACGTTCCAGCGAATCAAGGCCGCCGGTCAGTTCCGGGTCTCAGACGAACAGCTCTTCTCTGAATAGAATCGAACAAATACAGTGTATGTTTGGGAGCGAAGCCCCAAACATGGGAGCAGTATTCCATAGTTAGTCGAATTTGAGCTTTGTAAAGAATTAACAGTTGTGGAGTTTTTGGTTCGAAACAATGTTCTCAACTTTTGAGAAGCTCTCCTTACTAAGCCTGCGACATGTTCATGCCAGGACATATTTGCTCCCAAATTAACGCCCAACAAATTGAGTGACCATGTCAGAGGAATGGAGTCATAACTATGTCGGGTTCAGCAACGTTAACTTTTTTAGAAAAAAGTTATTGTAGCGTTAAATTCCACTTGATTACTGTCACTCCAAGATAGAATTTCTTCCCGGTCTTTGTTAAGTTGAATGACTTCCTGCTGTCTGCGGATATTCGTCTGAGTAGCCGATGTCCGAGCGTTCAAAGTGAATGAAGAGATAAGCGTACTGTCATCTGCAAAGTGTAGATTGGATTCCCGGTCTTTTCCAGAGGATCGTTAATGTAAATGAGAAAGAGAGTAGGAGACAGTATGGAGCCTTGGGGCACACCGAAGTTGATAGTGAAGGTGTTAGAAAGAAATTCGTCGACTGCCACTCGTAAAGAACGCTCTCTGAGGAAATATGAGAGCCACAAACAGAACTTTTCAGACATAACACAAGAGCGTAGCTTAGCCAACAGCCCATCGTGCCAAACACGGTCGAATACCTTATATGTGTCAAGAACAACCGCTCGAGATTCTCCAAAGTGTTCAATTGCGTGGTTCCAAACATGTGTTACATAAGTCAGAAGATCTCCTGTTCAGCCATCAAGATGGCTTTCTCAACAGATGTCGTTGCAATAGAATTATCTGGCCGTGTGAGTGGTGGTATGGTGGATTTGGTGAAATTTTGACTAACTTAGCGACTGACCAAAAGGGCCTGGAACTGTTGGGACAAGCGAGAGGTTTGTTTCTAATTGATTGTGTGCCTCCTTGGTTTCGTCGATAATTTCTTTGCATCGGTTCCGGGCATAAACAAAGGGGTTACAATTTATGGCGTTAGGATTTTCACGCCATTTTCGCAAGGCAAGATGCATTTTGGGTCAAACCAAGGCTTGCCGTTGAAAGGGCATTTCCAAAAAGGGATGTAAGCTTCCATACCAGCCAGAATAATATGGGAAATCTCCCTGGCGCAGTCAGATGGGTCGTGGGATCGAAAGCGCTTGCAAGGGACAGTTCGAAAATATTCAATGAGATCTTCCCATTTAGCAGATTTGTAGTGCCAAATCTTGCGCGATTTAGGCGCCTCTATGTCACTGATTAGTAGGATACTCAATGTCGAAAGCAGTTTATGGTCGGAAGAACCTAACGGCGGATTTACGGTGACCGGGTAAATATCCGGATTAGTGGTTAAAAACAAATCAAGAAGGCCCTCGAACTCCCCGTCTCAATCAGGGATTCCTCTTGGCTCGCCAATAAGCTGAGTTAAGCCACAACTGATTGAGAATGATTCAGCTTCACAACCTTGTTCGTCGGTAGTATTTGAATATTTAAGCCAGTTGATGTTGTGGACATTAAAGTCGCCCAGGATGGCAATTTCGGGATTTGGATATATAGTTAATTTCTAAATGATCGATGGTGTCTGCAAGAGAAGCGAAAAGCGTTCTAAAGTTAGTATCACTTGGTGGTCGATAGAGGATACAGAATCTTTTGGTTTGTTGAGCCGTTATTTTTAACCACATAACAGCAAAGTTTGGGGGCTCCAGAGCCTCTTCTCGTTGGCAAGAGAGGTCGTTTCTGACAAAAAGACAGATTCCAAAGTTATGCCTAAATCGGGAATAGACGTCGTACCCAGGATAAAGATAGTTGTCTGTGCTGGTCGATGAACTGGCCTTGGTTTCGCAGAGAGCGAGTACATGAGGTTTATTCGATTGCAGGTGTTGGTGCACTGAATATATGTTCGAGTTTAAACCTCGTATGTTGCAAAAATCTATTTTAAAATATATTACTAATTTTGTATTGTTTGTAAATTGTACTTGTATTATGTATTACTAATTTTAATATAATATAATGCCTGTCCCTCAAGAGTATTTTCAGGCATAACCACAATTTGGGATTTGTAGAACATTGTTTTTCTGCGATTATTTGCCACAACTGGTTTCCCGTTTGCTTTAGCTACTCTAACTAAAAGAGATTCAACATTAGGTAAAAGACAGGTACGAGCCGATATTTCAACAATTGGCTTAAGTACTATATGTATCTCGTCTGGTACCTTCTTCCTATGTATATTCTCAGTACTATAGAACGAAAAAGGACACACATAACATTTCTTTTAAAGAAAACGATATCAAAATGACCGGTTTACGGACACAACCACATAATTTTTTAAAATGGCTTTTAAAATGAGAAATGTCCCTAAAATAGGTACAATTTTACTTTCTACATATTCATTATCGTTGCGTTAGAGTATGCTTGCTTTTTAAGATAAAGAGGTATTTTGTATGTTTTATAATATCAGTCTGCTATTATTAAAGTAGCAAATGCTATGTTTTTAATAACCGAAATCTCTTATGTATATGTTCAGAAAACTTATTCGCTTATACTTTAGGCCGTGTAGTACCCTTTCCTTTTTAATTTCGAAAGAACTAGATCCTTGAAATGTAAAAAAATCATTGAAAATATTAAATAAGACGAACTCTTAAATTAACTTTCCAAATGCGCTCAAACTCATGTTTGTGTCGTTTATCATGAACGATTTCTTTCAAACTCCAACCCAATGCTTGAAATGGCTCTAACTACACTTCTTCTTCTTCTTCGTCTACGCATGACTAGGGTTGTTTCTGTTTGTCTGCCCCTTACTCCGTTTCTGTCGTCGTTGTTAATAGGTTAACTTTCCAGCTCTTCTTTGGTCTTCCTGTCAGTCTTTTACCATACGGTTTGTTATTTTTGTAGATGTAAGCCAGTCTGTCAGGCGACATTCTTTTTGCGTGATCATCCCAATGTCTTTTCCTAGCCTCTATCCATCTAGTGATACCCTGGATGTTACATTGCTCCCGTATCGTTCTTAAAGTCTTCATTTCTATATTGCTTATTATCTGCTTAGTTCTTTTAGTGTCTGCTCGGGTTTCTGCTGCGTAGGTTAAGATCGGTCTCACAGTTGTTTTGTTTGTTCTCTGTGGACATATGTTTATTATTCCATATGGATTCTTTTAAGCAGCCACTGTCTTTCGATGCTTTCATTGTCTCTCTTTTCATTTTTGCTGTTCTGTTCCTGTTGCTCGCTATGTCAGTTCCAAGGAATGAGAAAGTCATAATCTGTTCTATGCTTCTACTTTTCACTTCCAGTTTGCCCCTTCGACGCTCTCTACTAGTTTTCAGAGTTCTTCATGTTGTATGTTGTCGTTGTTGTGTTAAATGTGTGGAGTTGCCTTTGCAGATCGTCTTCACTGGCTGCTATCAATAATGCGTCGTCAGCGTAACGTAGTATATCAATTTTGTTAGGTCCCATTCTATGTCTTTCTCGTTTTTTTACTTTACCTATGTTACTACACTTGTAATAATAATATAATTCCAATATGACTTTCATGACGTAACTAAAGGGTAGTAGGGATTGTTCACGCTAGAGATTTTAAGTTTTTTTCTAACAAATTATACTTTGCTTCTTTTAATAGCAATCTACTTAAGTCACAGGGTTTCAGTCATTGTGGTCATGTAGCGAATTAAATCAAATAACACCTGTCTGTTAATAAATTCCTTTCATATTCATCTCGATTTTCATATACAAAATTAAATAGACCTGCCTTTCCTTCTGTTTCTCTCAGATTCACGTAAATTCTATTATAATATAATTGTAGATCACGGAGAACCTAGGTTATTTTTAAAGTTAGCGCTATTTGTAAATTTAATTTTACCACCATGTCGCCGATTTTTAACGCTGAATTCGTGTTCTGCGCCCCAAAAATTGTCGGAAAGCAATTTTTTCTTCATTTCTGGGTAGTGCCTTAATTGTAAATAATTTTCCGGGTTTTTTTCATTATAAGTGGAACCTCACGTAGTCCACTGTCGACTCCACGTAGGGCCATAAAAATCAAATTTATATTCGTTGAAAGTGTCCTTTGTCCTTGACTCTTGGTCCGGGAGATGCTTCCAAGGAACGACTATGTACAAGCCTCTTATCAATTATTTATTAGTAAAATATTGTAGTTATGCCAAAGGTAGCGTCATCTGTACAAAATTAAGTCAACTAAACCGTACAATATTAAGGGCAGTTGCAATTTCCAAACAAATCAGTATTTTCCTACAGAGGTCATACTAAAATTTGGCAACATTGCAAGTGGGCTAAAAAATTAATTTAAGCATCTATTCGCCCGGGTGCAGTCTATGTAGAACGATAACGATACGAAAACCATATGGCTTCCACATGACTGCTTTATAGTTCCGCAGAGGTTGTGTAGGTAGTTTGAGAAATAAAAGATTTCAGTTACTCGATTTGTCAGTCAAATTTTCTGTATTTAAAATTCTGTTATGAAATAGAAGTCTGACTTTCAGTTATGAAGTTTTCATTTAAACGTAGCGTCTTTGCTAAGGAATTAATGTTATTGAAGTGTCGACATCAGTGAATATTTTATACTTTTATCTTAAAAGTAATGACAATGACTTCACCAGATAACATACCTACTACAGAATTATTCTTTAAACATTATATTGGTTACATTGGATAAAGCGCCTGTTTTTGTTGTGGTTCCCGACCTTATTCTTACAGCAGCGGTCGTCCTTAATATGTGATGCTCAAAACAAACGCATATATCGCTATGGTACATTTGATTTTGATATTAAAATCGATTTATTGAAATATTTTTTTGTCCAGACTATTCGCTAAAGGCGCACAAGTTTTGCGGAATTTCATATAGTAATGGTAAGTTTAAAATCAAACCTTTGATCCACCTGACCTGTCATAAAGGTATCTCATTCTGTTGATTATGTAGATTGTTTACGTTTACGTTTACATAACTGATACGTCCATCATTTAATTTGCAATTATTTTACATTTTTAATTAACGGCCGACTACACCAACATGTTAGTCCAAGATTAAAATTAACTTGTTTTTATACTATGAATTTTAACAACAAAATTAAAATCTGTCGTATTTGTAGAGTGAGTATTTTCGTGATAATTAGCAAGATATTTGAAAATCGACTCCCAAATCCCAAAATTTTACAATACAGTATCTTTATTGTATATCTTACCAGCTATTCCTATTTACACGGTTGCCGCTCTTTTAATCACAAATCTCTATACACTACAACTTTAAACTCCTTGACGTTTTAAATGTTGCCAAACTGACTGCAAAACAATTCCAGAATTAAAAAAAATATATTAATAGCTGTACAGTATCAAAATTCATGATGAGATAAAAATATATTTGATAGTACGGTACGCAGTAAATGAGCGTGAAACTGCCTGACTTTGAGTTTAACCTGACCGCATGCCACTTTAAATGATACTTACAGATCTTTTGGAGCCAAATTGCACTGACTTTTTCTTCTATGTTTCATATAATTAATATAGCTTTTATAGCTATCCGAATACCCCTAAAATTTAGATAACTATATTAGTAAATGACGTTAGTCAAATTTGTTTTGCTGTATGTCTCAGATTGTTACGATGTCCATTATTAGACGTTTTTGTATGACGCTTTTCAGCAGAACAATACTTGTAAACCGAACAATGGACAGATGCCATTTAATTTATTGTTCTTCTGTTAGCCATAATCGTGACCATTGTCATGACAGAATATTTATTTAAGTGTACTATTTTCAGATCGCGTTTTGTGTATATGTCGCGTAGTTCTTATGCACATCGACAACATTGTAAATACCAAAGATCCTTTCTACTGTTGTCAGATTTTAATGCTATTACGGTCTAAAAAATAGTTACCGGTAAAAGAAGCAACATATATGTTTCAGTTTCATTGCCTATCAAATATTATTTGGTATTCTGTCACTGTTAGTCATTTTTACTAAAGCCCTCGTTCATAACCAGCTAAAAATTAATAACTCAAATATAATAACCGACAACAATGGTAACTTCACAGCTGTCGACCAAACTCGGCTCATTCGGCTGTCAAGTAGATTCGTCCTTCAACTGCAATGATAATTACATCTCGGTCACTCTGTGATATTATTTTGCTGTTTGTGAGGAAATTTAGAATTCAGTATTTTGTGAGATGCTAAATATCGAGGTGTTTTGAGTGACATGGCCGCTTAGTCTGTCGGTTCTAGAAATCGAGTGCTGTACTGAAAAGGTTTAGAAGTTTAAAATGGATTATAAAAGTGTAGTATACAACGCCGCCAGGGATGGCAACCTAAATAGGCTAAAGGTAAGGGCTTTATCATATTGGTTCTCTTTTGTTTTGATTTCGGGTACTGCGATGATCATGATCAATTACTGGTGCTAATTTAGCTAATTTGTATTGATTTATCTTTTAAAAAACGACATTTTTGGAACTGGTGTCGGCTAAATTAAAATTAAGTAGGTGGTTAGTGTTGGCAAATGCCAGGTTAATTATTTTTATATTAGGTTTTAAATTGGATATTTTTATCACAGGGAAAATTACAGCAATTTGTAGCAAAGGCCACCACAACAGTTAGATAAAATAGTTCCTTATTTACTATATTTCACTGTCATTGACCTTTTAAACTAATTTCTGCTATTTCTGAGGTTGTTAAGGTGGCAGAATGTTTTTATTTATGTTAGAAAAAATCCTCAAAGAAAAATTAAGCATCTTCATTCGATCCTTCGAAATATCGTCTGTATCAGAATAAGAAATTTAAGAAATTATTTTTTTTAATAAACTGGAAAAATTAATACTAGAATTAGCCTATGGGAGTTTAGTTAGCCAGATGTGTTTTGGAAGTATTTGATCTTAGCAAATTTTTGCATATTTTAACAATAACCCAAAGTCTTTTGGTGAGTTTAAAATATTCTAAGAAAATGGTTTATACGAGGGCTACCTTCTAAGTTTTTACAAAAACAATGAAAGAAAAAAATTGTTTTATTGGTTCTCAAAATATTCGTCTTTTTATACACTTTTGCACGCGTTCGAACCGATTCTCGAAACATTTTTTTCACACTGAAGTTGGTACCTTAAAAACATGGTTTTGACAGGATTCAACAGCCTCTTGAGGTGGTGAAAATCGCTGTTCACTCATTTTTTTTGACATTCGGGAACAAAAAGGAGTCGTTAGGCGATAAATCAGGTGAATACGGGCAATGAGATGAAATGTTTTTCTGCGTCAAGTAATGAATTGTTTGTGTTGTGTGAGAGCTGGCATTGTCATGATGAAGAATGATGAGACGTTTTCGGTTGTTTTTCCTGATTTCATCGATGACTTCTGGCAAACAAATTGTTGTATACGATTTAGCGTCGATCCCCTCAAGCATGGTTCCAACATGTCCAGTATAACCAAAGAAACAAGCGATCATTTTTTTGAAAGTACTTCGCGAACGAACCCTTTTTGTTAGATTCGGTTCATCTTGGAACACCCAAACAGTTGATTGTTGCTTAGTTTCCGGCTCGTACGAATATATCCCAGTTTTGGTTCTTGTTACGATGTTGTTTACGGATTTTGCTTATTTTCGGTCGAATTTTTCGAACATTTCATTACATCTGTTTTTGAATTTCAGTCAAATTATTCAAAATCCATCGGGAACAGATCTTTTTCACGGCTAAATGTTCATGCAGAATCATATGTACTGCAGTCTTCGATATGCCTAAGGATGTCTCTTCAATCATGTTGCGCTCATTATCAAGATTTTTTGGAACAACAACCAACAATATTATTAGCGATCACCAATATGGTTTTCGTAAACATAGATCAACAGGAGATCTTCTGACTTATGTAACACATGTTTGGAACAACGCAATTGAACACTTTGGAGAATCTCGAGCGGTTGCTCTTGACATATCCAAGGCATTCGACCGTGTTTGGCACGATGGACTGTTGGCTAAGTTACGCTCTTGTGGTGTCTGAAAGGTTCTGTTTGTGGCTCTCATGTTTCCTCAGAGAGCGTTCTTTACGAGTGGCGGTCGACGGATTTCTTTCTAACACCCTCACTATCAACGCCGGTGTGCCCCAGGGCTCCATACTGTCTCCTACTCTCTTTCTAATTTACATTAACGATCTGCTGGAAAAGACCGGGAATCCAATCTATAGCTTTGCAGATGACAGTACGCTTGTCTCTTCATTCACCTTGAGCGCTCGGACATCGGCTGCTCAGGCGAATATCCGCAGACAGCAGGAGGTCGTTCAGCTTAACAAAGACCTGGAAGAGATTCTATCTTGGGGTGACAGTAACCAAGTGGAATTTAACGCTACAAAAACCCAAGCGGCAGTTTTTTCTAAAAAAGTTAACGTTGCTGAACCCGACATAGTTATGTCGGGGCACTCCATTCCCCTAGCATCGTCGCTCAATTTGTTGGGGCGTTAGTTTGGGAGCAAATATGTCTTGGCATGTTGCAGGCATAGCAAGGAGAGCTTCTCAAAAGTTGGGAACATTATTTAGAACCAGAAAGCTTTACACCCCACAGCAACTGTTAATTCTTTACAACGCCCAAATTCGACCAACTATGGAATACTGCTCCCACGTTTGGGGCTCCGCTCCCAAACATACACTGCATTTGTTGGATTCTGTTCAGAGAAGAGCGGTCCGTCTGATTGGGGACCCGGAATTGACCGGCGGCCTTGATTCGCTGGAACATCGAAGAACAGTTGGCGACTTGAGTCTGTTCTACAAGTATTTTCATGGAAAGTGTTCGAAGGATGTAGCCCGCTTAATTCCTCCCAAAGCGGTGCATGTTAGAAATACACGTCGCGCTGGTGCTTCGCATCCGTATGAGGTTCAGCTTGTTACTCCGCGTACGACGCTTTTCAAGCAATCTTTTATATGGAGAACGTCATCCCTTTGGAATAATTTGCCCAGCGCTGTGTTTCCCACCGAGTACAATTTACAGCGATTCAAGAACAACGTGAATCGCTTTTTCCGCACTCGTGCCGCTCCTGGAGCGCTTTAGGGACTTCCCTGCAGCACGTGTGCTAGACCAATAAAAAAAAAAAAAAAGATTTTGGTCGACCAAATCATGGCGGAAGCACGACCATGACGAAATTCTGCTAATCAGTTGTAAACAGTCTTTTCTGATGGTGATTTATTACCAGAAGTCTAACGAAGCGATTCGAGACATTGTTGTTGCATTAGGCCTTCACTAAAATCATCCAACGAAAACCTTCACGTGAAATTTCCATTTGTTCACAAAACTGTTTTTTTAAATGGTCTCTGTAAATAAACTATTCGACCAGTTTCTGAGTTGCCAGTGTTTTAACAATAACAATTGTCAAATTTTACAGCCATGGTAATGTCACATCTCAATAGCGCCATCTAGTGGTGGTTTGTAAAAACTTAAAAGGTGGCCCTTATTCAAGAATAAATTAAAATCACTGTTAAACATAATATCGCTTGAATCATATGTTAATATGAAATATTCAGGTTGACCTTTCAATTCAATTTTCTCATAGTCCATAATGTAAAAGCATAATTTGTTTAAGTCATTTTGCAGTTATCCCACCTCACACTATAACAATTTTTCAGGATCATATTTTGATCCATAAATTACATTTTTTTTAGAATTTAGATAAAATCTAGGTTACTTAATTTTGTTTTGAAGGAAGTGGGTCAATATTAAACACCTCTATTGTTCTAATTTAGTGAATTTTCAAAAATCATCACAAATCATGTTCTAAAATTGCCAAATTTGACAAAAATAGATTTCTAGGTTATTGTGTATCAAACTTTTTAGTGAATTATCTTTTAACGGTGGTTATGTTTCACTATAATTTAATAATGGATGAATAAACAATTTAAAAAATCGGTTCACAGCTATTTTTACTGTTCCTTACGGAACACTTATGGGATCACTTCGGTGTGTGTCTGTTCGTCAGTCACACCACACCCGCTTTTTTCTGAAACTATTTGACATAGTAAGTTGAAATTTGGCACCAATATAGGAATTCATGGCCCATTAGTTTTGAAAGTTAAGTTTTTTTACTTAAGGGGCTAGTTTTGAGGGGTGTAATCGGAAATGAAAAAAAAAAAAATTTCGTGTGGGGTGTCAAATGAAAGCTTCAAAAATATATATTGCGCATACTTGTCTTTGTATTATTTTTGAAAGAATAGCCCAAGAGCCTATCTCGAAAAGTGCTGATCGAAATTTTGAAAAAATTCTGGAATAGTCTCCATGAAGTGTAGGTTGAGGGAAAATTATCACGAATCCATTACGTTTGATAATTTATCTGGTATAAAAAAAAAACAGTTTTTGCCAAAATCGTGAGGAGTGATAGCTACGGTTATGCTTAATTAGGTACGAAGTGAACATAATTTTATTTTATTTGTTTATAATTAAACAAATATTTAGGTAGTACCAGGTGTACAAGTATGAAATGTGGATTTTTTTTCTGAAAAAAACATGTTAAATTCGGAAGAATGATAAAAAGTGCTTTATTCAAAGTATGCTCCATTCCTTGTTATACATTTTTCCCATCTTTCGAGCTGCTCAGCAGGTGCGTGACCCATCGATGCAAACAAGTGGTAATCGGAAGGAACCAAGTCTGGTGAGTAAGCCTCATGGGGTAGAACTTTCCAGCTGAGTGCTTCCAACGTGTCGCGAAGTGGTTTTGCCGTATGCGATGGAGCGTTGTCATGAAGAACAATGACTTTGTGTTGCCTCTTTTGGTATTCTGGCGAACGGTTCAAATCGGTCAGTTGTTGGTAACGTTTAGTATTAACCGTTTCCCCAGGTTTTAATAGCTCATAATAGACCACGCCCCTCTGGTCCCACCAAACACAGAGCATCGTGTTTCTGTCAAAGCGATTCAGTCTTGCGGTCGATGTGGATGGTGCGCTTGTGTCTACCCATGATTTTTTGCGGTTGGGATTCTCAAAATAAATCCACTTTTCATCCCCTGTAACTATACGATGCAAAAACGACTTCCTTTTGTACCGAGCGAGCAAAATATCACACGTGTTTTTTGCGCTTTTCCATTTGCCTGTCGTTCAACTCAGGTGGTACCCATCTACCGGTCTTCTGAATCTTTCCCATCTCTCGTAGCCGATTAGAAACAGCTTGTTGACTAACACCCAATTGTTCGGCGAGTTGTTTTTGTATTTGCGAATCATCTTCGTCCAACAATGGTTGCAATTCCACATCTTCGTATTTTTTTGGCGGTTTTCCACGTTCCTTGTCTGCAACATCGAAGTCACCACTTTTGAAACGCCGAAACCATCGTTCACACGTATCTTGCGATGGAGCATGTTAACCATAAGCTTCTCGAAGTAATCGCTATGATTCAACAGCAGTTTTCTTCAAATGAAAACAAAAAATTATTGCTCTCCGCGAATGCTCTTTATTCGGTATAAATTTCGACATGTACACAACAACACAAACACTATGCACACACTTTTCGAATTTATCACTCGTGCGCGTCTGACACTTGTTGATGACACAACAAAATGGCGTAGTGTCAAATCTTTATAGCACAAACTGCATTGGTGCACCATCTGTTGTCTGAACTCCGCATTTCATACTTGTACACCTGGTACTTGTCTTTGTATTATTTTTTGAAAGAATGGCCCAAGACCCCACTTCGAAAAGTACTGTTCGAAAATTTTGAAAAAAGTTCTGGAAGAGTCTCCATAAAGTGTGGGTTGAGCAAAAATTATCACGAATGTATTACGTTTGATAATTTATCTGGTATATAAAAAAAATAGTTTTTCTCCAACATGGTGAGGATTTATTTCATCAAAAGTTTTGAATTGAACCGGTTATGCTTAATTAGGTACCAAGTGAAAATAATTTTATTTTATTTGTTTATAATTAAACAAATATTTAGGTACTAAATACATATTTGTTTTAAACTTTTACCATTAGATTCTAGATTAAGTTATATTGATTTATTGGCTATTAGATAGCTAAAATGCTATAACTATCATACATTATTGACTAAGAAAACACGTGAAAACAGGTATTGGATCTGAATATGCCAGGGACCTAATTAACTTAGCCTAGGCTGAAATTAAATTTTGAAAAAGGCAGACAAATCGTTTTGTAATAGATATAATTAGAAAGTAGATCAAGACTCGTCGTATATCTACCCATTTTTTAATTATTTTTAATGAGTTTTTATGATAAACAAATTTACATTCTAAATTAAACCTAAGATAATTTTCTTGAGGTTCATAGGGTCATCACATTTATTAAATGTATAATAAAGATTTGTGAAAATTATGCTATTTAAAGTAATAATTTGCCTTGATAACAAAGATACGGTAACGATTTTGTTTGGTTTCGGCACTTATCGATCGTTTCATATCATTTTTTCTGATAAGACAATAAAGGAATTTAACTAATTTTAATGTAATCATACATAATCTGATGAAATATTATAAGTTATCATCAAGCACCATGTAACTTTTGTTTTAATAAATTAACCAGATTTTCTGAATTAGGGGAAATTAACATGAGTGACGTTGTAATAACGACCAGTGGCGGACTAACTCCTTCGGAGTCCCGGGGTGACCTCTAATGCCGGACTCCTTATATTGGATCGAAAAAATGACGGAATAAAAAAATAAAGTATAATAGAATCTACAGTGGCTTGCAAAAGTTTCCGGCCAGTGACATTTCGTACTCTAATTTATTAAAAAAAAAACATAAATAATATGTTTGTGAATATATTTATTATTATTGTTCTTATATTTATATGTGCAAAAGTTTCCGGCCACATAATATACATTGACGCAGTAGGACGTTCAAAGACGCATTTACGAATAATAGCGCGTCGAATGTTCACATTTAGTTCATAAAAGGTCGTGGGAGCATAAACATGGCTCAGCACATGCAAATCCAAATTCGTAAGAGAGTAATAAAATTTTCAAAAGAAGGAAAGTCTTCTCGTGAGATTGCTTCATTATTAACCGAGAACGATATTATTGTAAAATACTGTTGTGGATATGGTTCAAAAGATCGTCCGCGTAGTAGAAGACCAAGAAAAACGTCTAAAAATGTAGATCGTATCATTAAACGCAAATCAACTGCGGATGTCAAGAAAACTGGTGCTGAAATTGCACGCGAGCTAAAGGATGAAAACTTAGCTAATGTTAGTCGTAGTACTGTGACACGAAGACTACATGATGTGGGACTTTTTAGCCGTATAGGTATTAAAAAATCATTAATCAGTAAAAAGCCCGATTACAATTTGCCAAAGATCACCTAAATTGGACAATCAAAGATTGGAAAAACGTAGCTTTCTCAGACGAATCTAAATTTAATCTTTTTGGAAGCGATGGTAGACAACATGTACGACGTCCTATTGGTACGAGAAATGATGTTCGGTATCAAATTCCTACTGTAAAACACGGTGGAGGAAGTGTGATATGAACGCTGATATTAACAAGGATATTTTAGAAAACAATTTGTTATCATATCCTGAAGAAACATTGCCGTAGAATTGGATATTTCAGCAGGATAATAACCCCAAACATACATCCAAGTTGTTAAAACAGTGATTTTCTGCTTTAGATGTGAGAGTTTTAAACTGGCCATCTCAATCACCGGACTTGAACCCAATAGAACACTTATGGGAAACGCTAGATCGTCAAGTTCGAAAGCATACATATTCAGATAAAGCCGCATTATTCAAATCATTGAAGGAAGAATGGGTTAAAATTTCACCTGCTTGTATTAATCGATTAATTGAGTCAATGCCACATCGTCGTGCGGCTGTTATCGCTGCAAAGGGTATGGGTACAAAATTCACTTATCATTTACTAGCATGCTGAATTTAAACGCGGTCGTACAGATAGGGTCTGTTCGAAATGGGTACTGCCTTTGATCACAAGCAAAAACAACTACGTGTTTATGATTTTGAGCGTTGTTTGGACCTGTTTAATCGCAATAAAAAGAATTTTTTCATGCGATATGTGACAATGGATGAAACATGGATCCACCACTACACACCGGAATCAAATCGGCTGTCATCTGAGTGGACAGCAGCCGGAGAAAGCCGCCTGAAGCGACACAACAGTCGGCTGGGAAGATTTTGGCCTCTGTATTTTGAGATGCGCATGGAATAATTTTCATCGACTATGCTGAGAAGGAAAAAACCATTAATTGCGAATATTATATAAAGTTATTGGTGCGTCTGAAGGCAGAAATCGCAAAGAAACGGCCACAAATGAATAAGGTAAAAGTGCTTTTTCATCAAGACAATGCACCATGTCACGAGTCAATGGTTACGATGGCAAAATTGCATGAATTGAAGTTCGAATGCTTTCTCATCCACCGTATTCTCCAGATTTGGCCCCCAGCGACTATTAGCTATTCGCAGACCTCAAAAAAATGCTCGCTGGAAAGAGATTTGGCTCCAATGAAGAAGTTATCACCGAAACTGAGGCCTGTTTTGAAGGCAAACACAAATCCTTCTACAAGAAAGGTGTAGAAATATTAGAAAAGTGTTGGACTGAATATATCTCTCTTGAAGGAGACTATATTGATGAATAAAGTCGAATTTTGCAAATAAAGTGTTTTAAGTAGTTAGACCAAAAACTTTTCAGCCTACGTGTTATGTTTTATCTAATTTTGAGTGAACATTATATTTTTAAGTTATACTTTTTGTAGTCATTATTCAAGTTGTTATTAGTGGATATACTAATAGAAATGACAAGAATGAGACGATACCATTAAAAAAATCGATATTGTCCTCTAAACAGACTTTTTTGTATATATGTTCCGTCCCGAAGTTTTTGTAATGTTGGCAAAAGAACAGTACCAAAAACAAGTTTATTTTTATGCTGTACGCAGTGTCGAAAGATGATTATATTTTCAATTTTTTTTTAAGTTTTCTTGCTCTGTGTAAACTGAATCATCTTTAAAATATGCACATATTAAAAAGTAGTTGAAAAAATTATCCCAACTATAGGGTTTCAGTCATGACAATAACTACCTTGAAATAAAAATAATGTAGAGCATCATATTCATGGTCTTTAAATACCTCCTATTTATTTTTTGGGACATCAAAATTAAGTGTGGTCGCTCAGACACCTATCTCGTTCTTTTTCTTTCCTACTAAATAAGTATAGCCTATAGAGAAAATTGTTTAAAGTAAAATGAACACCCGTACATTGTTTTCACAAATCAGTTTAGACAATGTTTCATTATTTATGGAATCATATGCATATTTTTGCATTTTCTATATTTGCTAGTCATATAAGCACCTGATTCTGCTCTACCTTTCTTTAAATCGATGAGTCGGTATTTGGCGTGCATACTTACAAAACAGGCGACTTGGTGTCTAGGCGTGAATAAATTAGTAGAAGCTCGAAAACTGATTAAAAATCAGGGCAAAGGTAGGATAAGATAAATATTATTTTGGGAAAGGTATTTTACATACAGATCATGTAACGATTAGAATTAGCATAGGCTAAGTAATTATGTAGGATTTTAATGTTAGTATATGTAGTAAAGTAACTTGTTTTCAATAGTTCTGATCTTATTACAAGTATTTTGATGACATTCAGTAATCAGAGTAATGATAAAATTTCATTACAGAGCATTAAATATGCGTTTTATATTGCTATATTGTCACATGAGAAATTTGGTAACGTAACATATTATTACTAAATATAAATAAATCAAATTTTGGGAGATTGGCAAACACTCTAACGTCACGTCTAACCTGTGTAATCACAGTTATTTTTCATATTATTTGTATTCTGATAGGTTTATAGAAGTTAATATCACAAAAATTTATTAATTCTTATTAAATTTATAAATATCAAAACAAAATTAAAGAGGCTATAAGTATGCTGGCAGAGTTAGAGTTAGATCATCATTGGTATATTCATCGAAAAGTGTTCGATGGATGTAGCCCACTTAATTCGTCTCCGAGCGGTGCATGCTAGGAATACACGTCGCGTTGATACTTCATATCCGGATGAGATTCGGCTTGTCACTTTTCGTACAACCTTGTTTAAACAGTCTTTTTTATTTGGAATGATTTGCCAGCTTAAGAAGTGGTTCCTGTGGACATCGCGGGTTCTGTTATAATGTATAATTTTATAACTGGTTCAGAAGAAGTGCTCAAATATCAGTCGGTCCCAATAAGTATTTTTGGAGGGACACCAATGGCTTTTTTGAGAGTTACCTGTGACTGTATTGGGAACACCACTACTAGATATACTAGGAACAAATTGTGCGAAGTCCGGGCTATAGGGTGGATAAATTAAAACTTTCCGGCCAAGCGCTAACTGCAATCTATTTCTTTTTTTTTTTTGATGCCTTAAAATCTAGCTAATATGCATAAATCAACAATTTCAGAAAGATAGACAGTATAATAGTCGGCTTACTGAAAGTAGTCTGTCCTCAGACCTCAACATAACTAACTTATGTAAAAACCAACGATTTCAGAAGGGATATATCTTAATTTAATATTTATCTTAATATAACATATACGTCATTTTCCGGGCTCTTGGAGTTGAGGAATCTGAAAATTTTGTTTTTAGTAGTCCGTACGGAACAATTATAAGATTACGTCAGTGTCTGTTTGTCTGTCTGTCTATCTGTCTGTCACACCCGATTTTCTCCGAAACTATTTAACATAGAAAGTTAAAATATGATGCTAATATAGGAATTGAGGGCCTCATTAGAGCCGTATAGTTTTGAAAGTTAAATTTTGACTTAAGGGGTTAGTTTTTTTTTTATATTTTTTTTTTATTTATTTATTTACGGGACTACATACTACATACTACCCATTAACTCATACAGACAAAATACAAAAGTTTACATCTATAAATGACACTTAAACTACTTAAAACTACTTAAAACTAAAGGCTAAAATTAAGAAAAGAACCCCGATCTGCCTCTTAAAAAGAGACAAGGAGCTGGAGAACAAGTCCAGTGATGGGCAGGTATTTACAATGCCCATAGATCTTGTCATGAAGGTATTAGCTCCATAGGTTGTCTTATGATAAGGTTTGAAGAAGGACAACGTAGATCTAGTATGTCTGAGGGTGCATACAAATTAATCTGATATAAAAGTTTACAATGGAATTTAAAATTTTAAAGAACATTACAAGATCGCGCTGAACTCTCCGGTTAGACAGGGTTTTCAAGTTTAATATAGATGTCAGTTTTGAATAACTAGAAGAATCATTGTTGAAGAATTTAAAATTAATATGACGTAGAAATTTACCCTGAACAAGCTCCAAGCTCCTAGCATGGCAAGCAAAAGATGGGTTCCACACACATTAGCAATATTCCAAGAGAGGCTTAACCAACAAGCAGTACAGCATTTTTATAGAGGTAATGGATGAAAATTCTGATGAGCAACGCCTAATGAACCCAAGCATCCTCAGAGACCTAGACGTTACCTCCGTTATATGAGAAATAAAACTCGGTGCCGAATCAAACTTAACCCCCAGATCCCTAACATTAACTACGGACACGAGGGAAGTCCCATTTATGCTGTAATAAAAAAACAATGGATTGTGCGATCTCGAGAAAGACATAGAGAAGCATTTAGAAGTATTTAAAGCCATACCGTTTAGCTGACACCAGTTACTAAGTCTATCCAAATCACCCTGCAATCCCACACAATCCTCAATCGATCCAACCGTCGTATACAACTTCAAATCATCAGCAAAGAGCAAGAACCTGGAAGACTGAAAGCAGTCGGCCACATCATTCAAGAACAGGTTAAACAGCAGAGGCCCCATATGGGAGCCTTGAGGCACTCCCGAGAGCACAGCAATGTTCACAGACTTAAAATTATTAACTCGAACCACCTGAACTCTGCCACACAAATAACTCCTAATCCAGCCCAACAGTGGACCCGATATGCCACGGTTATTGAACTTCTTAAGAAGAACACCATGGTTAACCCTATCAAAGGCCTTAGAGAAATCGGTATAGATGGAATGTACCTCAGATCCACTCTCCAAGGTCCTCGACAGGTAGTCCGTATAGGAAATCAAGTTCAATTCAGCAGACTTGCCTCTCTGAAAACCAAACTGCTATTTGGAGGGTGAAATCGGAAGTGAAAAAAAATACTAGCTCATCGAGTAGGACGTCAAAGAAAAACACGAACTCAAAAATATATATAATGTAATATTTGCGAACACTTTTCTTTGTATTATTTTTAGAAAATCGCGAAAAATCGCTGTCCCCTCCTTATTTCGAAAAGTACTGATTCAAAAATTTAAAAAAAAATTCTGAAATATTCTCAACATGGTGTAGATTGAACGAAACTTATTACGAGTGCATTACCTTTAATAGTTGATCTGGTATATGACTAAAAAAAAACAAAAAATTTCAATTTCAACAAAGATCGGAAACAAACTGTTGAAAACTTATTTGGAGTGTGTTTTGTGAAGTCATTGATCATTTTATATCTCCGTAACAAAAATTTTTATTTTAAAAGCAATCAATGCATGGAACACTATTTGCGCAAGTCTAACTTGCACTTGACCGGTTATTTTCAAATATAAACATCTCTGAAACCCTTCTTCTGCTCAACTTTTCCTTGTGATTAATATTTTATTGAAAATGAGCTATAATTTAAATTGCCAAGTTGTAATGCCTGCATTCTTAAATGCGATGTAGATTACTTGTTTTAGAACTGCGTATTTACGGGGGTAAATTACTTTGCCGATTTTTACTTTCTTATTAAAGGAAAGTATTGTATTGATGAAAAAATTACACTTCGAGATGTTTGCCTTTCTTCAGTTTTTAGGATTCCTAGATCAAGAAAAACAGTCACTGATTTCCGTCGGTTTGTTGGTACGATAACTCTCGAAAGAAATATGATGAATTTCAAACTTGCTCTAATGAGTGATGAAGTCTAGAGTTTTTGAACGATATCACTTAAGATAAAGGGGATGAAAGGGGTGGGCATCATAAATTTTATATGTTTTAATAGTAATATGGTAAGTTCGTCTGTTTTTTTTGTTAAAACAATAAATAGATTCTATGCCTAAACATTGATAGTAAAACATATAAGGGATGTGGGTGGAGATTAGAGGGGTTGATCCGTATATATCGTATTATATGTCCCTTTTAGGGTTTTTGAAAGGATTGCGTCTTATATATGGTGGTATAGATCTTTTTTAGGGTTTTTGAGGTCTTAGAATCTGAAAATTAAATTATGTTTACATTACTTTTAATTTTAATGGGGAAATGGAGATGGTATAGTTTTAATAATATAATGGAAATTTTTCCAGGTTTTTCACTGCCATAATAAACAAATTTTAAGCATAATTATTTATTTACTTTACGTTTTAGAGTTCTTACATCACGACAAATATATTTTTCCCATTTTCGGGCAGGGCTGTCTGACTGTCGGTCTGTCAATCTGTTGGCACCATATTTCTCAAACAAAATGATATTATAATACTTGAAATAGAAATGAAACCTAGTTTTTGAGCGATATCCTTTTAGGGGAAGTTAAATTTTGACTTAAGGGGTTCATTTTGAGGAGCGAAATCGGAATTGAAAAAAATCTTTACCAGGTCATCGAGTTAAGGGGTGTCAAGTGAAAGCTTGTGAAAACACGAGTTCAAAAATATATATGATGTAATACTTGTGCACACTTTTCTTTGTATTATTTAAAAAAAAAATGGCTAAAAATCGTTGTCCCCCCATCCTATCTCGACAAATACTGATCAAAAAATTTAGTAAAAAGAAATCCCAAGGACATGAGTTTTCAACAAAGATCGGAAACAAACTCATTTGGGGTGTGTTTTGTGAACTCATTGACCATTTTATACCTCCGTAACAAAAATAATTATTTTAAAAGCAATTAACGTACGGAACCCTAATTGCCCAATTTCGACTCGCACTTGGCCTGTCTTTTTTTTTATTTGGAATACACAGTATTACTCACATAATCAATATAAATATTCTAGTAAGGAAGTCACGTCTAGCTATAAAATGATTGGTAATAAAAGTCACGAGCGCTTTTAGACAATCTTTTTATTGCTGACTTGTTTTAATTTCTACTTAGTAATGCAAGAAATAAAATAAGTTAGCAATAAAAAATTTGTCCAAAAATACTGGTGACTTTTCTTTTCACTAATGTGAATAATTTAAGTATTTTTTTGTCGTTTGGGCTCTAGATAATAACAAATAAATACAGGGTGTGTTAAACTCAGTGGCCTGTTGGACGTATTTAACAAATGAAAAACAGTTTCAAAATTCTAAAAACTATTAACTTTCTACGTTTACATTTTATAATTTCCATACTTTCGTATGCGTTCAACAATCCCCTATCAGATATATCTTTTGTTAATCGTAGATTATCTAATGTTACAGTATGATTAGCTTCAAGGGCATGTTCGGCAATGCTAGACTTTTCTGCTCTATCGTATTTAATATGGGCTAAATGTTCTTTAAATCGTGTTTTAATTGATCTTCTAGTTTGTCCAACATACGTTATGTCGCAATCATTACAACTAATTTTATAAATGCCACTTTTCTTACAATTAGGAATCCTGTTTTTGGAGTTTTCTAAGATATTCCTCAAATTGTCTGATGCCTTATAGACTAAGGTTAGGCCTACTTTGTTAAATACCTTATTGAGTCCCTTGCTATATTTCGGATTATATGGCACGTGTAAAAAAGGTGAAATTCTGAATATTTAACCTGAACTTCTATTTATTAACTCGTTTATTAAGACATAGTCATAACCATTAACTTTAGTTATATTTCTAATACGATTCCGTTTATTATTGAGGTTGTTGAAGTTTGCTCCATTAAGAGGAAAAGTGACACTTCAATGTTGAGTTGGACTGATGATAGTCAACACTCCCTAAAGAGTAAAAAATTGCTGTATTATATGAAAATGATCTTTTAAATATTTTTTTCTATGTTGTGTAAGTGAAACAAGATATTTTCTATGTAAATATATGGCATGAATCTTAGTACGGAAAGATAATTTATCGTTTAGATACGCTGGCTATTTAAACTTTAAAATTTTGAAGCAGAAACAATACATATGCAGTTTATCTACTAAACATATTAGACCATTTTGATTAACTAAGTAACGGAGCAAGATGACTTCTTTTGATATAAGAATCTAATCGTAGACATGTATTTGAAATTTTTTGGATGCAGTATCGATTGGAAGCATCAATACAAGGGAAATATACTGTTTTTACTTTAAGAGGTTAGCTTGTGGGGGGAAGTGAATTTTTTTTTTCTGAGGTCAACGAGTAGGATGTCAAATGAAAGCTTGTGAAAACACGAATTCAAAAATATTTATAATGATCAAAAAATTTTGGAATATTCTCCATAAAGTATAGATTGAACGAACATTATCACAAGTGCATTAAGTTTGATAATTTTTCTGGTTTAAAAAAAAAGTATGTGGTATGACAGAATGGTGAAGGTTTGAAAAGTTGGGAATTCAACCGGGACTAAGGGATGCGAAATATCAGTACGTATTCGGTGCAGTCATGGTGACCAGTGGATAGATACCAGAGACAAAATAATTTTGTTTATAATTAAGCAAATATTTAGTTAGTAAATATTAGCTAATTTTTATTTTAAAAGTAATCACGGTACGGAACACTAATTGCGCAAGTCCAACTTGCACTTGACCGGTTGTTTTTTTAAATTGTTTGCTATTGTTCGTTAGAATCTTAAATTCTTAACCTATACACAAGTTTCAAAATTACCACATCCTTGTTGGTTTCTTATTATCACGAATGTCGTGTGAGATGTAAATAAAAAAAAAAAAAATCGGTAAAGTTAATAAGGATGTTTAAAAATCTTATATGTTGAATTATTGCTGTGTAATGATTCCCACAGTTTGTTATAATAATTATAAATTATTAATAGACATTTTAATTGTTCCGTGGCCTTGACTTCATCAGACCGAGTATTCTGTAACTTCTAGGTGCAATTATTTTCCCTGAATTACTACTATTGTTAATTAGATGCTTGATACATTATGTATGAAAATTTCTATGAAGCATTTCTTAGGTACACGACGTAATTAAGAGCAATTCGTATAAATAATTTTACAAGCTGTTAAAAACATTTCTGATTAATTTAATAATTTTATGTATGTAAATGTGGAAAACATTACTCATAAATTATAAAAAAAACTTCATGTTTTTTTTACTATAATAGGAAATGGTATAGTACTTATTATGGTTTTTCCCAGAGATGGTAATAGGAAAACATTAGCTAGGAGTAAATGTTCCATAGTTTAACTAAGACATATTTTGAAGGTATAAAAGAATGTTGAAGCGACTAATGGATGGTGGAACTACTAGAGATGAAAATAGTTTTCAATATATTGACAGCAATATATCAAATAATAGGTGAATCAATAAATATCGTTAATTATCAATATATCGATATCTCGGTAGTCATTACCCCCGGGCATCAGTTCTGGAAGGTGATTGATACATTAGGTATGAAAATTTCTATGAAACATTTCTTAGATATACGACGTAATTTAAAGCAATTCGTATAAATAATTTTACAAGCAGTTAAAAACATTTCCTATTAATTTAACAATTTTATGTTACAAATGTTATACAAAAAAGTTTTATTTTTTTTACTATATTAGGAATGGTATAGTACTCAAGGTAATAGGCAGACACCAGCTAGTAGTAAATAGTTTACCCTACACGTATTTTAAAGGTATAAAAAAACGCTGAGGCTACAAGCAGATGGTGGCACTAGTAGAAATGAAAATATTTTTTCGTTATATTGACAGTTACCTATATATCGAATAATAGGTGAATCAATTGATATCGATAATTATCAATATATTGTATGTCGGTAGTCATTACCCCCGGACATCAATTTTAGAAGGTGAATTTAATTTTTTCTAGAACAAAGGCTATATATACATATATATATATATATATATATATATATATATATATATATATATATATATATATATATATATATATATATATTTTTTTATTTTTATTTTTATTTTTATTTTTATTTTTATTTTTATTTTTATTTTTATTTTATTTTTATTTTTATTTTTATTTTTATTTTTATTTTTATTTTTATTTTTATTTTTATTTTTATTTTATTTTTCGATTTTCTTGAGTTTGGAGGTCAATTATAGAATTATTATTGACGTGTCAGCACAGTTTGCCTTTTTAAAAATTCTTGTTATTTTGGCTTGGACGTGGATGTTTGGGTTAATATTTATCATAGCCCATTTCAATGAATTATACCTTACTCTTTTTTCATTTTTTCGTTACAAAAACCACATGTTAATCAATTGTCAGTGTGATATATTTTTATATGTAAACTACGTCTATAATACTATAAACAGGTGTGGCCCACGTGTTGAATTTTTGGCGGTAAAAGTGCTTGGTCTGTCATATGTGTGTGACATTTGGTGAAAACCGATATATGTATATATATATATATATATATATATATATATATATATATATATATATGTATATGTATATGTATATGTATATGTATATGTATATGTATATATGTATCTTATATATATATATGTATATATATATATATATATATATATATATATATATATATATATATATATATATATATATATATATATATATATATATATTTATCTATATATATATATATATATATATATATATATATATATATATATATATATATATATATATATATTATATATATTTATATATATATATATATATATATATATATATATATATATATATATATATATATATATATATATATATATATATATATATTATATATATATATATATATATATATATATATATATATATATATATATATATATATATATATATATATATATATATATATATATATATACATATATTGGACATCCGAATTTCAGTAAAAGCCATAGTGTTCGATCAATATGTATTGTCGGTATTAACATATGGCTCTGAAACGTGAGCTTCAAATAAAAGTATAATAAATAAACTCCAGGTAACCCAAAGAGCAATGGAGAGCAGAATGCTAAATATTAGACTCCAAGATTGTATTCCTAACATTGAGATACGAAGAAGATCAAAAGTGGCAGATCTAATACAACGAATATGAATTGGGCGGGATACATCGCAGATGAATAACAGATGGACACGTCGTATAGTTAAGTGGAGTCTAGAGAACGTAAAGATGCAGAGGTAGACCACAGACAAAATTGACGGACGACACAAAAAGGTTAGCGGGACACGATTGGATACAAAAAGCAAATAACAGAGCTCATTGGAGACAAATTGGGGAGGTCATGGATGGAATAAGCTAATGAAGATGGTGGGATAACGTCACGAATTTCTTATTGTAAACTGCTTCGTATTTATTTTTAAAGTGCAGTTAAAATTTTTATTAATGTAAATATTATAACGGAAAGTGGAGAACAGAAAAATAATCAAAGTATACACGACAATCCAAGCTAATTGAAGACATCATTTTTCAGTTCTATTTGTTTTCAATAACGCAGTACCTCTCTACTTGTTTGTAATTTTACGGTGTTATAGTATTAGTGTTATTATCTAGAATCTTTTATTGACAATTAGAGAGGCTAGACCTATAACTATTATATATGGTGAACTAATCATCATTATACATTTTTCTCTTAAGATATGTATAAGTATGTCAGTAACCTAAATAAACTTAGTCTAGGTAGTTGGTTTTATATAAATGTGGTAAGAAAACTGAAGAAATTTAATGATTTATAAATTTAAAATTAACTTAAAGTCCATAGACGTTTCTGACTGTGGGGTTGTGGTGAGAGGCTTTATCCAGGATTTTTGAACTGAAGGTTGCTCATAAATTCCCGGATTGTGGGCATTTGAAGATCTCGATGGATCTGGGTGTTTCGGACGAATCATTGGGCTTTGGCCATGATTCGGAGGACCTTGTTTTGAACAGCCTTTAGGGTGGTTCTGTGGGTGCATGACATTTAACACCATGTCGGACTAGGAATAGGTGAGGTTGGCTGTGGTGATCGTTTTGTAAATTGTCAACTTGTTGCGTGTTGACAGTTTACTGTACTTGTTTAGAAAACGGTATAGCTTGCCGAGGAGCTTGTTGGCTTTGGTGGTGAAGGTGGTTACCTGGTCCTTCCATACTAGCCGCTTGTCGTAGTGGACCCAGGTACTTAATGCTGTGGGTCTGTTGGAGTCTGGAGTCATGAAGGGTTAGCCTTGGCGGCATGGTGCTGGAAGATTTGCTGAACATGATGGCTCGGGTCTTGAATAGGTTGATCTGTATTCTCCAATGTTCGAACCAAGGGACTAACATGTTTAGGTGGCGTTGAAGGCTTCTAATTATGATCCTGATAGCCTTGTCGCGGTGTCTTAGGCTTACATTGAACAGGGACGTCTGATCCGACTTGGAAATGTCAGCGGTGAAGATGTTGAATAAGCGGGAGGACAGGACGGAGCCCTGGAGAATTCCGGTCTTGACATCGGAGGTGGTCTGGTCGATTCGGACTTAGAAAGTACGATCTGAGAGGATCAGTCGCATGATGTTTGTAGGGTTGCTGTTACAGATAAACTTTCTTACAAAATACTCTTCTACCTCTGCAATCATCAGCTCTTGATTCGCTGTCTAAAGAGACATTTTTTAAGTTAAAAAAAGAAAGAAAGTCGGAAGGAGCCAAATCTGGGGACTAGGGTGGATGTTCAAATAATTCATAGGGCATTTCTGTCCATTTTACCATTGCCAAAATACTTTTGTGGGCGGATGCATCGTCTTAATGAGTAATCAGTTTCCTTCTGCAGAATCTGTCATTTGTTTCGAATTTTTTTTGTTTGGTTTGGTTAGAAGATAAGAATAATATTATCCAGTCATTATTTTACCTAGCATCCGAAATATCAACGCCATCACTGTTCCGGCTGATGGAAACGATCTTGCTTCTTTGGCGCTGGATAACCGGCTTCAGTCCAATGTGTCGATTGCTCTTTAAATTTTGGTGTATAATGGTTAATTCAAGCCTCAACTGTAGAATTAAATTGACGTACAAAATCAATTTCGTTCTTGTTAAATCCTCTGGGCCTTTTTCAAAGGTTTTTATGCGAATACATTTTTGATTGGTAGCATTGGCTTACATCTTGCACAAAGCTTTCTGATATTATTTTTTATACAAAGCGAAATTTTATAACAAATTTCCATTTTTTAGTGTTCCATACGGAGCACTTATAAGATCACTTCGGTGTCTCTCTGTCCGTCTTTCCGCCTGCCACACCCGATTTTCTCCGTTTATTAACCCATGCTTTATTTAAGGCTTTATTATTTATATGTGCTGGTATAATCATTC
>CM032454.1:140497518-140564682 GCA_019049505.1 Pachyrhynchus sulphureomaculatus | reverse complement strand
AGTGCGTACAATTGAATGGGTACAGAACATTTTAACAACTCATTTGGATATGAAGAAAGCTTTCCGCAAGATGAGTGCCGCGATTGCTCACAAGTGACAATAAACACACACGTGTGTCAATTTCAAAAGAATGTTTGGTGATGTTAAAGCGCAATCGGAATGATTTTTGGCATCGATTCATAACTGTTGACAAAACCTGGATTCATGACACGTATTTTTTAGATGGGATACAAAAGACATAAAAATGTTTTCTTGTCAAAGCCAGGTAGTTATCATACAGCCCTCGTATAAAAAATTAGATAAAAAATTACAGTAACTATCTGTTCTGTCAAAAGATATTTTGGCCAGCGAGTATAGAATTCATAATGCGACCATTAATTTTCTGGAATGGCACTGCGAGAATTAAATGAAACATTTATTTTTTATGAACATAGCACACGTACTGCAGGAAAATCTCTAAAGCTCTACAGGAGCAGCGCGTGTGCGGAAAACGCGATTCACGTTGGTCTTGAATCGCTGTAATAGTCCTGAACAAGGCATTCCAAAGGAATGAGGATCTCCATATAAAAGACTACTTGAAAGGAGTTTTACGAGGAGTGACAAGCTGAACTTCATACGGATGTGTATTTCTAACATTGTAGAATAGACTCAACTACTCAACTAGTCCACCGTTCTTCGATGCTCCCAGGTACGAAGGTTGCTGGTCAGTTTTGGGTCTCCAATCAGGCGAACAACTCTCTTCTGAATAGAATTCAACAAATACAGTGTATGTTTGGGAGCAGAGCCTCAAACATAACATGGGAGCAGTATTCCATCGTTAGTGAAGCTTTGGAATAGTGATTTAGATGAATTTTCCAATTCATATTTTGGAATTGCTTGCAGGGCACGGGTAAAAAGCCTATTGAATGATCTCTGTGTCGTCGAAAATCCTTTTAAATAATTTTTTTTGTAAAGTGTTGGTGCATTATAGTGTGAAATGTATCAGCAGTCTGGAATCGTCTTTCAAGTCAACTCGAAGAATGCTACTGATCTAATGTTTCAGTAGTTCCAAATATACTCGCCATTTTAATTGGACTAGTTGGAACAAATTTACGATGATTAGTACCTTTCTTCCCTCGGTTCCTATCTTTTCCGGATGTTGAGAACCATATTAGCTATCATCACCTTGTAGACTGCGACCCTAAACAGCTGCGTGGTGGTCATTGAAAGATTTTTGAGCCACGAAATCCTTCTTCTCCCCACACTTTTCTTTGTACATACTTTACCTTGCAGTATATTCTGTAATAGACGGAATCTACTATCATTCCTCATAATATGGCCGAGGTATTGGAGTTTACGTTGTTTGATGGTAACTAAAACCTCTTTTTCCTTATTTATTCTTTAAAAGAAATCTTTCATTCGTGACGCGGTCCAACCATGACACTCTCAGCATCCTACGATATACCCACATTTCAAAGGCTTCCAATCTTGTTGCCTCTATCAGGGTCCATGTCCTCACTCCTTAAATAATACCTTTGCTATCGTAGAAAACATTGTTTTGTTTTTTAATGTATCTTTTCGTGCATTTTAGACTTGCGCGGATGATTTGAACTTCCATTCTGCACTTTCAAGCTTAGTTTGTAGGTCATATTAAAAACACCACGTTTCCGTTACCGGTAAGAATTGGTTTCAGAAGGCTCGTACGATTTCTCTGGGATATTGCACTTTTAATAACTTTTGATCTTCATTTAAAGTGTGTGGAACAAATTTTGCTCAAAGTTTGTCTTGCGTAGATATTTGTTCAGAATCCTTCGAATTATTTCCCTGTCAATGTTTAATAATTCTTCGGTCATTTTTATTTTGGAACGAATCCTTTAAATCATTTTTTGATGTTCGATATGAATTTGGTCTTGTTTTGTGATATTTGTCCCACGTTTTGCGCGAAATTGAATTAGAGCTCTTTGTTCCATGGTGTAAGCTCTACAATATCAGATACATTTTTTATTGTTAATAAAAATATTGTATCTCAGTCATCTATCAATCTTCTTAGGACGCCGTCTCCTCACGAAGGTTGGTGATCCATAGACCTAAACGAACTTCAGAAACTGCTGCTCAGAAAATTTCACTTGAAACACATCCAAACCACCGTCTCATATCCTTCAGCCAAGAATTCTGTCATCTTCCGATCGATTGTTTGCCCTTTATTTTGCCTTTAATAATTAGACGTAGCATTTCGTAACTTGAGACGCTCATTATATGTCCGAAGTATTAAGTTTTTCTTATTTTTGTGGTTTTTAATAATGCCTTCATTTTATTCACTCTTTTCATTACTTCTGTGTTTTTTATTTTCTATACCCAGGAGATGCAAAGAAGGCGTCTGTAAATGTAGATTCCAAAAGATTCCAGTCGCTTCACTGAGCCAGGGTCACTCACATCCATACAGTAGCATGAAGAATACATATGCTCTCACCATTCTCATTTAGAGTTCGAGTCTGAGACCTGTGCGATGGAAAAATTTATTCATATTCATGTATATTCAATTTAGGAATATATTTCCTTTCTTGGGTCCTACTTGTTATTTATATTAGTTCCCAAATATTTAAATGTGGAGACCTATTCTACGGTGTTGTCCCTGATTTCGAGGGATTCTGGTGGTGATTTTTCTTGGTTATTACCATCCACTTGGTTTTTCTTATATTCATAGTTAATCCAAATCTTTCGCTAGCTGTTACGACTCGATTGCTGGAGATCTTTGATATATATTTGCTAATAGATCAGTATCATTAGCATACCATATGTTGTTCAGTGTACTCCCATTAACTGTTATTCCTTCAATGGATTCATAGAATATATTATTAAACACAGCATCAGAATAAAGATTGAACAAAAGTTGTGAGTGTCTTACACCTTGGTTATTTTTATGCTTTCGGACTTTTTCAGCCCAATTTTAACTTCCACTGACTGATTTCAGTGCAGTTTTTTAATAATATTTAGATCTCTTTTGTCTATATCTGTGGTTTTTCTAGAATTTTTATTAATTTCTCGCGCATCACAGAGTCGAACGCTTCTTTTATATCAATATTTCACATTAAAATTTAAAAAAATCAAAGAAGGATACACCTTTAAAACGACATATTAAACTTGTAGAGGACGCCACTAGTTTTTGTTATAGAGCACCAGTACGGAGAATTAATTGTCGCAGTATGTATATTGTGAGTTGCCGGTAAAAAATTTAAATCCGTCCTCTGTTGACCTAACTTTTAATACTTATTAACAGTATTATTTTGTTGGTCATAATTTGCCTGAACATTAGAAAACTGTTTTGTTTCCTTAAATTGTTAAAATAGTCTTGGTTTTAGTGCATGGTTATTAATTACCTATTTAAGTATTTAATTAGCACAAAAAAAGTAATTTCATTAAATGAGGTTCCGGTAGTCGTTTTATTATTAATTTATACTTTATTTATTTTTTTCCTTAAGTACGCATTACCTTATTTACCGTCATTAGTATTGAATTCTGTTGCTAACAGAATATTAATACATTTTTTGTTGGTATTCCTATTATTGACAAAATCATTTACTGACTTATATCAAATACTACAAATATTACTTTGTTTAATATAGGATTATTCATTTCTATTTTTATAACGAATAACAAAATATCCACATATTTCATCTTTCGTACGGAAGCTTTTTATAATAAACCGTTATCTCTAATATCCATAATCCATTACATTACCCACTCAATTTTGGTTGAACATTGTTTGAAACTACTAATCTTTAACTACACGCATTTACAAGATAGAGATAAATCCTAATAAAAATAATAATATTATATAGTCCTTGTGATAAAACACCAACGCAACACGTACACGCAGTACCTGCCTGTACGAGAGTGGATTGAAAAGTTTCTAACCTGACTCATAAGGGACGAATTTTAAGTACAATTTTAATACTTATCAAATAGATTGCGAATAGTCAGAGCTAAAGTTGGACGATGTTAGAATCGTGGCAGTTTGTCAATAACAACTGAACATCTTACCTACCGACATTGGCGTAAAAATCCTAATCTCATAACT
This sequence comes from Pachyrhynchus sulphureomaculatus, assembly GCA_019049505.1. Classification (NCBI taxonomy): domain Eukaryota; kingdom Metazoa; phylum Arthropoda; class Insecta; order Coleoptera; family Curculionidae; genus Pachyrhynchus; species Pachyrhynchus sulphureomaculatus. Next base: position 140,560,625 of record CM032454.1, on the reverse strand, counting down.
CGAAACATCTTTATTCGAACCTGGACAGATGCAAAGAAATTATCGACGAAACAAGGAGTCACACAATCAAATAATTAAAAATAAAACTTCTTGCCTGCTCCAACAATTTCAGGTCCTTTTGGTCAGTCGCTAGCGTCATTGGGCAAAATGTCACTATCGCTAAGGCCATTAGGCAAAATGTCACTAAATCCAGTATGTCACCACTGACACGGCCAGATAATACTATTGCAACAACACCAATTGAGAAAGCCAACTTATTAGTTGAACTTTTTGCTTCATATTCTACTGTGGGTGTCCGAGAAAAAACATCCGCCAACTATTCCCATAGTGCAGTTAAGGATGTCTGATATTGTCTTCAGACAACGCATCATAAAACGTATTTTAAGAAGCTGGACACCAAAAAAGCTTTTGGCGCTGACGGAATACCCGCCAGAGTAGTCAAAAAATGCGCCACAGGACTAATACATTTCAGCCTAACTTACAGAAAGAGAAATTTCTTCTTTCCTGCTGGAAATGCGCTACAGATCAACTGATACTCAAAAAAGGCAAGGAAACCTTGCCAAACAACTAGCTACCAGTCGCACTGCTTTCAATAATATCGAAAGTCATGGAAGAGGCTATCAATCAGCATCTTCTAAAATATCTTGAAGGATTCAAGATTATTAGGCACCATCAATATGGCTTTCATAAGCCAAGATCAACAGGAAATATTCTATCTTATGTAACACACGTTTGGAACAACAAAAGTGAACACTTTCGAGAATCTCGAGCGGTTGCACTTAATATATCCAAGGTATTCGTTCTGCTTATGGCTCTCGTGTTTCCTCAGAGAACGTTCTCCACGAGTAGTAGTCGACGGATTTCTTTCTAACACCTTCACTATCAACACCGATGTGCTCCGAGACTCCATACTATCTCCTACTCTCTTTCTCATTTAGATTTAACGATCTGCTGGAAAAGACCAGGAACCCAATCTACAGCTTTGCAGATGAAAGTCCATTTATTTCTTTATTGACGCTCGATTGATGCTGGATCATCGGCTACTCATGCAAAATATCCGCAGATAGCAGGAAGTTGTTTACCTTAAGAAAAATTTGAAAGAAATTCTATCTTGGGGTGCCAGTAACCAAATAGAATTTAACGCTACTAAAACCCGGGCAGCAGTTTTGCTGGACGTTAATTTAGGAGCAAACATGTCCTGGCGTCAACATGTTGCAAGCATAGCAAAGAGAGCTTCTCAAAGCTGGGAATATTATTTCGAACTAGAAATCTTTATACTCCACACCTGTTAATTCTATACAAAGCTCCAATTCGATCAACGATGGACTACGGCTCTCAAACATACACTGCATTTGTTGGATTCTATTCAGAGGAGAGCTGTTGCTTGATTCCTGGGAGCATCGAAAAACGGTTGGTGACTTGAGTCTCATAATGATCAGCTTATATTGTCCACTGCTGGATGAAAACCTCCCTCAAGTCTTGCCACTTTTTTCTGTTCTTGGCCGCTTGTACCCAGTTTCTAGCCACTCTTTTCAAATCATCAGTCCGCCGACTTGGTGGTCTACCGCTACTCCGATAGGCTTCGGATCTTGGTTGCTACTCTATGATTCCCTTTGTCCATCGTCCATCCTTAAACTTAGCAACATGTCCAGTCCAGTTCCATTTAAGATGTAGAATTAATTTGCCTGCGGTTTGTACCCCCGTTCTCTTCCTGATAATGTGATTTGGGATGTGATCTCTAAGAGTAACGCCTCTCCATCTTTCGTTGTATGACTCATATGTTATTGATGTTTTTCTGTAAGTAAGAAAGGAGAGTATGCATCTGTCAAATCCTTTTCTTTTTAAATACATAGGAAAGTTAGATTTGAATACATCGGCTAGTTGCAGCCCAAGAAAAAACCCACTTGCTGCTGAATTTGATGTGTTTGGTTATCTCGTCCTATGCTGATTTCATGTCTCTTGCTCTATCTCTACGTTTTTCAGTTTTATAGTGTCGCTTAATACAAGATTTGTCATAAACTAGGTCTTGGATGTTATTGATTTTAAAATACTTTCTAGAAGTGTTATGAAAAGCTTGGATGAAAGCGTATCACCCTGCTGCACTCCTCTTTTGATTCGAAATTTGCTGGTGGATTGATTAGTTTGTATTTTAACATGAGCGGTGGCATTTTCATATATGTATTTAATCACATTGGAATATCGATGATCAATACGACATTCAGCAATCGCTTCCAAAACTCTCTGCTGATTTACAGAATCAAAAGCCTTTTCGAAGTCCGCAAATATGAGTACAAGAGGCTTATTATATTCTATACACTTATCAATGAGGACTTTAACTGTAAGCAGATGATCGCTTGTTCCATACCCCGAGCGGAAACCTGCCTGTTATTTTGAAAGCAAAAAAAAATTACTTGCTAGACCTTTGGTTAGTATTTTCGTGAATAATTTGTATACATGGCTCAGGAGGCTAATGGGTTGATAATTTGTAAGGTCTGAAGTATCTCCTTTTTTATGCATGATGACAATAGTTGCATTATTCCATTGCGATGGAATTATTCCTTCCAGGAGGCATTTATTGAATAATATTTTAAGTGATTTGATAATTTGTTGTCCTCTTTGTTTAATTGCCTCTACTACAATATTGTCTTCACCTGGAGCTTTGTTATTTTTCATGTCCTTCAAGGCTGATGTGATTTCTTCTTCTGTCATGTCTGGGATATCCTCCGACCCCTGATTTAGGACTTTTGGTATGTTAATTTATGTTCTTTTATCTTGTAAGGTATATAATTGTTGATAAAATAATTCGATGATCTGTAAAATATCTCTTTTGTTTGTTATTATATTACTATGCATGTCCTTAATCTTGCATATGTCTTTCCTTCCCATTGTGTTCTTCCTTCTCAAGACTTGAGTCTATTCTACAAGTATATTCATAAAAAATGTTTGATGGATGTAGCCCGCTTAATTCCTTCCAAAGCGGTGCATGCTAGGATTACACGTTGCGCTAATACTTCTCATCAGTATGAAGTTCAGGTTGTCACACCCCGTGCAACCCTTTGCAAGAGAACCTCATCCCTTTGGAACAATTAGCCTAGGACTGTGTTTCCCACCAAGTATAATTTACAGTGATTCTAGACCAAATGTAAATAGCTTTTTTCGCATACGCATCGCTCCTGTAACTCTTTAGAGATTTAACTACAGCTCGTATGCTATGTCCATAAAAAAATGGATAAACTTGAATATCGTGCCATGATAAAATTCGTTTATTTGAAAGGAAAACCACAGACTGAATTAGATTCAGTATATGGAGATAATACTCCTTTAACAACTCTGCAAACTTGGGCTGCTGAGTTCAAACGTGGGAGAACGAGCATCTTTGACGAGGAACGTTCTAGGCGCAACGGCAGAGGGATGTGGTCGATTACGTTTACCAAATCATGTTGGTCGACGCTAGTTAACATGAAACGTGATAGCGAAGACTCTTGGCATTTTATACAAATAGACGCAAAGATGTTCAGTGAGAAAATTGACAAAATGGTTATCTGGAAAGTAATTTTTATTGGATTCTAAAAGTGAAAAGTGCTGGTAATGACTATTTTTCTAGTTTAGATTAGAAACTGACGGAGCTTGAGTAAAACTGGGACAGATATTTTGAGTTAAAAAGGAGATTATATTGACAAATACATATTGCTTTGCTTAAAAAAAATTGTTTCTGTCAGTTGAGTTGGAAATTTTTCTGTTTACCCTTCCTGCAGAATTTTAGAATTTCGAGAATACATTTTATATTATTGATTTTTCCTATTGCCTTGCTAATCGAAAGCAACTTTGCTATTTACATTCCGGTCATTTCCGGACGCAAGATGGTTAGTTTTACTTGAATCACATAGCAAGGTATGACCTGTTTTTATTCAAAATACTCTACAGACTGTCAAACCGTCAAAAAGGTAACTTTTAGAATATCTTGGAAATTATTTCATTTAGGCTGTGGTAGCCCATATGTTAAAATAAATATTTCCGTCAAATATTAAAATTCTCCGGGAAATTCTGTTCCATAAACTGTTAATACAAACTGTGATATGACAAACCCGTAATAATATATATTTTTCCTGTAGGTGGCATTATGGAAATGAAGTTACTTCAACCTAAAAATCTTGCAATCTAAGAAATTACAGAAAAATATTCACTGAAAGAACTCAAATTTAATATCTGAAATAAATTCTACTATTATATGACCGTTAGAGTTAGAGAAGTTATACACCCATTTTCTTGTTGTACTAAAAATACGCAGGGCAAAATTTCAATACTATCCTTCAATAGAGAAGTATGCCTGTGACTCAAGAGTTCGCTAATATTTCCACAACAGCCTGTAAACAGACGTTTTGAAATTCGATCAACAACCTCTGTATCATAACATTAGATGTCAAACAGCCGGCTGAACTTTATTTTCATTTTCCTTATATATTTTTAAGATGTGCTTTTTTTAACAAGCTGTAGGAATTCGCTAAACTAATTCACTTCGCCAAATGTAACTGATAACAGTTTTCCAAAAACATTTTAAAAAAATCCACCTTAAAATCGTACTTAGTCCGATCTCAGAGGGAGTATTTAAAAATACCACCTCTTATTATACAAAGTACAGTCTGTCAAGTAAGAACAACAAAAAATCGGTAGAGGGAACCTTTGTCTATGACGCATTTTAGTAAAAATATTATCGATTCCGAACTTTCGTCGAAATCACGTAGAATCCAAAATGACTCATTTATTTGCGCGTCAGTTCCAGGCAGTCTTTCTTTCCAAAAGGGCCTAATATGACACATTCCGCAGCCGTTAAATATTTTAAAAAGTCGGTGTCGTTTGTAAAGAAGTTGGTAAATCATTTTAACGAGAAATGTCGACGACTTGTCAAAACATGGCTCGGTAGGCAGAGTCACTCTAAAAATCGAATCGTGTCTTTGTTTTCATGGGACACGAAATTGACGCGGGCGTCAAGGAGCGGCACAATTAAGAAAATCAGGTTTAAATGTGTCCCATGAGACAATTCGACAAACATCTTCGTGCTTATGATGTCAAATTCTGAAGCACGTTGAAGAAACCTTTGCTGGGCGAAAATCCCCTCGCCAAGCGACTCGCTTGGGCCCACGATAAGATACTAGAGTAGCCCTCAAATCGCCGGACGCCAATCCTATTGAAAACATTTAGTCCCTTGTAAAGAGAAAGCTCAAAGGAAAGACTCTGAGGACTTTGATTCGGTTGTCTCATGCCTCAAAGATACCAGGCGATTATTGATGCAGGAGGCTATTGAACAACTTTCTAAGGTAATTGCACCGTGTTAGCACACCAAAGAATACATTGATGGCAAAAAATGATCTCGAAACACATTTTTTTGAAGAATACGAACGGTCACGTTCTTACTTGACAGACTATATTAAAACCTGCCTTGGATACATACCGTTGTTATCACTGATATGACGAAAGCATTATTATTGCAAAAACAAATGTAAACAAAACCTTATGTTTTAACAGTATTGAGATTTGGGAGTGAATGACTTATTAATTAAAAAAACGTAAAAAAAATCGAACTTTTATATAGGAGGCATACGATAACGTGATTTATTTTAGTAAGTACTACTCAAACTTGCTCCAACTTTGTATTAAATTACATATATTGTCCCTAACTAATACACTATCTCTGTTCGTAGCAGCAAATCCATGCTCAGCAGCTGCCACACGCAGGTGGTCCTGCTGGTCTGCCTATGGGACCTCACCCAGGCCTTCCCGGTATGGGACCCGCAGCAGCAGCGGCCGGTTTACTAGGATTTGGAGCTGGTTTACCCCCAGGTGCGGCACCTCACCCTGCAGCAGTCGCGGGCGCTGCCCATCCATTGCTAAAGCCTGCTGACTTACACCCCCGAGCTAACGAAGACTTGAAACGGCCTAAATAGTACGAATGCATCTGAAGAAAGACTGGTAATATTCTTTTATTGATATAAGTTGGGTGTGTGTTGTCAGTTGACGAAATTAAAATCCAAGTCATAATGCTTAAATATGGGAATTTGTACATTTAATTGTGGGGAATGACCATTTTTGAATATCTTTTCTTGACAAAAAAAAATCATTTGATTAACATAAAGAGAATCAATTAATTCTATTGGTTAAAAACAAAATGGCTGCATTCTGATTTGGATTGTCAAAACCACAGCCTCCTATTAGTTCAAAAAGGCTGTAGATGAAACTATAATAAATTTATAATAAAAGTTGAAAGTCTGGTATACGAGGGTTACCTTTTAAATTTTTACAAAAACAATGAAAGAAAAAAATTTTTTTAATACAAATTGTTTTATTATGTTATTTCTCAAAATATTCTGCTTTAAGAATTATACACTTTTGCACGCGTTCGAACCCATTCCCGAAAACATTTTTTCCACTCTGAAGGCGGTACCTCAAAAACATGGTTTTGAAAGGATGTAACAGCTTCGTGAGGTGATGAAAATCTCTGTCCACCCATTTTTTTTTGATATTCGGAAACAAAAATAATCGTTAGGCCATAAATTAGGTGAATACGGGTAATGAGACATTAATTCAACAAATAATCAATTGTTTGACGTGCTGTGTGAGAGCTGGCATTATTGAATATCATTCATCGCCAAGACATCATTTAAGCTAACAAGGGATACCCGAAATACCACTACTATATATATATATATATATATATATATATATATATATATATATATATATATATATATAATATATATATATATATATGTATATATATATATATATATATATATATATATATATATATATATATATATATATATATATATATATATATATTATATATATATATATATATATATATATATATATATATATATATATATATATATATATATATATAACTTGGACGTTGAGACAAAAGAAGAGGAAAATGATCGAAACAACGGAATTATTTTGCTGGAGAAAAATGCTTAATATCACAGAACGAATATGTCTATTTTAAGAGAATTAAACATCAAACGAAGACTATTCAGTATCATCCAACCTAGGCCCTAAAATATTTTGGACACGTTATGAGAATTGGCCCAGCAAATCTAGAAAAGCTGGTCATACAAGGTAAAGTGGAGGATAAGAGAAAACGCGGTCAATCTCCGAGAAGGTGTGTGGACCAGCTAAAATCATTAATAGGAAGATCAATGCATCACCTTATAGATGAAGTTCAGGATAAAGCAGACTGGCAGCAACTTACATGGGACGTATCAGAGGCCACTACATTCCATATGGGATAAAAGACTACAGATATATTATTTATTTATATATATATATATATATATATATATATATATATATATATATATATATATATGTATATGTATATATATATATATATATATATATATATATATATATATATATATATATATATATATATATATATATATACATATACATATACATATACATACATATACGGGTAGCGGATAGGCACTCCTTTATGGTTCCGGTGGAGGATAAGTCTATTTCAGGGAAGCGACCCTGCCCACGTGGGCCTCGACTCTTTCCCACATCTCAGTGTCGAGAAGGAGCCGTGTCCTTAACCTTAATCATGTCCACAATCTATTATCCTTCCTATATTCCATACCCAAACTCACCAACCCGCCTAGCAAGCGTGGTGTTTTAAATGCTATATACCCCTCATGAAAACGACAATCACAAACAGGCCCCCAAGTCTCTGGCGGTCTGCATATCCCTGACCAAGGTAGCGGTCAGAAAAGGAAGTAGATATGTGGTACTAAGAATCACCGGGATCGAGCAGACTACCAAAGAAAAACGACATTGGCAATCGGAACTATAAATGTACGAACTCTATTAGGCGGAGACCGTCTCTACGAACTTGAAGAAGAACTTAATAAGATAAAATGGGACATCGTCGGACTAGCACAAATAAGACGCAATGCATAACACTTAAGTCTGGACATATACTATATTACAAAGGGGCAGAAAATGAAAGCCTACGTGGCGTAGGTTTTATAATTAACAAAAAGATATATAATAACGAATCAGAGAGAGTAGCTTCGATAATCATTGAACTCTCACGGAAATATAAAATAAAAATAGTACAGGTTTATGCACCATCATCGACTCATGCAGACGAAGAAATGGAAACCTTCTGTAATGAAATATCAGACAGCATAAAAAAAGACAACACTACCCACACACTAATGATAGGAGACTTTAATTCAAAAGTGGGGAAAAGACAAGACGAAAATGAAGAATATATAGGCAACTTCAGCTATGACGAAAGAAATGAACAAGGAAGTATTCTTCTAGAGTTTTTAATAAAACACTATCTATATGAAATGAACTCTTTCTTCTGGAAAAAACAAAGAAAGTGGACATGGATCAGTCCAGATCTAAAGAATAAAAATGAGATAAACTACATCTTGTCAAGCGAAAAAAAAAAATAGTACAAGATGTAACAACCCTAAATTCGTTTAATATAAATAGTGATCACAGGCTATTAAGAGCAAAAATTTCAATAGACACGGAAAGGAAAAGAAGGCCGTGGATAAAAAAATATAAAATAACAACAAAGATGAATACAGAAAAACTGAAACGAAATGCATTAGAATATGAAAAAGAGCTCAACAAGCAATTGAAAAAGGAGAAGTGGAGGTCAAATGATACAAATAAAATGAACGATATAATTACAATTGCAATGAAGCAAACTGGAAAGAAAGTTGTTAAAGTGAAAAACTCCAAGATAGAAAAACCAAGCCAAGATACTAAAAATAAAATAGAAGAAAAAAGGCAATTATTCAGAGAAAGTAAATATGAAGAATTTAGACAAATGATAAAGGAAGCTAGAAAGATGATAAGAAAAGATCTACAAAACTATTATGAAACTGATGTAGAAAAATTAATAGAGGAAAACAAGGGAATAAGAGTCTTAGACGAAACAGAAAAGAGAGATAAGAAACTTGGAGGAGATTATAAATGAAACAGAAAGATTCTGTACAAACCTATACGACACAAAAACTCAACAACAATACAACAGTACAACTAATGAGAGAAAGATAATCAACGTAGGTTCAGAAGAAATGCCGGATATAACAACCGAAGAACTAAGATATGCATTGAAACAAATGAAAAACAATAGAGCGCCAGGAGAAGATGGAATAGTGATTGAAATGATAAAAGAAGGAGAAGAAGAAATTTTAATAAAAATACGTGACCTTTTTCAACATGTACCTAGCAAAAGGAGAAATTCCCAAGAACTGGAATAGCGCAAACATGATATTTTTTACATAAGAAGGGTGAGCAGACCAACCTCAAGAATTATAGACCGATAAGCCTTTTATCACAACTGTATAAAACATTCACTAAAGTTATTACAAATTGCGTAACTAAAAAACTTCAAGAATACCAACCAATCGAACAAGCCGGTTTTAGAAGAGACTATAGTACAAGTGAACACTTAATCACAATGAGAATGCTAATCGAAAAATCAGTTGAGTACAAACTTTGAACTAAACCTAGCATTTGTCGACTTTCAAAAAGCCTTCGACACAGTAGAACACTGGGCAATTATGAACTCTTTAAAAAACGCCAGAATAGACCATTGTTATATAAGCCTACTTGAAAAAAATATATAAGAATGCTACATCCACTATACATCTGCATGAAAACACCAAACCAATTAGTATAAAAAGAGGTATAAGACAAGGAGATACTCTCTCGCCAAAATTATTTACGAATGCTCTAGAAGATGTTTTCAAACAACTAAATTGGCAAGACAATAAGGACATCCTAATAAATGGAAAAAGACTCAACAACCTCAGATTTGCTGATGATATCGTTCTTATCGCAAAAACCCCTGAACAACTACAGATTATGATAGCAGAACTGGACAAAGTATCAAGTGAAATCATCATGAATCTGACAAAAACAAAAGTTATATGTGTAGTAGATTCCTAGAACAGAAAATAAAAATTAAAAACCAAGAACTAGAAGAAGTGGACAATTATGTTTATTTAGGACATATGATAAAACTTGGAAGGGAAAATCAAAAAATAGAAATTTACATAAGAGGAAGATTGGCCTGGGAGGCCTTTGGGAAATTAAGTTAGACGCTAAAAAAATAAAAATATACCGATGCATCTACGTTCTAGACTTTTTGACCAATGTGTCTTACCAATTTTGACGTGGACTCTCTCACAAAACAGTCAATGAACAAACTAAGAGTGACATCGAGAGCAATGGAGCGCCAAATGTTGAGCATAACACTTAAAGACCACAGAACAAACCCCTGGATAAGAGGCATAACAAAAATAAAAGACATCGCCGAAGCAGTAGCGGAACTGAAGTGGAATTACGCAGGTCATGTGGCAAGATGTAAGGACGAAAAATCGACCAACACAATTCTGAAATGGAGGCCCTACTTGGGAAAGACATCTAGGGGACGGCCCCCAATGCGATGGACAGACGATCAAAAAAGATATGCTGGACTGATGTGGTTCCGAGAGGCGCAAGATCAAACAAATGGCAAGGAATGAGGGAGGGCTATTTCCAGACATGGACCGAAGAATAAGGCTGATGAAATGAGATGAGAGAGAGGCCTGTGACAACCACTTGTCACAAATTCTTACCCAGAACCCACAGGAAGTTCTACAGTGACAGAATTATGGCGTTACCAGAAAAATGGTGGAAGGTTATTCCACATATAAAAAAAAAATTCTCAGTTTAAAAGGCTCAGTACGTTCTCGACAACCCTTTATATATAATATATTTAAATGTTTGAAAAGTACACTCTTTCTACGGCTTCTCTTTTGGCTTATTTTCACCAATCTGCTAACAAATATATGAAATCATTTACTTTAACAAATCATGTTGTTTATATTGAATCTTACGAGCAATTTTTTGTATTTTAGAATTCTGTTTCGCCGGGCGACAGAGATAAGTACCGGTCGAGATCCTCCCCGAAGTCGATCACGGAGCCAAGCGACGAAAAGAAGATAAATTGGGTCACGTAAGTAATCACAGTCATTTATTTTTTACGTCCTTTTAGCACTCTTCTCAGTTTTCCCAACTTTTATCCACATTTCCCCTGGTTTTTGTTCCTTCCGACAGAGTTAACAGCACTTTTATTATTTATCTGGATTAATGATTCACATAAAGGGCATCATTTATCATGTTTATGCCACAGAAGTTTTTCAGCTAGAAATTTAGCTTTTTCTTTTTGCAATAATTTAATGATTATACAGGGAATTTCTGAAAGTTTATGATATTACTTTCAAATTTATGTTTCATGAGGACGTTTATTTGGTGACATTTACGAAAGTCGCAGTGGTTTCGACGATCCCTCGTTGTTTGATGAAAATCTCAGTCCTTCAAACTATTTTTAAAACAGATAGAAGTCCGAGAAAGCCAATTATTATGGGTGGGGGAGGGAGTGCGGAAAACTTCGTAAGGCAACTGAGCAATTTTGCGGTCATAATTGCCGAGGGGTGAGCTGGTGCGTTTTTGGTGAAAAAGAATCTTTTTTTTTGCCATATATCGTATTTTTTTCTTCGTTTATTTTATTATTTAAGCGATCCTACAACGACGTACATACAGTCTGCCAACTAAGAACGTGACCACTCGTATTGAAAAAAATGTATTTCGAGAACTTTTTTGTATTCTTTGGTGTGCTAACAACGGCATAATTACCTTGGTGAGTGGTCCAATCGCCTCCTGCATCAATAATCGCATGGTATCTTTGAGGCATGCTGTCGACGAGATTTTCTGCATTCTCTGCAAATTTTTCGAATTAAGGCAAAATCCTCAGAACCTTTCCTCTGAGCTTTCTCTTAACAAGGGTAGGCGTCCGGCGATTGTGAGTGCCATTCTGGTATCTTATCGTAGGCCCAAGCGAGCCACTTCGCGACGTGATCTTCGCCCAGTAAAGTTTTCTTCAAGGTGCTTCGGAATTTGACGTCATGAGCACGAAGATGTTGTCAAATGGTTTCATAGGACACATTCAAAACCAATTTTCTTATTTTTGCCGCTCCTTGACCCAGCGCCAATTTCGAGTCCTGTGAAAACAAAGACATGATTTGTTTTTCGACTTTCGGAGTGACTTTGCTTATCAAACCATATTTGCCAAGTCGTCGACAATTTTTTTCGTCTCGTTAAAATGATTTACCCACTTCTTCACAAACGATACCGACTTTTTAATTTATTTAGCGGCCGCAAAATGGGCCATTTTAGACCCTTTTAGATGGGAACAAAGAATGACTGCCACAAACCAACGACAATTGACGCATTTTGGATTTTATGTGATTTCGACGAATGTTCGGAATCGACTGATACTTCTACCAAAAATGAATTATCGTGGACATGTTCTTACTTAACAAACTATATATGCATGGACTGTCGAACAGATGAAATAGAATATAAAATGTAACATCAAAAAGAAGTCAACTGGACAAGTAGAAGTTTTAATTTTATGACGGGTAGATCGGGCTTAAATATTAGATTTTTTTAGAAAAAAAGAGCATTTTATTTTAACAGTACTGTTGGGTGTCTACGTTCCTGATATTTTACAGGTAATATGCTCACATACAGATCACTATAATAGGTTAAAAAACACCATCCATAAGAGTCATATGAATTTGATGAGTACAAGCAGAAATAGTCCGTTAAATCTAGCTGAAAATGTCATTTCTAACCATCAAAAAGAGGCTCAAACTAATTCGTATCAATTTTTACATGTTACCTTAAAACGAAATTTTTACAATTTTAAATAATCTACTTTATTTTTTATACATAATACAAAGCTTAGAGCAATTACGGCAACCAGTCACAAAACTGGCCTACGTTTTTCACCTTTATTACATTCCATATACCGCGGAATTCCGGCCTGTCGACCCTCATCTGATGCCAGAGTCAAACAACTCTGAAATCGGAAATATGGCCCCGCGCGGGCTTACAATAACACCCGTAATGGGGAATAACTTTTGTGAGACAGCAAACAAGGGTAGACGGGGCGCCGGTAGGGATAAAGGGACCGAAGGGGCGGAGAGCTTTATATTTGGGGAGTTTTGCCGTGATCGGTTTATAGTTGTCGTTTATGGCCTTATATATTTTTTTTCTTGTTTGACTATTTAATAATATTTTCCTGTTGTATATGCTGTACGATATCTTTGAAAAATTTTGGAATGGAATATAGAGAAGAATTTACAGTTGTTTTAAGTAGTCTTGTCACATCGGCCGCAAACGACATTTTGCCCTTGAATAATTATGTTGGGAATATGGAATCTTTGACACAATGACACTACTCAATATATATCACCACTACACCAAACACTTTATTTTTGCACTCGACGCGCGTTTCGCTAACCATGTTAATTTCATCAGGAGCGATGATTGACTAAAGCTAAACTACAAATCTACCTTATTTATACTTAGCCTAATATGTGAATTACTCAAGCGGAACTAATTCCATGGGCAAGGCCATCAGTTGTGGTCAAGTATACAGTAGAGGGAACTATAAGGAATAGGCCCTCTGCCTTTATTTAAACTACTTTTGCATTTTTTAATTTCCATACTTTCGTATCAGATACATCTTTATTTAATCTTACATTATCTAATGTAACAGTATGACCAGCTCCAAGGGTATGCTCGGCAATGCTAGACTTTTCTGTTCTACCGTATTTTAAGTGGGCTAAATGTACTTTAAAATCTTGTTTTAATTAATCTTCTAGTTTGCCCAACATACTTTTTGTCACAATCACTACAACTAATTTCATAAATGCCACTTTTCTCACAATTAGGAATCTTGTCTTTGGGATTTCCTAAGATAATCCTCAAATTGCCTGATGACTTATAGACTAAGGTGAGGCCTACCTTATTAAATACCTTATTGAGTCCCCTGCTATATTTCGGATTATATGGTAAGATGGCATACTTGGTCTTATTGGCTTCGCGTGTAAAAAAGGTGGAATTCTAAATATTTAGCCTGAAATTATGTCTTGTATTAACTTGTTTATTAAGTCATCGTCATAACCATTAACACTAGTTATATTCTTAATACATTTCCTTTCATTATTGAAGTGTACTCCATTAAGAGGAAACACGACCAAACGATGAATTAAAAATGTAATGCGGCTAATTTATATTGTTTGGAATGAAATGAATCATTAGGAATATATCTGTCTGTTACTGTGTCTTTTCTGTAGATATCAGTTTTCAACTAATTATTATTTTTAATAAATAAAATATCGAAAAATGGTAATTTTCGTTTGTTCTCAGTTTCGTAAATAAATTTAATGGAATCATATCGGCTATTTAATTTGAAAATAAAATTATCTGTATTTGCTTTTTTGTATTAAAAATCGCGAACACATCATCCACATACCTATATCATACCCTTGGGAAATACTCAAATTCTCGACTTTCCGCTTGAGTAATCCCGATGTTAGGTATAAGGTAGATTTGTAGTTTAGCTTTAGCCAATCATCGCTCCTGATGAAGCTACCATGGTTAACGAAACGCGCGTCGAGTGCAAAAATGAAGTGTTTGGTATAGTGGTGATATATACTGAGTAGTGTACTTAGATAATTGATAATAGAAACTGATATTCTTAAACTAGTTGGTGTTTTTTTCTAAATGCAGATCAAACCAATCATGCGACATCACAGCCGGAATTTAAACCTATGACTCTAGTAATCTTGATTTCTCCGCTTGTTTAAGTTTGAGGTTAGTTTTCGGTTATATCCCAATTTTTGTGGTCATTTCGGCGGTAGTCGGTCTGTGGGAATAATAGCTTTCAATTTTATAAAAATATCAGATCTAGTGATATCCAAGGGCTTATTACTACTTCTTCAATCCTTTTCAATAATTGTCAAATTGCACCAAATTTGTTTGAAAGTTTTTTCATATCATCATTCTATTTGTGTGTATAGTGGAAAATTGACTTTTATTTAAGGAATTGCTACGTATATTTCATCTTCTCGAATATTGTGTTTCATATCATCGTTTATTGAAGCGGTTCTTCTTCTTTCTCCCTCGGTCATTCTACTTTGGACATAGACCTCTCCCAACTCTCTTTTCAAATCATCGCCCCCACGCTTTTGAGGTCGGTCTCTGACTCTCCTTCCCAACTAAGGTCGTCCTGTAGCATTCCTATTCTTCTTCTATCAGACAACTTTACGTTCAACATCGCTCTTTCCATTGCTCTCTCGGTCTTTGTTAGGTTGTTCATATTTGTGTAAGTGATGGTCCATGTCTTGAACTGGTTACAAGTAGATAATTTTTATTTAGCAAAGAATGTCTCTTAATTTTATGTATGGATACACTCAAGATGGTGAGCAGTCTCTCAAATAGCCCACGCCTGGGGGAAGATATTTCAGCTTTACTTGACGCCGAAATATGTATATACCTTGGGTCGGAGTTTAATTTGTCTGAAAGCGGAAAATTAGTGAGAAGTTGAAAGGCTTGTTTCATATTTTAAAGATAGAGGCTACTTATTAAATTGGGGCCGATATACATTTATAAAAACATCACCATGTGTTACATGATGTTATCATCTCGGCTCCATATTGTCAAAAATAGTAATCAATTCTGTTCCCTTCCATTCGAAAGCTTGCATCGGCAAAAAAAAACATGATCTAAACCGATTTAAGTGGCGTCATTTAAATACCCCACTGTGAAGAATTTTTATTGAAAATAGAAATGTTAACTTGCTACAAAGAGAAATATTTTAACGATACCGATAATCTCCAGAATTCGACGATCTATTAAGTTATAATGCATTTTTCCGGAATGCAACTAGAATTTTAAGATAAAAAATAAGGTAATTTCAACTGTTCATAGGCTACATACGTTATATTTGACTAAGTGGCTAATCTGTTCCTAAATAGATATCGTCAAGGTATTCTGTGTATTGCTAGTTTTATGTTGTCTCTTGAACTGTCGATTCTTCCCACTCCGATTGGGCGCACATCTAATTGCTACTGCTTTTCAACCTCTCTACCCAATCCAATTATGAACTGCTGCAATATAGCCTATAGTGATTCAAGATCAGAGTAAATCGCGACTTCCTCACACGCTCTCCTCTTGTAGTAATTTTAGATACTAGTATATTAGGTATACTTTTTGTATCGTTATCCAAAAATTAAATATGAAATATTTCTACAATCGCGTTATATACTTATTCTGTTAGTTCGAACTGCAAATACTAAAGTAATGAATCACAAAGAAACAAAATCAATAATGAAACTCAAAGACTCCAATTTCCGATGATATCATTTAAAGATATTGTGGGGTGAGATGTGCTAAGAGTGCCTATTAAAGCGTTGCCAGAAAAGTCGTTGTCGATTTCCCAACAGATTTATGGGGTGAAAAGGACATTGTACCTAAATAGGGATGATACTCTTCTTCGGCGGCAAAAAGAGGGTGAATTTCATTTATATAATTTGTAATCTTGGGGAATTAATAAAGAAGCTTTATTTTATAACCAGAAAATCAATAACGTACCTGTTTTAATTATAAACGAATGCCATTTAGAATTTATATTGGATACATGTTTTAATTATTCAGTAAAATTTTTTTTATATTTGTTTCTGAATATGGCTGAACAAATTCGTTAATCCATCGCAAAACTTACAGAGACATAGGTTTCAACATTTTTAACACCTTTTAATTAAAAAGTCAATATTTGTCATATGATAATTTAGATACATGAGGATTTCTATTTGAGGCGCCAAATATGGTAAAAACACTCTTTATTAAGCGGGTTATTGAACAAATGAACCCTTGAGAAATACTGATAAGGAATTATATACCTAGAAAAGATAAAAAAAATCCATAAAAACCATATATTCTTTGGCTGTTGCGAAAGATAAAATCATTTTCTCATTCATTTGTAGTTCTAAAAATACTTTAGATACTGTGGGATTAGGTTAAAGTTCAATTAAATTAATTTCCCTAACTTTTTTATCAGAGATATATGATTGTCTTATTTGTAATTGGTTAAGTCTGAGATTCAAGATATAAGATATTCTTCATTTATATGTTACGGCATAAACTACATCTAAACATTATTCAATGAAAGATAATAATTGACTTTAAATATTGATAAGAGTCCACATATGGTACAGTCTGTTAAGTAAGATCGTGTCCGCGATAATTCATTTTTAGTAGATGCGATTCTAGCGGTTCAACAAAAAATCGGTAGAGGGAACCTTTGTCTACGAGGCAGTTTAGCAAAAGTTTCAATCGATCCCGAACTTTCGTCGAAATGACATAAAACCCAAAATGAGTCACTCGTTTGCACATCTGTTCGAGGCAGGTTTTCTTTGTTTCCATCCAAAGAGGCCTAAAATGACACATTCTGCGGCTGTTAAATATATTAAAAAAGTCTGTATCGTTTGTGGAAGTGGGTAAATCGTTTTAACGAGACGAAAAATGTCGACGACTTGCCAAAACGTGGCTCGGTAGGCAAAGTCACTCCAAAAGTCGAAAAAACGAATCGTGTCTTCGTTTTCACTGAAGTCGAAATTGATGCTGCCTCAAGGAGTGTCAAAATTAAGAAAATCAGGTTTGAATGTGTCCCATGAGACCATTCGACAACATCTTCGTGCTCATGATGTCAAAATCTGAAGCACGTTGGAGAAACTTTTGCTGGGGGAAAATCACGTCACGAAGCGGCTCGCTTGGGCCACGAGAAGATACTAGAGTGGCCCTTACAATCGCCGGTCGCCAACCCTTTTGAAAACGTTTGGTCCTTTGTAAAGAGAAAGCTTAGAGGAAACTTTGAGGACTTTGACTCGGTTGTCTTGCAAGATTCGAAAAATTTGCAGAGCATACAGAAAATCTCGTCGACAACATGCCTCGAAGATGCCAGGCAATTATTGATGCAAGAGACGATTGGACAACTAAGTGTAATTGCGCCGTTGTTAGCACAGAATACATTGATAATCCCTAAACACATTTTTTTCAAGAATACAAGCGGCCACGTTCTTATTTGACAGACTGTATAGTAGCTAATTTGATTAATGGCGATAAACCAAGAAAAAAGCCCGAAAATCAAAACAAGATACCAAAAACTGTATCTCTGAGTGGTGAAAGCCTAAAGTTTAAAAGCATACCTGCCCTATGTATGCGTATTTTCATAGTTTTTTTTTAAAACTACACCTATTTTATGAACAAAAATACCGTCACTGGCGACATTTGTTATTTTTCACCAATGCATTGGGTTTTTTTCGAGAGCAATAAATGAACCGGATTTTTATTTCCACCACACAGCCGTTGTTTGTTTAATTTTGTTTTCATCGTTGTATAATCCGGCAAACGTTTATTTTTACAGCTTTCAGCGCTTTCCTCTCTTTCCCAGTTATTCCTGTCTCTTTCATCTCTTTCGAATTCCAATAATATGTTGCCACGCGTGTTTTATGCGCTCTAAATAGTCAGTGGCGGGTAGCCACTTACTTATTATTATTTTTTTCTTCTGCCATGTTCAAAAACTTACCAAAAAGGGGTTACACAGAAAATTTGATTTTTTTTTTGTATTCAGGAAAAGACGTTTTGAGGCAAAATAAAGTCTCTGTAATTATAATGCTGATCATGTATCGAAGATATTAAAAATTTATTGAACTATTAAATATAATTTGTATTTCATTAAATTGACTTAATAATATAGAGAATTAACTATTGAAAGAATAAAAAAAAAGTTCCTATTCTTTTATGTTAAAAACACTATGGATAATAATACCTTGTGTTATCCATGGAACAGTTTCCTAACACTGTAGTTTAAAAGTTGTCATTATAACAGTGATTATCCCACTTCTGAGTACATTGGATTATATATAACACGCAGGCTGAAAAATATACAGCATAGAATAAAAGCTTGGTGTCGCGCTGCGTATCAAATCTCTTTTCTCTCTCTCTCTCTCTATCTCTGCGTGTCTATCTTTTTTATATTTTATTTTATTTTCTTTTCTTTTTTCTTCTTACCCTCTTACTTAATAAAAAATAAAATGTTAATACCTCATCATTCGTAATAAAACCAAAATTTAAAAAAAAAACATAAACCACATTTAAAAAAAGTAATAAAAAGTATAAAATAATATCTTCTCGTTTAGTATGCTTATAAAAGAAAATACAATAGCAAAAGAAATCTTCGCTTCTATCACTCTAAACGAGAAATGCAAGAAATGTGAACATTGTGTAATTAATACTTAATACATAAACACACATAAGTCGGTACAAATCTTGCACTTAAAATAAATTGAATATCTGACTACAAATTACAAGCAAATAGATACGCGAGCGCAAGAAGTCGGCGCTTCACAATTTTACTTAATTTTGTGTGTTACGTATTATATTTCGTGTATTAAGTACTGCTTATATTTATTGCGTTTTTCGTTTAGAGCGACAGAAGATTTCTTTTGCTAATTTCATTGCCTTTTCCACGATGACATTTTAAGATTAAGAGAAGATGATATTTTGTACTTATTATCACATTTTTTTTAAGTTTATGTAATTTAATTTTTTAGTGTTCCATAAGGAACACTTATGGGATCACTTCGGTATCCGTTTGTCACACCTGATTTTCTCCGAAACTATTTGACATAAGTTGAAATTTGGCACACATATTGAATTGATGGCCCAATCAGAGCCGTGTACTTTTGGAAGTTAATTTTTGACTTAAGAGGTTAGCTTGTGGGGGGAAGTAAAAAAAAAATTCATCGAGTGACGTTGTTTAAATAAAAGATTGTGAAAATATGAGTGGAAAAATATATATGATGTAACACACGCGCAAACTTTTCTTCTTATTCTATCTCGAAAACTACTGATCAAAAAACTTTGAAAAAATTCTGAAATATTCGTCATAAAGTGTAGATTGAGCGAAATTTATCACGAGGACATTACGTTTTACGGAGTTTTTTCGTGGAAAGTTGTGAAATCAACCGGGACTAAGAGCTACAAAATATCAGTACGGATAGGTACCGAGTCAAAATAATTTTATTTTATTTGTTTGTAATTAAACAAATATGTGTTAATAATAGGCTATCCTCCTATTTAAATATCATTGGGCTTATACAAATCATAAAAGATACTGGTTCTACTAGAGAGAGAACCTTGATAGACAATATATTTTGCAATATACGTTGTAGAAAGTTTTTTTAGCCGTCACAAATAAATTTGTATCCGAATTCGAGATCTTTATTTTTGAAACGTCATTAGGGGTGTGTTTTATGAAGTCACTGATCATTTTATACCTCCGTAACAAATTTTTTTAATTTTAAACGTACTCACATAACAGTGCACTAATTGCGCAAATCCAACTTGCAGTTGACCAGTTTTTATTTTTTATAGGTAATAATCTCCTGCCTTAATTCATTTTAACTTCATAAATCAACCTCTGTTATATTTCTAGGATTTCAATAAATCGTAAACAAACAAATACACACACGGACATACGTACTACAGTGTGTGCGTATAAATCATAATTGTTTTAGAAACGATACTTCACAGTGGAATCTCAATTCTTTTAATATAAAAAGCATTATCCGGTGCCCTTGTTTTCTGTAGTAAAAGAATATTGATTTCTTTATTGCCCTATATATTATGCCCTTACGTCTAAACTTTTCTTTCAATTTCTATATATTTTTTTTAGATATGACAGCAATATTATTTAATAATGTAATATTCCATAATAACAAGATAAGTAAGGAAAGGCCATTCTTACATTAATGATAAAATATAAATAGACCTATGCCGATAAAATAATAGGTAAACACAATAAAACTATTAAAATTTATAGGCCAATACATAATAAATTATAAAATAAATTAATTATTTCAATTTCCCGTATTGTAGGGGAAATTTCTATTTTCAGACATAAAAAACATTTTCTTTTGAAAATGCAAAAAAAAAAATTATATAATTCTTGTAAGTTCTTCTGAAGTGTAAAGGATAGATTTATATTAACAGATTCTGTGATCTGTGGTGCCTGGAATTTTAACCCACACATTTTGGTTTAAGTTTTTATTGCGATGTTTATATATATATATATATATATATATATATATATATATATATATATATATATATATATATATATGTATGTATATGTATAGTATGTACGTATACAGGGTGCGGCGCCAAAATCCGGACAAATTAAACATTTTTTTGAAACATAATTTTTATTGCAAGAATTTTTTTACTAAATTATTTGTTAGGTCATAAAGAACACATTTACTCAATATAACCCCCTTCTGCTTGAGTGATCGCCTCCATTCTAGGTCTGAAGCGGTCGCAATCCCGTTTTAATGAGTCACGGTCCATATCGGCGAATGCCGCTTCAATAGCGGCTCTCAGTGATGCGAGGTTTGGATGTCTAAACTTTCAACCACGCGCCGTACATAGAAGTCCAAAAGATTTAAATCTGGGCTGTTGGGAGGCCAAAATTCTTTGGACCAAAAGATGTCGAAGTTGTCCGACAACCAAATTTGCATCAAATGACTTGTGTGCGCGGGCATATATATATATATATATATATATATATATATATATATATATATATATATATAAAATCAGTATTCACGACAATATAGGCGTAGTCTAAATGTTTCCAAAAGCAAATACATGGTAGTATCCAAAACCCCTCACAGTTGAAGGCAGTAAAGTTGATGACGTTTAATTATTTGGGTACGACCGTTACTGGGATTACGGGGCGAAAATTAAATGCCGAATTGAAAAGGTAAGAGTCTCATTTCTTTAAATGAGAGAGCTTTTCATTGCCAAAGATCTTAGTCTACCACTAAAAATCCGAATGTTGGCGTGTTACGGGTTCTCTGTTTTACTGTATGGGGCTAAAGAGTCGACAATCAAAGAGACTATACTAAGGAGAATTAACGCTTTTGAAATGTGGCTGTATCGTCGCATATTGAAAAATCCCTCGGATACAACATGTAACAAATAAAGATGTCCTCGGAAGAATACGTAGAGATCTGAGATTGCACCGTACCTTCAAAAAGCGCAAACTAGAAGACCTGAGTTATATCATGAGGCACGAGAAGTATCGACTGTTGCAGCTTATACTCTAAGGAAAACTTGAGAGGTCCAGGTAGACGACGTCACTCTTGGATGAATTTACGGGACTGGTTCGGACTCAGCTGAACTGAGCTTTTCCGAATGGCCGGCAGCAAAGTGAGAATCGCCGTGATGGTTGCCAGTGTGCGGAACGGATGGGGCACGTTAAGAAGATTATATATATATATATATATATATATATATATATATATATATATATATATATATATATATATATATATAATTCGCTTTTCACCATGTATATTGAACACAAAAATATACTTTTTTTACTGTTTCTTTATAAGAAAATATTCCCGTATTATTAAACTAGTTAATTTTTCTTTTATAATGATTCTGATCGGCCTATAACTTTTTACTTCTATTTATTTTCCGTCGGGCTCCCGTCACCCTAGTTTGCGCTTCAGAAAACGAAAGCAATTTTCAGTTCAAT
This sequence comes from Pachyrhynchus sulphureomaculatus, assembly GCA_019049505.1. NCBI lineage: Eukaryota > Metazoa > Arthropoda > Insecta > Coleoptera > Curculionidae > Pachyrhynchus > Pachyrhynchus sulphureomaculatus. Next base: position 140,538,094 of record CM032454.1, on the reverse strand, counting down.
AAAGATATACTTGTATTAGTGCAAGATCCGGACTATGATCGACCTACCCTCATCTGTTGTTTGAATCAGAGATATTTTTTATAAAAGATAACACATGAACTGATAAATGTTTTTTTTCGATCACTCTCCTCATTTGTTATTCCAGTATATTTAGTACCAATCGAGAGTACTGGACATAAGGAAACCAAAAAATTATGTTGTCTATCTGTTGCTTGGCCCTACTACTAAGTTGCCAGATATAAACAGGTGCATTATTAATTTATCCCCATCTGTTATTTAATTGAAATATATATCAAAATGAAGGCAATTTTATTGTAAACATGATGGTATCAGGTTGCCTAAGTAAGAATGATTCAGACTCACGGTTGTCGCGCTTTAAAGTACATATACATATTTCTTCTTTTATAGTTTTTTGGCTGAAAAAAAATTGTAAAAATTGCCATTAGCTTAACTAGAAACCCTACTAATTAACCTTGTTCTATTCGCTATTATAGCCCAATCTTTACTAAATATAAGGTACAGAACGTAATTCCTTATGTTATTTCGTATAATCTTATATTATTTTCTTATATTCTCGCAAAAGAAAGTTTTTGAAATTAAAATTTACTAACTTTACGATGGTCTTTTTATGGCCCTGAGTTATTTCCAAAATTTAAAGGCAATTATGAACATTCAAAATACGACCCTTAGAAAGAACTCCCCTAGGTCATCGATTTTTAAATTGTGTGTTAAGTTTTTAGAATTCCATTGTACGTAGGGGTTCTTTTTTTGTGAAAAATCTGCCCTTGATGTAAGTGTAGATAAGGTTTTTGGTGAAATATATCTTCCCATTTCCCCGTTCATCAAATTTTAGTTTACTGTGTTGGGAGGGGTCTCAGCTTTTACAGTTCCAGTTTTTCTTTTTTAACGAGGGGTTTCGCTGTACGATTGTTGCTTGACGCCTCTAGTTTGTCGATGGACGCTCCCCTTTATAAGTACCTCTGCCTTTCGTGTTCTGTTTTTTTTTCCTTAAAGAAACGCCCTTTGTATCCTTACCCCCCTCCCCATTTTATAAACCTGGCTACGCTGCTATATATATATATATATATATATATATATATATATATATATGTATATATATATATATATATATATATATATATATATATATATATATATATATATATATGCAAAAGTTTCCGGTCAGTGACATTTCGTACTCTAATTTATTTAAAAAAAAGACTAATGATTTTTAATCATTGAGATGTGAGTATGAGATATAGGAAACAAAATAATATAGTAAAAGAATATTATTTATGTTTGTGAATATATTTATTATTATTATTCTTATATTTATATGTGCAAAAGTTTCCGGCCACTTAATATACATTGACGCAGTAGGACGTTCAAAGACGTATTTACCAATAATAGCGCGTTGAATGTTCACATTTAGTTCATAAAAGGTCGTGGTATCATAAACATGGCTCGGCATATGCAAATCCAAATTCGTGAGAGAGTAATAAAATTTTCAAAAGAAGGAAAGTTTTCTCGTGAGATTGCTTCATTATTATCGATAGGTAAATCAACCGTGAACGATATTGTAAAATTCCGTTGTGGATATGGTTTAAAAGATCGTCCGTGTAGTGGAAGACCAAGAAAAACGTCTAAAAAAGTAGATCGTATCATTAAACGCAAATCAACTGCGGATGTCAAGAAAACTGCTGCCGAAATTGCACGCGAGCTAAAGGATGAAAACCTAGCTGTTAGTCGTAGTACTGTGACACGAAGACTACATGATGTGGGACTTTTTGGCCGTATAGGTATTAAAAAACCATTAATCAGTAAAAAGAATAAGAAGAAATTGGACAATCAAAGATAGGAAAAAAGTAGCTTTCTCAGACGAATCTAAATTTAATCTTTTTGGAAGCGATGGTAGACAACATGTACGACGTCCTGTTGGTACGAGAAATGATGTTCGGTACCAAATTCCTACTGTAAAACACGGTGGAGGAAGTATGATGGTTTGGGGAATTTTCTCTGCATAAGGAGTCGGGCCATTGATCGAGATCAACGGAAATATGAACGCTGATAGTTACAAGGACATTTTAGAAACAATTTGTTTTCTAAAATGTGCTGAAGAAACATTGCCGCAGAATATGATATTTCAGCAGGAGAATGACCCCAAACATACATCCAAGTTGTTAAAACAGTGGTTTTCTGCTTCAAATGTGAGAGTTTTAAGCTGGCCGTCTCAATCACCGGACTTGAACCCAATAGAACACTTATCGGAAACGTTAGATCGTCAAGTTCGAAAGCATACATATTCAAATAAAGCCGCATTATTCAAATCATTGAAGGAAGAATGGGATAAAATTTCACCTGCTTGTATTAATCGATTAATTGAGTCAATGTCACATCGTTGTGCGGCTGTTATCGCTGCAAAGGGTATGGCTACAAAATATTAACATAAAAAATATAGTTTAAGTCTATTATAGAGCATGTGGACTAATAATTTTTCTCGTAGTACAAAATGGCCGGAAACTTTTGCACATATAAATATAAGAATAATAATAATAAAAATATTCACAAACATAAATAATATTCTGTACTATATTATTTTGTTTCCTATATCTCATACTCACATCTCATAATGATTAAAAATCATTAGTCTTTTTGTTCAATAAATTAGAGTACGAAATGTCACTGGCCGGAAACTTTTGCACGCCACTGTATATATATATATATATATATATATATATATATATATATATATATATATATATATATATATACATACACATACACATACATCACAATTTTAATTCACACCTTTTTATTTTTAGCATTTTATTCCGCAATATAAACCGCTTTTAAAAAAAAGAAGCTGCAGTTGCCATTTTACGTTTACTTATGCTATTATTTTTCTAAGCCATCTTTATTTTCAAAAACTTGACAAATATAATAAAATAAATATACTTTTGGCGCTCCCCTATATTTAACATACTTCTTTGTAGCCTAACATGATAGTTACATTCAGAAATCTGTTTCCGAAATGTTTACACAAATAAAGCTTGAAACTCCTAAAATTCGTGATCAAGGAGCCTTAACATTCAATTGCAAAGTATGGGTCCTTCAATTCTTGTACGAATTCCTATAATCGATTTCTCTTAACAAGCTAAAGTATTGTGACATGCACTTTACTTACTTTTTTTTTTATTTTAGTTTAATTCCAGCTAGCTATTTATTTTTTACCTTTATTTTTTCAATTATTTTTTTCCATTCAGACAAATATAATACATTAGTAACAGAGAAACTCACTTATTGATAACTACTTTTTTTACAGGAAAGTGACGGAGAGAAAAGTGATCAGGATTTAGTCGTAGATGTTGCAAATGAGGTAAGCCACACTTTACATTTTTGTATGCATTTAAACAAGCACCATCGCGTTCACTAAAATACTTTTTTTTGAAAGGAAATACAAATAAAACTATTTATAGATGGCCCAAGTATTTTAGGAAATTTTGGTTTTTTATCGTTTTACAGTTACAAATTTATTTTCTAACTTTTTAAAAATATATATAACGTTATTAATTGCGTTATTTTTTTAAGTTAATGAAGAGCATAAATTAAGTTTGACATAACGTTAAAATAAAGAGATTTTGCAACGCTTATTTGTCCTTATTTATTATCTCAAGCATGCGCAGTATTAACGCGAAAGGCACAACGGCAGAATTGCAATAAAATAAAGTAAAAGTAAGGTTAGGTTAGTATTAATCTTCTATAAACTTAAGAGACGCCGGTTTTTAGTATTTGATGAGTCAACACAAGTTTATAAATTAAAGGTGGCAGATTTCTATCACTTCTTCAATATTTCCAACTTAATACGAATATACGTATACTTAATACGAATATTATTTCGAACCAGAAAGCTTTACACTCCACAACAACTATTAATTCTTTACAAAGCTCAAATTCGACCAACTATAGAATACTGCTCCCATGTTTGGGGCTCCGCTCCCAAACATACTCTTCACTTGTTGGATTCTATTCAGAGGAGAGCTGTTCGTCTGATTGGAGACCCGGAACTGACCGGCGGCCTTGAGTCGCTGGAACATCGAAGAACGGTTGGCGACTTGAGCCTATTCTACAAATATTTTCATGGAAAGCGTTCGAAGGATGTGGCCCGGTTAATTCCTTCCAGAGCCGTGCATGTCAGAAGTACACGTCGCGCTAATACTTCGCATCCGTATGAGGTTCAGCTTGTTACTCCTCGTACAACGCTTTTCAAGCAGTCTTTTATGTGGAGAACATCATTCCTTTGGAATAATTTGCCCAGGACTGTGTTTCCCACCGAGTACAATTTACAGCGATTCAAGAACAACGTGAATCGCTTTCTCCGCACACGTGTCGCTCCTGTAGCTCTTTAGGGACTTCCTGCAGCACGTGTGCTAGACCCATAAAAAAAAATACGATAAATAAAATTTCATTTGAAATTAACATTACACAACAGTTCTCACCACTGCACCAAACACTTTATTTTTTCACTCGACACGTGTTACACTAACCATGTTAGCATCATCAGGAACGATTAGTAAGTCGACAGTCAGTCATCACTCGTGATGATGCTCACATGGTTAGAGAAACGCGTGTCAGGTGATAACTATTCTGTAATGCCATTGTGCGAAAGATTGCAAAATCATAATCTGAACACTAATTAACTGTTAGTGTTATTTGTAATAAAATATTTCAATTTTACCGTATTTTCTTAGTGATTTGTATAACTAAGTAGGAAAAAAAATAGGCCCAACCATAATAGCGATAAAAATAACGAACTTCAAATAACCTACCTTATAAGATCCTAAATAAGGGAAATCGTTATCCTTAATAAAGGTTTTTCTTATTTTGTTTCAATACTGCGCAAGCTCCAAACGGTGGGCGCATGCTTCAAATAACGATAGCAGCTGAGTCTTTATATTTAATTTCGTCGTTTTGCTATTGCACATATTTCAAATAAAGATAAAAACAGTGGCCTGGCCATTGTCATAATGTATTTTATATGGAGAAAATAAATAACATACAGAACAGGTATATGTTGATCTTATTTTTTATTTAAATCTTGGTCGATATTTTAAATCTTACTTCCTTTTTAAGGAGTCAGGTTACAACCTTCAAAAAATTATTTTTATCTTGATTTTCATATTAATAGCTTACATTTTCTGACTCTGCTATCAAAAAATGTATCCCAAGATGCAATCTTTAGCATAAGCTAGAGCTTGTCCGCAAGCTTGTCGTTCCAAAACTATGCCCACGGGTAATTAGTGCATCACGCTACAGCTGTCTGAAACTAAAATATCTTATGGTAAAGTCAAAACTCAAAATTTAATAAATGAAAGTATAAAATTCCAGCATAAATCCTAGGCTTTTTAAAATTTTACACGTTGCCAATAGATACGATATATAATACGGCCTCCTAGGTATGTTGTTATTTGGATGTCTCCAATAGCCTGGATTTTTAAACATCTTTTAGAGGCAAAATGCAAGAAAATTATTTTCTAATCATGCTATAAATAAATAATTAGTTCTCAAAGTCTAAATGGCATCCTAAGTTAAAGTAAAAACATTTAAACCTAGCTACCCGGTAATAACCTAAAATGCATGCAGACGTTTAAGAAATAACTTTCCTCAAAGTTACAGGTTGTTCTATGCCGTTAAAATTTGTAAGATCAACTTCTATCTCAATTCGATACATTTTATTCTTAAAATTTTGAAATCAATAGTACACTTCCCAACTTTTCCCATACATTGTTTTCTTTTTAGGAAGCGTCATCGCCTCACACAAATGGAGAACACGTATCCCTCGGGAATACAGGCGACATTCGAGAAAATGGCAGCTCAAACGGTGACAAAATAAAAACGGAACGACCACCGAGCAGGAGCGGATCATCGTCGTCGAGGAGCACCCCATCGCTTAAAAGTAAAGATGTAAGGCTTGGCCGTTTTAATTAAAAAATGAGCCTTATTACTATATTATTATACAGAGCCCTTCTATCAGATTATTCATAATTTATTCATAACGTTTTAAGGCTTTCCTATGTTTAGGTCACATTATAATTTGTTTATTTAAGCTGTTGGTATTCAAAACTATACCTAATCTTAGGGAAGCCCTAAGATGTACGAGGCATGTTTTTTTAAGTAAGTACCGTTTTGCGATTTCGCCGCCGCAGCGATACGGTCGGCGTTCCGCGCATGCGCGCTGGTAACCTACATCTCATGTCTACGCACTGACGCCATTACAGTCTGATTCTTCATTGTATACGTTGTTTACTGAGTGTTTAAGATGCCTCCGACAATCGTGAGTCCCGCCGATTGTGAAGTACGGGCTGTTATACGATTTCTTAGTGCTAAAGGCGTAAAACCGATCGATATTCATCGTGAGATCTGTGAAGTTTACGGACAAAACATTATGAGTGATGGAATGGTAAGGAAATGGGTGAGAGCATTTAAAGATGGCCGCACAAATGTGCATGATGAAGAACGGAGTGGGCGTCCTTCGGTCGTTAATGAAGATTTGGTGCAGAAAGTGGACGAAAAGGTGAGAGAAAACAGACGCTTTACAATTTCATCATTGTGCGACTGCTTTCCTCAATATTCTCGTAGTGTTTTGTATCGCATTGTGACCGAGAACTTGAATTACCGGCGGCAGAATTTTATGAGGAGGGTATTCAAAAACTGGTACCACGTTATGACAAGTGCCTCAATATTCACGGAAATTATGTAGAAAAGTAGATTAAGGTACAGGCTTTCATGTAAAAATAAAATTATAGCGATATCTTTGCACGTCTTTTTTTAATTCCAAAACGGTACTTACTTAAAAAAACATGCCTCGTAGGTGGAAATTGTTATTTTATCATTCATTCATTACTTTATTGCTATCACTCCCACGTTTAGCTTAAATTTAAAAGGTTTTAATCATCAAATAACCATGGGCGCCCACCGAGGGAAGTATAAGGTTACACTTGTTCCCTCTCCCACCTAAAATTACGATAAAACACGTAGGCTGGAAGGTTTCTGATCTACTTTAAACACATTTTTTTTGTAAAATTCGACTTTATTCATCAGCATAGTCTCCTTCAAAAGCGATACAATCAGTCCAACGCTTTTCTAACATTTCTATATCTTTCTTGTAGAAGGATTTGCCTTGCCTTCAAAATAAGCCGCAGTTTCGGTGATAACTTCTTCATTGGAGCCAAATCTCTTTCCTACGAGCATTCTTTTGAGATCTGCGAATAGATAATAGTCGCTGGGGACCAAATCTGAAGAATACGGTAGATGAGGAAGCAATTCGAACTTCAATTCATGCAAGTTTGCCATCGCAACCATTGACTTATTTTGCCATCGTAACCATTGACTTGTGACTCGGTGCATTGTCTTGATGACAGCACTTTTTCTTGCTCATTTGGGGCCGTTTCTTTGTTTCTGCCTTCGAACGCACCAATAACTTTATATAATATTCGCTATTGATGGTTTTTCCTTTCTTAGCATAGTCGAAGAAAATTATTCCATGCGCATCCCAAAATACAGATGCCAAAACCGTCCCAGCCGACTGTTGTGTCTTTGGTCGCTTCGGGCGGCTTTCACCGGCTGCTGTACACTCAGCTGACTGCCGATTTGATTCCGCATCTCATGAACAAATCATCAATACGTTGTTGTTTTTGGCCCACTGTGAACACACGCGGTACCCATTTCGAACAGAGTTTTCTCATGCCCAAATGTTCATGCAAAATATGATCAACTTGATATCTTTAGAGTGTCAGTTATCTTTCGCAATGTCATTTTACGGTTACCCAAAACAATTTTATGGATTTTTTTGATGTTATTCGGTGTAACCACCTCATCTGGGCGTCTAGAGCGTTTAGCATCATTTGTGTCTGTACGACCGCGTTTAAATTGAGCATACCAGTAAATGATGAGTGATTTTCCAGGGGCAGAGCCCCCGTAACACTTACCAAGTCATTGCTTTGCTTGAACGGTATTTTTTTCCATCAAAAACAATGTTTAATCAACACATGAAATTCAATTTTTTCCATTGTTTTGAAAATATGAAAAGTAGCATCAGTAAAACCACTGTAACTTGTAAACTAATCATCGAAATGCCATGAAATTTTGACACGTATCGTTTAAAAGCTGGTACTTCCAAAATCATATGGATTTTTTGAAAAGGGCGACATCTATGTGTTGTCATTTTTATTAAAAGATATTGCGTTGTAATGACTGTCTGATTATCAAAAGCACTAAAATTTAGCACATGGTCAAATTTATCTTCATTGTGAGTGACTTACTGACTTTCAACATTACTTTTGACGCGAGTTAGAATGATTTATGTCGATCTAAAATTTCATTATCCATGAAATTTTTTCGCCACTAGGTTAAAACATTGTAAAATATTAGTTCGAAAAAATATCGTGCCTGCTTTTTGCTAGATGGCTTTAAAGTCGCCTATATCTGGTAATACTAATCGGACCTGGTCATACTGAGGCGTGTTTGAGAGGTAAGATTTTAGAGAATAAATGAAAGAAAAATGTGATATTTATTGATTCAGTGCAAAATTACAATGTTTTAAAAATGAGTAAAATTTCTGAATAAATTCGCTATATTTTTCAATCTTACTATGATAGAAGGAAAAATGGTACACAGACAGGAATGTGTGCTGTTTACTGACAAGATATTTTTCAGGAACAAAAACCAAGAAATGATTTTCTTCCTCTCGTTCTGGAAATATCGATGTCAAAGATGCACTTCGCTTTGTACAGCCAAGCACCTAGAAAGTTGATATGAAATCTTGGAAAAAGAAAGAGAGCACCGGCACAAAAGCAGTCAGAACATCATTAGAGAACTTAACATCGATCACCAAACAGTTTAAAACCATTTAGAAAAGGCTGAATACAAAAAAAGCTCAATATTTAAGTGCCACATGATTTAGGGTGAATCTATCTGCGAAGCATTGTTAAAACAGAACGAGATCGATTCATATTTAAAACGCCTTATTACGAGCTAGTAATACTGGATCACGTACGGTAATTCTATAGAAAAAGATGGTGATTGAAACGTGGTAAAGCTGCGCAAATGATAGCAAAGTCAGGATTAACGCCAAGGAAGGTGATGCTATTTGTTTGGTGGCATTAGAAGGAAATCGTGTGTCATGTGGTACTACAACCTGGCCTAAGGATAGATTCTAATTTCTGCTGTCAACAATTACAGCGGGAAATTGAAAGAAAGCGACTGGAATTGATCAACAGAAAAGGCGTTGTTTTCCATTATGACACTGCCAGACCATAGAGCTTAACAAAAATGAAGAGAGCTTGATTGGGAAGTTTTGATGCATCCACTATACAGCTCAGATCTTGCACCCTCAAACTACTATATGTTTTGATCTCTGCACAACTCTCTTAAACGAGGCTTGCGAAAATCTCTTGGTTTAGTCCTTCGCGCAGAAATCTCTGAAGTTCCACAGTGATAGAATAATTATTTTACCAGAATAATTCAGGTTAATATTTGATTTAATATACTCCATTTAAAATATGAAAAAAATTGTTGGATTCTTAATAAGGCCCGATACTTTTTCGACAACCCAGTATAAAGTATCCTAATATTTTGGTAATGAATGAGTCTGTTAAAGAATGACCATTTTTCAAATAATTTACCCTGAAAAGTAAATCATGAAAGGAAGTGACTAGGCGAAATCAAGTTTGAATGTCTAACATTGTTCAGAATAAAAATCGGAGAATTTGAAAAGTACACTAATATTGCTTGTATAGTAAGGATTGATATTTACAGTCGTACGTACCAATGAACTTATAAGAACCTATTTTTTTACCAGTTGGAACGACAAATTTGGTGTAAAAAACTTTGTATTGTTTACGATACTCCACAATTTCTGTGGGCGCTTATACACGCTTATTATTTAAATGCCTTAGGATATTGATGAAGACTGGTAAAATTATAGAACTTGAAAAGCTGAGGGATACCTCAATTTCATTTTACACAAGACAGAATGAGGCGACAAGGCTTGAGGTGGATCACCATTATTCTTTGATAGTCTGTATATTTTCCCTTCTGTTGATCAAACTTTTCGGTAAAAATTTAATGATATAGAGTTTGATGGGTTTAACTTTAATGGCTCTCTTTGAATTATTTATACAAGACCTCCACATTTGGTAAACGTATAACAAGGGACAATTAAAGGTAATTAATAAATGCATAAATTAATGAATGGAAGTAACTACCAAGATAGCAGGCAGCATATATGATACAGTTGTGGAAAATTAAAAAAGAACGCATTAATAGATTTTATAGTGTGCAGCAGTGCACGTTAAGAAGGCTTGAAGAGAATTAAATGCATATATGAAAAAAGTGAAGATATATTTTATAAAACACTAACACATCTGGAGATTACAGTCTGTCAAGTAAGAACGTGTTTGCGATAATTCATTTTTGGTAGATGCGATTCTAGCGATTCAACAAAAAATCAGTAGAGGAAATCTTTGTCTACGACGCGTTTTAGTAAAAGTATCAGTCGATTCTGAAGTTTCGTAGAAATCACGTAAAATCTAAAATAAGTCACTTGTTTGCGCGTCGTTTCGAGGCAGTCTTTTTTTGTTCCCATCTAAAGGGGCCTAAAATGACACGTTCCACGGCCGCTAAATACATTAAAAAGTGGGTATCGTTTGTGAAGAAGTGGGTAACTCATTTTAACGAGACGAAAAATGTCGACGACTTGCCAAAACGTGCAAGGCAAAGTCACTCCGAGAGTCGAAAAACGAATCGTGTCTTTGTTTTCACGGGACCCGACGTCAAGGAGCGGCAAAATTAAGAAAATTGGGTTTGAATGTGTCCCATGAGACCATTCGGTAACATCTTCGAGCTCAGGATGTCAAATTCCGCAGCACGTTGAAGAAACCTTTGCTGGGCGAAAATCACGTCGCGAAGCGGCTCGCTTGAGCCGACGATAAGATACGAGAGTGGCCTTCACAATCGTCGGACGCGAACCCTATTGAAACCGTTTGGTTCCTTATAAAGAGAAAGCTCAGCGGAAAGACTCGCGAGATTTGAAACATTTGCAGAGTACGCAAAAAATTTCGTCGACAGCATACCTCGAAGATGCCAGGCGATTATTGATGCAGGAGGTGATTGGACAACTTACTAAGGTAATTAATTGCGCCGCTGTTAGCACATCAAAAAATACATTGATGCCAACAAATGTTCTCGAAACACATTTCTTCAGAATACGAGCAGTCACGTTCTTACTTGATAGACTGTACATGAGGTGGTACTTCAGATACCCATACAAGGTAAGTGAGATAATACATCTAACCAAAGTAACTCGAAAGGAAAAAGTTTTGAAGAAAGCGTTTAAGTTTCCTTGGTAAAACAAAAAAATAATAATAGAGAAAATGTATATCCCCTGGAAACACAAGCAACGACATCTATAGTTAAAAATATATAGCTGAGGAAGATAAACAATCCACAACTCAGTCAGTAAATACGGTATCCATTGCTGCTGATAGCTGTGAACAAAAAAATAGTCTAGACAAAACAAATAGACATCTGAGTGGTGAAAATGTTTATCAACACAGGGACAACAAAAAATTTAAAATAAACAGACAAAATATCATTTTTATCATTCTCAAGTGTATGAGACAATTCAAAACGCACATCGAAGATTTCTCAAATAATACTACATAAATTATAAGTCTATTTAAAAAGAATTCCACTCTTGTTGTAAAAACCGTGTCAAAATGGAGTATTTGCAAGTGCCTTAACCCACAAACGATATCGGGGCCCGTGTATAAAATTAAAATAACACGATACGTATTTCCTAGTCGAATTTCTCTTTCATTTTCATAAAATTCCTATCCATTTTCGAAAAAAGCAACCGTGGGGAAACTTATATTTTGAGAACATTTTTGCCAATGTCGGAATAACATTAACTGCACCTGTCCTGTAAATTGGTTGACTGGATCGACTCCTAACGAATCGGTCAAATGTATAGTGTTGGCAGACTTCTAATTTGTTAAAAATTCTTTGGTTCGATGACTTTCTCAATACTATTTATGTATGGTATATGTTGAAGGCAGGTTTTACTGTAAGACAGCAGGCGACCAGACAGTTTTCTTAGCGGTGTTGCATACAAGCGAGTAAGGTACCATTTTGCCTAAGACAGGGTTGCAATTTACTTCACTGTTTTATATATGTCTTTACTGCACTCCTTGAAATTCTAAAGCGACAATTGATTTGGCGGAAACCGATTTCATCGTTTTTCTTCATTTGAATATAAATTATTTTTGGTGATAACCGTAAAAAATACTTTTTATTTATTGGAATTGTGCAGAGCTTGCCTGTTAAAGTATTAATTGTTGAATTATGTTAAACGAAGTTAACCAAGAACATTGGACTAGTTCAAAAAAATATCAAAAATGTAAAGCTTTCAGGTTATGATCTTCGGTCCAAATTTTGTAGGACTGGTAAATGAGACGGTTTCGTCATATTTATAAAAAAATATTTGATTTACCGCATGTAAAATAATTAACTTTATAGACTCACTATATGACTGGTGAAATAGGGTTAGAAAGCTCAGTAGTTGTTTTTAAAACATTTTTGTGTATATAAAGTGTAACATTGGGTAATTTGAGTTACTTTAGCATACCAAAAACTAATTAATACAGGTAATTTAAACATAAATTCCTTAAACAGTAAATCCATAGTAACTAAATAAGTGTTTAACTTATTAAGGTTCTTTTGTTTGCAATCTATAGTGTCTGGCTCAACTAGGATACATGTAAAATATTACATCTACGACGGCTGCCTTTTATGTTTTTACAAACGATCACTAGATGGCGCTATTGAGATGTGACATTGCCGTTGTTGTAAAACTTGACATTTGTTATTGTTAAAACAGTGGCAGCTCAGAAATTGGGCGAGTAGTTTATTTACAGTAAGCGTAACAACAGTTTTGTGAACAAATAGAAATTTCACGTGAAGGTTTTCGTTGGATGATTTTTTACAATTTTAGTAAAGGCCTGTTAAATCCTTCGAAACCATGTTTTTGAGGTACCAACTTCAGAGTGGAACAAATGTTTCGAGAATTGGTTCGGACGCATGCTAAAGTGTATAAATCTTAAAGGCGAATATTTTGAGAAACATAGAAACGATTTGTATTTTCTTTCATTGTTTTTGTAAAAACTTAAAAGGTCGCCCTCGTATCTCTAGGCGATGTTATAACAAATTTTGCACAGGGGGTGAGTGTAAAAATGTGGTTTTTTTCAATGATCTGAGCCAAGTGTTTTCTTAGAAACACGTTGAAAAAATTCAGGGATAAAAATCCAGTGGATTATTGTCCTGCCTACCAGAAAAAAAAAAATAAAAGTGAGAGTGAGATTTGTATGATGGTGACGCTGGTAACCCTTCAAGGAGGAATTTTAGGTCCCATATTATTTCTTCTATATGTGAATGATCGGTCTAACCTAATTAGCTTTATGTATGCAGATGAGACAATCCCAGTCTTAAAAACATGAACTCCACTACAACTAAATATATTTTACATTAAATGTCGGGACGGGACTTAGAGAGAAATGTAACATACTCGAAGCTTTCAATGCTCATATTTCTTAATATTAAATATCGTGACTTTGGAACACCTCCTTTCAGTTACTTCTATTTAATAGGGAATATAGGATAAAAGGGGTATTTGGGGCTCCTAGGTTGCCATTGCCCGGGTACTTTTGTACCCCGCCTTTGATCGTGTATGTATATATATATATATATATATATATATATATATATATTATATATATATATATATATATATATATATATTACGAGGTATATCCACAAAGTAAGTTCCGTTTGGTTATATAAAAAAAACGTGTACAGATACAGAAAAAATATTTATTGTACAAAAATCTACAACTGTTAAACTAATTTTCTACATCGCTTCCGAAATTTTGTAGGCACTTTTCATAGCGTGGCACAAGTTTTTGTATGCCTTCTTCATAGAAGGTTGCCGCCTGTGTTTTCAACGATGTGGTAACATGTTCTTTCAGCTCGTCATCATCGTTGAAGTGTCGACCACCAAGGAAAGATTTTAGGTGTAAGAAGAGATGAAAGTCGCTAGGAGCGAAGTCCGGGCTGTACGAAGGATGATCAAACACGTCCCAGTCAAATTCCTGTAGGAGTTCTTTTGTCACGTTCGCAGTGTGAGGTCGGGCATTATCGTGGAAAAAAACACCTTTCGACAGTAATCCTCGGCGCTTGTTCTGTATTGCGCGGCGCAATTTCTTAATGGTCTTGCAGTAAACATGTGCATTGATTGTTTGGCCTCGTGGTAAGAAATCAATCAGCAAAATGCCTTTTCTGTCCCAAAAAACGGTGCGCATGAGTTTTCGAGGTGTCAAGATTTACTTAGGCTTAACTTTCGTTGGAGACGAAGTATGCCTCCATTCCATTGATTGCCGTTTAGTATCTGGGTGTCGTAAGATACCCAAGTTTCATCCCCCGTGACTATCCGAGAAAGAAAATCATCACCGTCTTCATTGTAGCGTGTCAAAAACTGAAGTCTGACCCATCTTCTAACCATTGAATCACTCATAGCAGTTTGTCCGTAAACCTCGAAGATTTGCCGATAAATTTCACTTGGTTTAACTTTCTTTGCATTTAGAAAACGAATCACAGATCTGATTTCACAAGCGGCGGCATTTTCAATTAAGGCTGACATCATAAAGAAGCACTACCATTGTTTTTCCAATTTTCTTTTTGTTTTGTGTAGTTATGTTTTGATCCCACCATATTGAGTTAAGAGCTCCTATGATCCTCCTGGCTTTTTGTATTTTATTCTGTATTTCCTTTTTACTTATACCATTTTTGTTGTCAATCAGTACTCCTAGATATTTAAATTCCTTGACTTGTTTGACATGTGTATCGTTGTTAATTAAGACATCATATTCTATTTCCGAGTTCACAACTATATACTCCGTCTTTTCAAGACTCACCTTTAGTCCCCATGCCTTGTAGTCTGTGTATAATCTCTTCAATACATATACCATATCGAATGCATCTTGTGTTATTATTACTTGGTCGTCTGCAAAGTTTAACGATAATAGGTGTTTATCACTAATGGGGATGCCCATGCTTTGACAAGTGCGGTTCCATTTCTTTAGAGCTCTGTCTACAAATATATTAAATAAGATTGGTGAAACCCTTGTCTTAGACCTTTTGTAATGTGGATAGCTTCCGAGAGATAGCGTCCTTGTTTCACATATCCTATATTTTCATGATATAACTCTTTTATTGTCCTTATCATCCCTTCTTTTATCCCTACTGTTGTCAAGACATGCCAAAGTTTATTTCTCGGTACACTGTCGTATGCCTTCTTAAGATCTATAAAGGTCATATGTATTTCGTCATCTTTTTGGATCTTCTTTTCTATCAATTGTCGTAAAGTAAGCAAGTTGTCTATACAAGACCGGCCCGCAGTACATCCGCTTTGGTTTTCGGATATCTTTCCTTTAATTGTTTCTCTTATTCTATTCTGCAGTATTTTACCGTACAGTCTGTTCATAGTGCTTGTAACGCATATACCTCTATAATTATTAGTGTCTTTGCTATTTCCTTTCTTATAGATTGTAATTGTAATTTCTTAATAAAATCTTAAAACTTAGACCAATATTTAAGAGACATTAAAGAAAGAATATTTTTATTGTTACCGATTAAATTAAAGCAAATAATAATAATTATTTTTTCCTGAAAGTTTTATGAGTCTGCTATGCAAAATTTTTAATCTATTTTTTTAAATTTACATAGTACCTAAAAAGGCCTATAAAATAATACAAAGTTTGTGATAGTTTGTCCAACTCGTTTAATATTATTTAATTTATTAATATATTATTACCATTACCAATAATCTGTTCTATATAATTATGCGTATTCGCGTTCAAATATTAAACAAATTGATAAATTACATGTCAGTGATTTGTAGTAGCACATTTACATTTTATATTTGTTTATTTTCTACAAAGAATAAATTTATGGAAAATACAAAAATAAAGTTTTTTTTTTTGAAAATAATTATTTATAACCTCCAAAATCATAACAATATCATTTTCAATTATGCATGCAAACACTGGTATCGGAAAAACTAAGCTAATAACAAATAATAATTTAACCTATTGTAAGTAAATAAACATCATCATAAATAGTTGAACGAAGACACTAATGATATCATTTGAAAACGGAAAAATCTAAAGCAAACAATAGTAAAGACAGGACAAGAACATCTAAAACCTCCAAAGAAAAGAGGCAAAAAATGGATGACGGAGAAAATATGCGTAAATGAACGAAAGGAAGGCCAACAAAACAAAAGTGCTGCGTATAAAAACTATAGACAAACTGATAAAAACAGAAATAAGAGAAGCAAAACAGAAATGGTCGATTAAATAGTGTGAGGAATTTGAAGAATTGAACAAAAGTATGTTCACAGAAAAGTAAAGGAAATTACAGGAAGGAGAAAATCAAATCAGTCGAGACAGCTTAAAGACGAAAACGGTACACTTATAACACTAATGAGAGAGTAATTAGAATATGATCTCATATTCCGAAGCACGCTGAAGAAACCTTTGTCAGGCGAAAATCAGGTCGCGAAGCGACTCGCTTGGGCCCACGATAGGATGTTAGAGTGGTTCACACAATCGCCGGACGCCAACCCTATTGAAAACGTGTGGTTCCTTGTAAAGAAAGCTCAGAGGACTTATAACTTTTTTATTAATAATGTTATATACCTAAACCTAGTAGTTTTTCTAATATTTCATTTTTTTTTAAACGAGTTGGAATCCTATTTCCATTAATTTTGCGACCACAACTGCTGAGGTGTGTGCTGGTGCCTTGTCGTGATGGAAAAGGACTTTCTTGTTGGCCAATCGCGGGCTTTTTTTTTGCAGCTCGGTTTTCAAACGGTCCAATAACGATGAATAATATTCACCTGTAATAGTTTTACCCTTTTCCAGATAGTCGATGAGGATTATGCCTTGCGAATCCCAAAAGACAGTCGCCATAACCTTTCCGGCCGAAGGAACGGTCTTCGCCTTTTTTGGTGCAGATTCCCCCTTGGTAACCCATTGTTTAGATTGTTGTTTGGTCTCAGGAGTATAGTAATGTATCCATCTTTCATCCACAGTGACGAAACGACGCTTAAAGTCCTCCGGATTCTTCTGGAACAGCTGCAAACCATCCTTGCAACACTTCACACGATTCCGTTTTTGGTCAAGCGTGAGCAATCGCGGCACCCATCTTGCGGATAGCTTTCTCATGTCCAAATGTTTATGCAAAATATTATGTACCCGTTCAGTCGAGATGCCCACAGCACTAGCAATCTCACGCACCTTAACTCTTCTGTCATCCATCACCATATCATGGATTTGATTAATGATTTCTGGAGTCGTAACCTCCACAGGCCGTCCAGAACGTTCAGCGTCACTTGTGCCCATATGGCCAGTCCGAAAATTTTGAAACCACTTATAAACTGTTCTAATCGAAGGTGCAGAGTCGCCATAATATTTATCAAGCTTCTCTTTAGTCTCCTGAGGCGTTTTGCCTTTCATAAAGTAATCACCACACGAAATTCTTTTTCGTCCATTTCTTGAAAATCACTCGACTTCCTTGATTCACACGAATGCCAAACACAAAGAAATAGACCAATATGGCTGAAACTTGGTGTGCGTTCATTCAAGAGATGCTACTAACTAAACATGACCTCGATACGCGCCGGTGGTGCCATCTCTCAGACTTTGCACGGACTTTTCAAACCAGCCTCGTAAATTGAAAAACCTCAAATTTTTTAAATTGCACACCCTGTATATTATTATTTTTTCGGATAGATTTTACAAAACCCTCGAACTTTTATTAAGTATGTCATATACATCTTTCTAATAGTTTTCGATTTATTTTGAATTTTTCAATTTTTACCCTTGTTTTTAATAGCCTTACGCTATAACTTCATAGTTGCCAAGACAAAACAAAAATGTAGGCATTGTCAAATTTTGACATGTCTATTAAGCAAGGAAAAATTGTTTAATTTGTTGGAATAAGTGATGTATAAAGGTGATAGTCAAGGATTTCCTTAAAAATGAATTAAGTGATATGGTTTATATACTGGGCGAGGCGGAAAAAATTGACCCTGTACACCCTATCAAGTAAGAACGTGTCTGCGATAATTCATTTTTGGTAGATGCGATTCAACAAAAATTTGGTAGAGGGAACCTTTGTCTACGACGCATTTTAGTAAAAGTGTCACGTAAAATCCAAAATGAGTCACTTGTTTGCGCGTCGGTTCGAGGCAGTCTTGCTTTGTTCCTATCCAAGGGGGTCTAAAATGACACATTTCGCTGCCGCTAAATATATTAAAAAGTCGGTATTATTTGTGAAGAAGTGGGTAAGTCGTTTTAAGGAGACGGAGAATGTCGACGACTTGGCTCGGTAGGCAAAGTCACTCCGAAAGTCGAAAAACGAATCGTGTCTTTGTTTTCACAGGACCCGAAATTGACGCTTGGTCAAGGACAGGTTAGAAAAAAACTACTAGATTTAGGTATATAACGTTATTAATATAAAAGTTATAAAATTTTACGCAAAATTTAAAAATAAATAGGATGTTCCATTTAAAAAAAACATATATTATATCGGCCACACTTTTTTGAAGTACCCTGTATACTCAAAAATAATTTTAAACTGTGCACCTTAACTCATCAATAATGTTTTTTGCGTAGTTTTTATTCATTTATCTTTTATCATTATTGGATTCCCATAAAATAAGTTTGTGAGGTTACAAGTCGCGCTAAACCCATTCTGAGATATTTTCCAGTTCAAAACCATTTTTGCCTATTACATTCAATGTCTGGCAAACGGGATTGGTTGCACTGTTTCCTTAAAACTTAAAATTTATACACAAAAAAAGAGTTTTTAAATCAATATTGAACATGTTTTTAATGAATATGAGCAAAATCATAGTTGTTTTCTTTTAAAGCACCACTAATATCCCTTAAATTTATTGATTATTTTAAAGCAATTTATAAATTCCTAATGTTTAGTGTTCCGTACACTTCGGTGTCTGTTTGTCCGTCTGTCACACCCGATTTTCTCCGAAACTATTTAACATAGAAAGTTTAAATTTGGCACTAATATAGGAACTGATGGCTTCATCAGAGCCGCTTAGTTTTAAAAGTTAAATCTTGACGTAAGGGGTTAGTTTTAGGGGTGAAATCGGAAGTAAAAAAAAAATACCAGGTCATCGAGTGGGGTATCAAATGAAAGCTTGTTAAAACACGAGTTCAAAAATATATGTAATGTTATACTTGCGCACACTTTTCTTTGTATTATTTTTTAAAAATTGTGAAAAATTGCTGTCCCCTACTTATCTCGAAAAGTATTGATCAAAAAATTTTGACAAAAATTCTGGAATAATCTCCACAGGGTGCAGATTGAACGAAAATTATCACGAGTGCATTATTAATAATTTATCTGATATAAAAAAAACGAAACATTTCAAGGTTATCAGTTTTCAGTAAAGATCGGAAAAAAACTTTGTGGGAAACTCATTTGGGGTGTGTTTCGTGAAGTCATTGATCATTTTATACCTCCGTAACAAACATTTTTACTTTAAAAAGCGATCAACGTACGGAACACTAATTGCGCATGTCGGACTTGTACTTGACCATTTTTTTTCTACCACGGTGCTAGAATGCCAACGAATAATAAGAGTATATCTCTGTGGCAGAATAAAAAAGGCGAATCATTGGGTAAAGTTATTATACAGTCAAGAGACCTCATACGAATTTAAGTTCAGGTTCTTCAGTCTAAGTCCAAATATTTTATTTGTTTTAGGAAAAACCCCTGACACCAGGTTCGAAACCCCGATCGACGACGCCTAACTTGGGCGCAGGCGCGGGACCGCCAGGTGGTTCCAAAGCAGCACCTGGTGGTCCTCTTGGTCCTTATCCACCTTACCCTGGATTGGGAGCACCCAGGACACCGGAACATCAAATACCTCCCTACGCTCAGGCCCCGCCTTATGGACGTCCGCCTCCACAAGCGATTCCGGGTGCTTATGACGGTCATCCTCATACCAGAGCCCCGGCATTGGCGACGAATGGGTTAGGTGCAATTCCAGGGGCAAACCGTAAGTAGTTTTACAGATTTAAGAGTTTCCGATGAATAGAAAATAGTCTGATAAACATCGAACGACGATATTCCCTGGAGAAACGTTTACATGAAACATATAAACAAACCTACTCTTTGCCATTTTTCTTGTGTTAAAAAATGTATAAAAACTGATTTTAAAAGCTTGTTCCGCGTTATAGAAGTTAAATATCTAAAAGGGAACGTACTAGTCCTTGCTATCTATTTAAATGTATTTTACTACACAATTTACGGAAGGGTCAAATATTCAATTTTACGGAGCCAAAACCTCTCAAATGTACTCTCTTGTCCGAAAGTTTGGACACATTAAAAAATGTTTATTATCATTAAATAAAGGTATTGTCTACAAAATTAGGCACAAATACCCGCTAAAAAATATTTACATCAAATCTTACTTTCTTTAAAATGACCATCTTTATTTTTACTTACTGCCTCACAAATATTCGGCATACTATTTATTAATTTATTAAAATATCCTGTGTCCAACTTTTTCTATTTATCTCTTAGGTATTCTCAAACCTGCGAGATCATACTAGTTCGGACTGCGATGACTATTGCATTATATCCCCTTGATATATCTTAGAAAAGTGCTTGGGTCATTATTTTGTTGAATAATAAAGTTTGGAGACCAATAATATTGGGTCAAATGGCATAACATGATCTTGCACAATTTTCAGGGATTACCTTCTTTATTTCCCGTCCATTTTCACCAAACTGTCTGGCTTACTGCCACCAAAACATCCCCAAACTATAACGCTGCTACCTCTATGCGTAATAGTTGGTACAGTACAAACTTCTGAATTTGGAATATCGAATCATCCGCCAAAAAGGCTATATTATATTGGTCTATGGTCTAGCTGATTTTAACCCATTGTAATCTGTTTTGTCTATGTCTGATTGTTAGTTTTGGTTTTCCGGCACTGTTAAGCACAATACATTTAGGAATCGCAACTCTCGCCTTTCAGTGCTGGAGTACAACTGCTAAGATTTTACTATGTGTGAAGCTATTTATTAAACTCATCCATTGTAAGTAAATAACCCTTTTTTGGAAATTGACAAAAATAACAATTCTAAGAAAACCGCATAAAAAGGAAACGTGTTTTTAATTTTTAAAATATATTTTTTTTTAAATTGAAAATAGTCACTGCTTTAAAAATTTTTCACGGTGGTTTGTGCAAGTCCTCCACAATTGGCGGGATTGATAACTTTAGATTAAAAAGTGTAGATATGGAAAATTTGCAGATAATCCCCTCGGAATCTATAAAAATCATTTGTAAATAAACAATATTTGTATAATTTACGTACTAGTTAATTATTTAAAATAATTTTAAATATGATGGACAGTATAAATTTACTTTTTCAGCGCTTATTCTTTCCATATGAACGGAGAAGGTCAGTTACAACCAGTACCTTTTCCTACTGATGCGTTGATTGGTCCCGGTATTCCCCGGCATGCTCGGCAAATCAACACGTTGAATCATGGAGAAGTTGTGTGTGCTGTAACGATCTCTAATCCCACGAAGTATGTCTATACGGGAGGCAAAGGCTGTGTTAAGGTGTGGGACATTAGTCAGCCCGGCTGTAAGAGTCCAGTTAGTCAGTTAGATTGTCTGGTACGTATATATTTGCTATGAAACTTTACTTAATAGATTCTAAAAAGTGAAAATATCATATTCAATTTTTTAAAACTAATAGATTTTTGGTTTGAGAAAACTAAAAAGTCTCATTATATTTAGAAAAAACTGATAAAGTAATTTTTTGAATTTTTAAAAATTAACTGTATGGCGTTAGGTTTCTCAAAACATTTTAATCAATCCTTATCCGCCAGACATTTACAGAAGAATGACAGAAATTTTTCATAAAGAAGACGTCAGTTAGTAAATCGACAGCCCATTAAATTCCGACAATTTTAACGTCTCCTGTAGACCTTCCCAAGTGATAAGTATTTTTTAAACGCCTAGTGTATCATATACGAGGTGTATGCGAAAAGTAAAGGGCGTTTGCTTATATTTAAATATTGGCGGGTCTGAACAAAGTTGTACATATGCAGCGCTATCTATTGATTGTTTTCGAAGCCACTGATTTGATTCGTAGTCATTGAATGCAGACAACAATGTCTGCGAAAATCGTTGCTCCCGCCAGTTGCGAAGTGCGTGCTGTGATTCGGATTTTATATGTGTAAAAGGATCATCAACTGCTCAAATTTATCGAGAGTTGTGTCTAGTTTATGGACATACAGTAATGAGTGAAGGGAAGGTTAGACAAAGGTGTCGAGACTTCAAAAATGGCCGCACAGATGTGTATGATGAAGAGCGGAGTGGCAGACCCAGTATGTAGACCGATGAAATCGTTCAACAAGTGGACTAAAAACTGCGATCTGACCAGCGATTGCATTTGAAACAGTGGCTTGGTGGACAACGGTTTAAAGACGACGAGCAACTCAAGATCGCCGTTGTCAACTGGTTTAATTCCCAGGCGGAGAACTACTATGCAGAAGGATTAAAGAAACTGGTGCAGCGTTACGAAAAGTGCTTAGAGGTGAACGAGGATTATGTGGAAAAGTGAAGTAGGTTTGTAGGAAACTAAACCCGTCAATAAAAACTTTTTCTAACAAATATATTTTTTTTATGACCAAGCCGTCCTTACTTTTCGAATATGCCTCGTACTTGCAATTGAGGCAATCTTTGCGAGGGTGAAAAAGAGAAACGTTGCGGAAAGCATCATCTATTTGCCATCCTATTTCCACTATCCTTTACAGCTTCATTTACACTAAGAACGCTATCCATTACGTATATTAGTATTGATAAAAATATGGTATGTTATCGCTATGTTTTCGTCTGTTTCTGCAAAGAAACTTAAAAAGTAATGAAGGAGATATAAAAAATAAAATCTAAATTACAATACCAACGTCTATACTTAAACAACTCTAGAAACTAGACGGTTTGCTTGCTACGCAGTAATTATTTCAATGAAAAAAAAAAACGATTAATTTAGGTAAATCCCAATTGAAATAAAATTATAAGATCAAAATTTTGCTGCAATAAAAGTTTTAACATAAATAATTTTTGTATTGTTTGATCTAAATCATTGACATTTTGAGATCAGCTCCTAAAAATTTATTTAATGACATATTCGCAGATTTTTTTACTTCTTATTTCTTTTGTTTGTTTTTTTAGTGTTCCGTACGGAACACTTATAAGATCACTTCGGTGTCTGTCCGTCTGTCACGCCCGATTTTCTCCGAAACTATTTGCTAAAGTTGAAATTTGGAACTAATATAGGAATTGATGGCTTCATCAGAGCCGTGAAGTTTTGAAAGTTATATTTTGACTTAGTTTTGGGGGGTGAAATCGGAAGTGAAAAAAAAAATTACCAGGTCATCGAGTAGGGTGTCAAATGAAAGCTTGTAAAAAGACAAGTTCAAAAATATTTATAATGTAATACTTGCACACAATTCTCTTTGTATTATTTTTAAAAAGTGCGAAAAATCGCTGTCCCTCACCTTATCTCGAAAAGTACTGATCAAAAAATTCTGAAATATTCTCTACAGGGTGTAGATTGAAGGAAAATTATCACGAGTGCATTAACTTTAATAATTTGTCTGGTAAATAAAAAAAAAACACAAAAAATTCGAAGGCATCAGTTTTCACTAAAGATCGGAAAAAAACTTTGTTGAAAACTCATTGGGGATGTTTTTGTGAAGTCACTGATCATTTTATACTTCCGTAACAAAAATTTTTATTTTAAAAGCAATCAACGTACGCAACACTAATTGCGCAAGTCCAACTTGCACTTGACCGATTATTTTATATAATTACTAATTCTTATAATTTCTTCATTGTACTTTTCAGCAACGAGATAACTATATCCGTTCAGTCAAACTTCTACCCGATGGCCGCACTCTTATCGTAGGTGGAGAGGCCTCCAATCTCTCCATATGGGATCTAGCTAGTCCAACGCCGAGAATAAAGGCCGAATTGACCTCATCAGCGCCGGCGTGTTACGCCCTTGCAATAAGTCCCGATTCGAAGGTCTGCTTTAGCTGCTGTTCCGACGGTAATATTGCTGTTTGGGACTTACATAATCAGACACTGGTTAGGCAGTTTCAAGTAAGTAATTGTCAATCTTAGTAAACAAATCTAACAAGTATTGTTCTTAGGTACCATTTTTATTTCTTTTTTTTTTAAAGTTTATGTGTATTTAGGATGCGTGACGCTTTCTAAGAATCAACTACTACTATCTACAAGAAATAGTTCTGGTTGTCAAAATTAGCCATCGATAAAGAAACTACACCTGTTCTTATAATTTGAAAGGTGATTTTGTATTAAAAGGGTTCTAAGTAAACTACATTACTCGATAGATTAACCGCAAAAATGAAAAAGTTCGCTCATATTGGAGTAGCATTTCTCTACTAAAATTTAAAATATCAAAGTATTACTTTGCAAATTCTCTATTGCAAAGGGAGTGTGTTTTTTTTATTAATCTCAACATAAATCTCAAACTAGTAGAAACGTTTTTACAGCTTAGCATTCTCGTTTCTCTATGCGTCACGTATAATTTTTTTTACAGCAAATTAAATGTTTCTGTTTTTCTCTATATTTAGAAGCAATGTTTTTAAAGCTTCTGACAAAGTCTTTTGATGGCCTCGCATTGTCGTGCATTAGCACGAAGCTATCGCCAATAAACCCAGCGTAAGGAACGACGTGTTCCTGCAGGATCCCCTTAATGTACCGGTGAGCAGATAATCCACCGCTACGAGTTTCATCAGTGACCAAAAACCAAATTGGTTTTCGCATACAGTGAGATGCCTTCCCACACCATGACAGAACCTCCTCCGTAGACCACCGTTTCAGTCATGCAGCACTGTGCATGGTGCTCCCCAGGCCTCCTATAGACTCGTCTTCTTCTGTCACTGCCATGTAGGCCCATTCGGGACTCGTCGAAGAATAAAACGAAGTGCCAAATCTGAGTCGTGTTTGTCGGTGGGCTGCTGTCATTTGGGTCTGTTATCTGATCTCTTCAGAGTTAAGTTAGCTTCTTTCAGTCTTCTTCTGACTGTCCAATGACGGACAGCCCGACCGCGAACTTATCGGAACTTCTACTGGACCTCAACGCCGGTCAAGTGACAATTTCTGAGAGTTGTGTTGAGAATGAAGCGATTGTTTCGCTCCTTCTTCCTGATCCTGGTCTCCGTGTCAAGGCGCCAGTCTCTTGATAACGTCTGTAGACTCTGGAGACAACTGACTGACTGGTTCAGGTCCAGTTGCACAGCGGCTACACGTTTGCTATGCCCTTCTTGCAATAGCGCAATGCCGTTTCTTGCGAAGTGGTAGCCATTTTCCGATGACGTAATGTGAGTAGGTATAGCAACGATGTTGACGGCTCAAGTTCCGATAAAGGAATGATAGAAAAATGCAGTTGCACGTGGTTTTATAGGAATGATTAGCATGCAACGAGTGCATTGAGCGAGTAAAAAACGGTTCTATAGAGTAAAACCGTTTTAATCAGTAAAATTTTTTGAAAATTCAAATGTTTTTCGTATTATTTGAAAGAGTAGAACATCAGCATTCTAATAATCTCAAAAATAATACTACTATTTGAAAATTAAATTCAAGGATCGGTGTTAAATAAAGCAAAATCGTTTTTTTTTTTTGCTCACCAGTATATATATATATATATATATATATATATATATATATATATATATATATATATATGTATATGTATATGTATATGTATATGTATATGTATATGTATATGTATATGTATATGTATATGTATATGTATATGTATATGTATATGTATATGTATATGTATATGTATATGTATATGTATATATATATATATATATATATATATATATATATATATATATATATATATATATATATATATATATATATATATATATATATATTGTATATATTATAATTCATGGATTAACAATATTAGTCCTGCATATATGTTAAGTATGTTTAAATATATATACGTATGTACATACCCACAGAAATACATATACATACATACATAGTCAAACACATATACATACGTACACTTACATATATTATATACACATTACATATTTACACTTAGCAATGGTTGTGTTGTATCTTGGTTAGTTTGTAATGTATGTTGACTGAAATGCTTAACTTAATGTCAAAGATACATGTTAGGTCTACTCAGGTTACTATTTATACACAGATTGCTCGAAAATAGATTTATAAAGTACCGAAACAAGCGAACAGATGCTAATAGAACGGCATCAGAAAAATTTTCTTTGGTGATTATACTGTATAATATTTTAGGGTCACACAGATGGGGCCTCCTGCATAGATATAAGTTCAGATGGTACAAAATTGTGGACAGGAGGATTAGATAATACAGTACGTAGCTGGGATTTGAGAGAAGGCAAACAGTTACAGCAACACGACTTTAGCTCTCAGATCTTCTCGTTGGGTTATTGCCCGACTGGGGAATGGCTTGCTGTTGGCATGGAGAATTCTCATGTTGAGGTACGTTGATAATGCATCTTTTATTTTTATGTAAGTTGAATAAAATTACGTTTCGGCTATGATTGCACAAGGCATCTTTAGAGTTCTTACTTTGAATTCCTGGTTCTAATCGCAAAAGTAAATATCTCTGACGTTGCCTCGTAAGTGAAACATCCGAGAGTCAGTCCACTTGGCCACGATTCATTAACTAAAGCCATGTAAGTTGATATATTTTGTTAATGCTTTATCGAATTAATACTATGAAGATATTTGCTAGTGAAATAATCTCCACTACCAATTACCAACGAATATTAATCCTAATTACAATGAGTAACTTACTCAGTTAAGATTTGACTAATAAAAATCGGCCAAATGCAAGTCGGACTTGCGCAATTAGTGTTCCGTACCGTGATTGCTTTTCAAATAAAAATTTTTGTTGCGGAGGTATAAAATGATCAGTGATTTCACAAAAACACATCCCAACTGAGTTTTCAAAAATCAATATCTAGGATTTGGACACAAACTTGTTTGTGATAGCTACAAAACCTTTCTGTAACGCGAACTTTTATATCATTAAGGAAATTGTAAAAAAAAACATTGTCTGTCATGGTTCTGTCTCTAGTAGAACTAGCATCTTTTATCATTTGTATAAGCCTACTGCTATTCAGATAGATGGAGAGACTGTTATTAACACATTCCAAATTTTTTTTTATTTTTCATCATCTTAAAGTGCCTATTCGGTTTGAATGTTCACAATCATTCTGGCTATTATTACTTTATCCACTGTAGCTCTGAAAAGACCGGTAGTATTTGTTGAGAACCAATTTCACAGATTGTTTAACCAAGAAATAGGTCTGCGTCCTGGTCCCCTTTTTCCAAATACCTTTCCTTGGAGTATTTGCTGCAGTAATCCATATCTGTTGGGATTTCTCATTATGCGTCCTAAATACTTCAATTTTCCGACCTTAACAGTTTCCATAATTTCCAGTTTCTCGTTCATACGACGTAAGACATCCTCGTTGGTAATATGGTCAGTATACGTAAAAATGTTTCAAGTTTCTTAGGAATGGCTTCAGTCAGCATCCAAGATTCCACACCATAAAGAAGGACACTGAAGACATAACATGTTAGGAGTCTCACTTTCGTGCTCAATTTTATTGCTGAGCTTTTGAAAAGTGATGTCATTTTCAGGAACACTGCTCTAGTTTTTTCGATACGGCAACGAATTTCCTGTAAATGATCCCATTGTTCGTTTATCATAGTACCTAGATATGAATATTGTGGAGTTCTTTGTATTTGTTGATTGTTAACCATCAACAAGGTAGCAGGAACCGGGAACTTGCTAATTAGCATGTAGTTTGTTTTGCTGATATTAAGTTCGAGGACGTATCGATTACTGACCCATAAGATGTTGTAGACCCTTTAAATTATCACCCATAATCGCCGTATCAGCATACGAATATTCTTTATTCGCTCCCCATTAAGCAGTATTCCGTCATCTGCTTCTTCCAGTACCTCTCTGAAGATTTGCTCAGAGTATATCTTAAACAATAGTGAAGACAAAACACAACCTTGCCTTACTCCACGCTCAATCGATATAGCTTCTGAACGCTTCCCTTCTGGTTTAATAAATGCCATCTGGTTCCAGTAGAGGTGTCAATAATCCGCAGATCCTTTCCATCTAGCCCAAGGTCTTTCAGAATTTCGACCATTTTGTGATGTTGAACTCTTATCAAAGGCCTTTTGGTATATACGTCACAATTGACGTCTCTACATCGCCGAATTAAAACCTACTTAGAAAACAAGGCCTCTCTGGTTCCCATGGCATCAGGAAAACCGAATTGTGTAGCTGACATGTTTTCTTCACACAACTTGTATGTATGTTCTTCTGTGAATGATTTTCAGAAATTTTATTAAAAGATGGCTTATGAGGCTAATTTCGTTCGATATTTTCCGCATTTTTTAGCACCTGTATTTTTTGGGATCGTTATAAACTCGGAACACCGTAAGCCACTTAATCTCATCCTCATCTAAGAGCTTAAGAAACTCCCCATGGAATTCATCGGGACCGGTGGCTTTTCCATTTTTTAGTTCATTTATTGCAATACGCACTTCATCGGTGGTAACCCGGGCCCAAACAAGTTTATTGAACATTGTGGGTGATCTGGTCTTGCATCAGAAAATAACTCTGTAATATAGTCTTGTCATATCTTGAGTTTCTCTTCTTTATCGATAACTTCGTTTCCTTGATGAACTATTAAACGTTCATTTGATTTCGTTCTACGTTCATCAGTTGAGTTTTTGATTTTTCGATAGATGTAAAGCTATCATACTTTACCTGTAACTCCTCTATCCCTTTACATCTTTCACCATTCCACCTAACTTTAGCTGTTCGAATTTCTTTCTGTATTTGTGTGTGTAGTCTGCTATATTCTCTTTTGTTACCTCTGTTTTTGTGTAACAGTCTTTCCTCCATTAGTCTTAGAATGTCATTTGTCATCCATTCCTTCCTTTTATGTGTTTATTCCATAGTTAGATACTTATTCTTTAGCCCCTTGTTATTTTATTTAACTTTTCTATTTTAGATTCTATGCCTTCGTTTAGATCTGTGTCTTGGAATTCTTTATTAAGATCTTTTTTAATGATCAAAGGTAATGCACTCGTGATAATTTTCATTCAATCTACACCTTATGGAGAATATTCCAGAATTTTAACATAAAATTGTATGAACTATGGTAACCATGGTTTTAATAAGGATATTTTTTTGTTTTTTTGAGCTTTTACAGCTCGTAAATTATTTAAATATTCAGCAAGTACTTGGATGGAATGAAATATTGCGCCAAAAATAAGAACAGGGATTTTTCTTCTAATTTAACAAGGACTGCCACTAACAAAGAGGATCAAATTATTTCAATGATTTTTATGCAATTTTGATGAATTGAAATTATATGTATCTACTTATTACAAGAAAAAGTGGATTCCTTCTAAAAGGTCTCTCTCTCACTTCCTTGATTTTTTGTAAAACATGTTCTTTTTTAGTGTTCATACGGAACACTTATGGGATCACTTCGGTGTCCGTCTGTCTGCCTGTCTGTTACACCCGATTTTCTCCGAAACTATTTGACATAGAAAGTTGTAATTTGACACAAATATAGGAATTAATTGCACCATCAAAGCCCTCGTTTTTCTCGAAAAGTACTTATGAAAAAATTCTGAAATATTCTTCATAAAGTGTATGGCGAAAATTATCACGAGTGCATTACGTTTGATAATTTATCTGGTATAAATCTATGAAAACTATGTGCCTTGAAAATATGGTGGCGGTATATGTTAATAAATACTTTTCAGTACATTACTGCTCACGCATACTATTTTATACCTTTTGATTAAGAAAAATTTAGCTAGTAAATATTTGTTTTACACTTTTATTACTTGGATTTAAGATTGATTTACTATTAGGTAGCTAAGACTGCTAATTAACTTAGCCTAAGAAAGAATTTTATTGGATCTTAAGATATATACATGCCAGGGACCTAATTAAAGCCTAGGTAAGAATTTTATTTTATTTTAAAAGCAATCACGGTACAGAACACTAATTACGCAAGTCCGACTTACATTTGGCCGTTTTTTTTTTACTTTTTCTCCTTTTTATCAAACTTGGATATAATAATGCAACAACAAAAATAATTCAAGTGTCCCTTTAAAAACGATGCTTTCTTAATGACCAGTTAAGGAGTCCTGAAACATGTTATTTCTGATCCTATGTTATCTATTGAAATAATGCATTCAAGAGAAGTGAATGGAAAGAATGTTGTCTTTTGGTTAACATGACTTCTCAGACACAAATATTTTAAAATTCTGCATATATACACATTTGCTAATAAGTAGACATCTAGTATATCAACCAAAAAAAAATCCTTATTCTGTGTAAAAATTGTAGAGTCGGTAATGCCTGAAATTTTTACATT
Source organism: Pachyrhynchus sulphureomaculatus (assembly GCA_019049505.1). NCBI lineage: Eukaryota > Metazoa > Arthropoda > Insecta > Coleoptera > Curculionidae > Pachyrhynchus > Pachyrhynchus sulphureomaculatus. The sequence continues at coordinate 140,507,418 of CM032454.1, read as the reverse complement.
TTCGTATTGTCTCTGACAGTAGAACTTATTACTTTATATCTAAGAAACAAATTTAATTATTGAAACCCCATTATATAGTATTTTTGAAAAGTATAGTAAACCAAGCTTATTAGTTGCAATGCTAAAAATCTGCATTGATTTCAGGTTCTCCATGCGAATAAGCCGGATAAATATCAGTTACACCTTCACGAAAGCTGTGTCCTGAGTTTAAGATTTGCTACCTGTGGTAAATGGTTCGTCTCTACTGGAAAGGATAATCTGTTGAATGCATGGAGAACACCCTATGGTGCCAGCATTTTCCAGGTATTGTATTAACAATATTTGTATATTTATAAAACATCGGCAGACTTGCAAATTTTTGGAGTAGTTTAGGAACGATCAGAAAAAATTTGTCACAATCATTACATTCAATCATAATATTTTTGCACTTAAGTAATTGTTCCATCCATAGAAATATCATTGTGAATATCAACTAGAAAGAGAAAATTACTTTAATTTGTTATAAAATCTTCAGGGTCTCATTAGTGATAGTGAAGCACAGATTAGCACTTTTTTTTCGAAATTCCTATCGATACAGGAATTTTCTAGTAAACGATTTTCATAATACCCTCATATCATATATCTTTTGTATAATAAAAAGGTAAACTTATCGGATATGGTCAAACCACATATAAAAATTTTACTGTGTAATATATAAACTTATAAAATGACACTACTAATAAGGAATTTTTGTTAAGCAAGTCAAATGCTCATTGAATATAAATTACTTATCATTTGCTTGGGCTGTGCTGATTGTTTAACAATCTAGTTGGTAAAGTTATTTACCCAGTACTCTATTACAATAGTCCGATATTAATTACAAAAAGATTTGAGCATAGTAGACCAAGAGCCGGGAACGTATTTTAAGTTGTCATTTCAACAGTCGTGAAAATTTAGGTACTAAATCTTATATACTTCCTGAACAATAAAAGTCGATTCTGGCAGCCCCCTGCGGCCGGGGTATACTACCGCCAAGGTTACTAAGAGGGTGAGAAATAAGATTTAATTTATTTAAAGTAAATTTGTATGAAAATGAAATTTCAGGACGTTATTTCCGATAGCAATTTTTATTTATAAAAATTATTACCAGAACATTTCCTCTCCTAAATGTTGACAGAACGCTGTAAATGTTTATTTAAAAAATACCATTGTTGTTATTTTAAAAGTCTTAAAATTTTAACAGAATAAACAAAATACATGTAGAACGGGTAATATAAGAAGCCAGAACAAAATTCCATCACTAACTGTCTGCCATAGCGAAAAAACGTTCCTACGTTAGTGCGAACGAGACTGTTATATAGCGGCCTGCGGGTTAGAGAGAAAACGTATATGGAGACTAAAACGGGCTAAATCTATAAAATTCAACAAAAAATTTATTGTAAAAATTTAAAAAAAAAACATTTATTGAATATATCAAAAAATATTAATTCATCTTCATCAACTTGATCATCATCCTGATTGACCCCATCCTCAATAGATATGTAATCATTTGAATCTCGATTTGACGTATTAATATGTCATCATCTGTAAAAGTATATATATATATATATATACACGCGCATACGTAGATGCCGACCTACAAAAGACGGCGACCGTACGTCGATTTCTCAGTTAGCTTCGAGTGGCAGCAGCAGCAAGATCACAGTATCAAGTAGCAGCAGCAGCGGGAGCACTTGAAAATGCCAAATGAGATTTTGGCGAAACGTCGTGCAAATTCATTGTTACATGAACGGATTGAAATCCGGAATTTTAATGTATTACATATATAAATACACATATATATATATATATATATATATATATATATATATATATATATATATATATATATATATTATATATATATATATATATATATATATATATATATATATATATATATATATATATATATATATATATATATATATATATATATATATATATATATATATATATATATATATATATATATATATATATATATATATATATATATATATATATATATATATATATATATATATATATATATATATATATATATATATATATATATATATATATATATATATATATATATATATATATATATATATATATATATATATATATATATATATATATATATATATATATATATATATATATATATATATATATATATATATATATATATATATATATATATATATATATATATATATATATATATATATATATATATATATATATATATATATATATATATATATATATATATATATATATATATATATATATATATATATATATATATATATATATATATATATATATATATATATATATATATATATATATATATATATACTGGCCATCATTTAACAACCAACCATTGTCTTCTGGACTCAAACTTGTTGCCATCTTCAGATGTGCATTCCTCCAAATTCTTGCAATATATTTGGTTTTCCACTTTTCAATGACCTTCGAAACGATGAGAAAAGAATGAAGAACTATGTGAAAATCTGAGAATACTCAAAGTGGTACATTCTACGGAATCTCGATATTTTTCACAGTGGCCTTCAAAACTCGGAGAATAATTCCTATGTCACAAGTACAGACGAATCTCCCTAATTGTAACACCTCCACAGAATTAACAAAGGGTCATATATACATACATAATTTAAGATTTACCTTTAATGTGGTTCATCGATCTCCATTATATGTTCTCTCTCTAACCCGTAGGTTACTATATAACTGTCTCGCTCGAACTAAAGTAGGAACGTTTTGCGCTCTGGCAGACAGTTAGTGATGGAATTTTGTTCTGGCTTCTTATATTTCCTATCCTACATATATTTTATTTACTCTGTTAAAATTTCAAGACGTCTAAAATAACAAAAATGGTATTTTTTTTAAATACACTTTTACACCGTTCTGTCAACATTTAAGAGGGGAGAAATGTTTTGGCAATAATTTTTATAAATAAAAGATACTATCCAAAGTAACCTCCTGAAATTTCATGACTTTTACTTTAAATAAATTGAATTTATTTCTCACCCTCTAAGTAATTTTGTGGTAGTATACCCCGGCCGCAGGGTGCTGCCAGAATCAACTTTTATTGTTCAGCAGGTATATAAGATTTAGGATCTAAATTTTAACGACTGTTAAAATAACAACTTGAAATACGTTGCTGACTCTTTCTCTATAGGAAAAACTTCAGAAACCAAAATCGACCTTGTTATAGCGTCTACCGTGTGTGCAAAACTGTACCTTATATATATATTTGCGTGAGAGTTAATACGAGTGTAAAATGAAAAATAGTTGAAATTTAACAGAAAAAAAACACTTTCTTTATTCAGTTTTTTGTCGCAAAAGTCTTTACCTAGTTTTGCGACACGAGTCTGATGATTCATTCATTACATTACTGCCTTTTAAACAGTGTATGATGCTCGAAAATTTTTTCTCATTTGTATCAGTCCTCATACAAATGATGCTGCCATATTCTGGACTTTAAAATTCTATTAATGTTTTTTTGTCTGTTTTAGTCCAAAGAATCTTCAAGTGTTCTCAGTTGTGATATCTCAACGGACGATAAGTACATAGTGACGGGCTCAGGTGACAAAAAAGCGACAGTTTTACGAAGTGATATATTAACAATTTTAGTGAAATGAAATGATAGACACGTGTAGTGGGACCAGACTAACATAATCGAAAAACATCAATGTGTGCAGTGTTACAAATTTTAATTTGTTGTAAAAAAGAGACTTTTTAAAAAAAGCACAGGATGGTTATTTTATGTCAATGTTTCTTTTTTCCACAGAATATTTTAAAATTTTATTCTGACATTGAAAATAAAACTTTATGTGACAAGTATATCTGGGTGTGTTTTATTAAGGTACTTATCCAGCTAAGGTTATTCTAAAATTAGACTCATATTTTTCGTCAGCGTTAATTATCTTATCTACAATAGTTTTTCCCAACACTTAGTCGAAAATTGAGTTGTTATAACATAATTTCTCTGATGAATACCCAATGTCACATAGAGGGTCCATGAAATTATTCTTGTTAACAATTTATATTATAATATCTAATTTTCTGCTAAATAATTTTAAGCCTGCTATAGTTGAACCAGGATTTGAAACAAATAAATGTTTTTTTTAATTGAATTTTGCACATTGGCTGTGGCTCATTCTAAACTCAAAAATAATACAAAAAAAAACAAATCTAAAATTTAGAGAACAGCTAAGTGTAACCAAATTACTTCATATTGACAACTGCATTTACGTGATTAAGTGAAAAAATGGAACAAAAAGGCACAAATAATTCCCGTTAGTTTCAGTAATATTAGGTAACCCATCAAAAAGTAAAATAAATTAATTGTGAACGGTAAATAAATACACAACAAACATAAAATGTTAAAAAAGACCTTAGACTTACCAAATAGTTCGTTAATGAAATTCAAAATTCTAATTTCCTTATGACACACTGATATATTACAGAAATTTCAGTTATTTAATAATTATTGCAGAATAATTTTTTCTGAATCTTGTTCATACATTTGACATTTGACAATTTGACATTCGCCTTTTAAGTTTTTACAAACGACCATTAGATGGCGCTATTAAAATGTGACATTACCATTGCTGTAAAATTTGATATTTGTTTGTTAAAACAGTGGCAGCTTAGAAATTGGCCGAGTAGTTTGTTTACAGTGAGCATTTAAAAAAAAACAGTTTTGTGAACAAATGGAAGTTTCACGTGAAAGTTTTCATTGGATGATTTTTTACGATTTTAGTAAAGGCCTAACACAACAACAGTGCCTCGAATCGATTTGATCAACTTTTGATAATGAATCCCCATCAGAAAGGACTGTTTACAATTGGTTTGCAGAATTTCGTCATGGTCGTGCTTCCGTCAGTGATGAATTTCTTGAAGGTCGACCAAAATCGGTTGTTCCAAAAAACATCGATGCTGCGCGGAACGTGATTGAAGAGGCTCGGCATGTGACTTACTGTGAGATAGAGGCATTCTTAGGCATATCAAAGACTGATCTGTTCCCGATGGATTCGTAATTTGACCGAAACTCAAAAATAGGGTCGAGTCAGTTGGTGTACGCAAAAAATTCAACTTAGGTCATGCAAAGTTCGTATACGACATCGTAATAGGAGATATTCATACCAGCAGAACACTTAGCAACAATCAACTGTTTGGGTGTTCCGAGATGAACTGAATCCATCAAAAATACTCGTGAATCATTTCTAAGAAAATTATCGCTCGTTTCTTTGGTTATACTGGACATATTGCAACCACTGCTTTAAAGGATCAAATCAGGAAAAACAACCGAGAACGTCGCATCATTCTTCATCATGACAATGCCAGCTCTCACATAGCACGTGAATTGATTATTTGACGGAGAAAAACATCGAATTAATATTTCATTGCCCGTATTCACCTGATTTATTGCCTAACGACTTCTTTTCGTTCCCGAATGTCAAAAAATCCTTCCAAAACCGTGTTTTTGAGATACCAAATCAGAGTGGAAAAAATGTGAGAACCAATAAAACGATTGTACCAAAAAATTTTTTCTTTCGTTGTTTTTGTAAAAACTTAGGTAGCCGTCGTACCAATGAATAATGGAAAGCGGATTTTAATTATTAATTTGTTTGTAAAGTCTCATAAATAAGACCCATACAAACATTATTTTGATTTACTTCTGTTTAGTTCGTATGCTTTTTTGATTTATGAGTGATGGATTCATGCATTCACCATTTTAGTCTTTCTTTAATATTAAAGTTTGTTTTAAGAAATTGCCAAACTAAAGCGTCTTGTGTGACGTAACCAGTTTTTTTTCTAGAAAGTTAGTTCAGGTTTGTATAAAACAAAATCAAAACAATACAATCTGTTGTTTCGATTAGAGCGACAAACTCAAATTGTTTTGACTTTAATATCGCATTCGACAGTCGTCTATGTAGGTTACGGAACAATTCTAGGTAAATAATACTGTACCTATAGTTCAACAATGGACCTTAAGTTTGAACATTTGAACGGAAACCTTATTCACTATTATATATAAAGGATCAGTAAGTAAATGTTTGCAGCAGCTATCAAAAAACAACTAAACCAACCATTCTGCGTTTTATTTATTGCGTCGTACAACCTTTCAGGTCTATTAAACTTACACCGATATACGATATATTTTTCGTATAAAACTAGATAGAACCTTTGCGGCGTATTTTTGCTATCTCGCATTTTTAGGCCCTTACAGGTACGTGTCAAATTTGTCATATTAACAAGAATTTAAACATCATTTGTCTAATATTGTCTTAAGACTTTTACAGAGACTTACGCGCGAAAATATAGTCATAATTTTGTTATAGGATTATCAAGTATCTATTTTTTGTTGTAAAATTACGATTTCTGCAAAATTTTCGGGACAACCAAATTTTTAAAAGTAAATTTTTTGAATGGATAATTGGTTTTTAGAAAGGGGACAAAATCTTTGAATCGACTTTCATTACAAAAATTTATCTTTTAATAAGATTTAGAGAGATTTAGTTACGGTAAGTACAAGTTGAACTAATTAAGCAATTAAGATTTATCTGAACATAAATTTAACTTTGTAACTAAGATTCTTAGGTGAATTTTGGCTAGTCATGAACAGTTGTTACTTTAGATGGTTTAAATAATCCGAAAAAACCCTTGATTAATCTAGTTTAAAAATTACCCGAACCTTGGCGCTTAAAGATTAAAATTGAGGTTAATCCTATTAAATCATAAATAAATTAATCATCATCAATCCGGTTTTTTTTTTTATAACGTTCTTCGCCTTCCGGTTCTGTTTCCATCCTCTTCAATCTTCCTAATCTCCGGGTCTTAAATTTCTCTCTGACATTGCTCACTGAACACCTCCAAACCATGTCGCTCGTAGTCTCCCTCTTCTCCTCCTTTCGCTTGGTACCCACTTTAGAACCATCTTTGATATTCGGTGTTCTTCCATTCTTTCCACGTGTCCGTACCATATAAGTTGCCGTTGTTGAATTTCCTCAATAATCGTGGTTTTTACTTTTATTACATCCCTTATCCTTTCATTTCTAACTCCAAGTTACTGTATGACAAGATGCTCTTAAATACTGCATTATAAATAAGGTGCTTTCTCTGTGATGTTATGCTCGTCAACCACAGAACAGAGTTTAAGTGTCTTATGACCGTCTTTCCCTTACTTATTCTTCTCCACTTCTATTTCCGTTCTATCTTTACTTATAATTGTTCCGATATATATATATATATATATATATATATATATATATATATATATATATATATATATATATATATATATATATATATACAAATATATATATATATATATATATATATATATATATATATACAAATATATATATATATATATATATATATATATATATATATATATATATATATATATATATATATATATATATATATATATATATATACTTTGAAGTTATGTGATTAAAAATAACGATTCAACCAACCACAAGGTTCATCTGTATCCTGTATCGACCACCAAGCGATACTAACTTTAGAGCACTTTTCGCTTCTCTTGCAGACACCATCGATCATTTACAAATTAACTATCCGAATGCCGAAATTACCATCCTGGGCGACTTTAATGTCCACAACACCAACTGGCTTAAATATTCAAATACTACCGATGAACAAGGTCGTGAAACCGAATCATTTTCAATCAGTTGTGGCTTAACTCAGCTTATTGACGAACCAACACGGATCCCTGATCGAGACGGGGAGTTCGCCAGTCTTCTCGATCTGTTTTTAACCACCAGTCCAGAGATTTACACGGTCAGCGTAAATCCGCCATAGGTTCTTCCGACCATAAACTATTATCGACATCGAGTATCCTACCAATCAGTGACAGAGACGCGCCTAAACCGCGCAAGATTTGGCACTACAAATCTGCTAAATGGGAAGATCTCATGGAATATTTTCGAACTTTCCCTTGGTTAGACGTTTGTTTTCGATCCGATGACCCATCTGACTGCGCCAAGGAGGTTTCCGATGTTATTTTGGCCGGTATGGAGGCTTACATCCCTTTTTCGAAGAAATGCCCTTCCAACGGCAAGCCTTGGTTTGACCGAAAATGCAAAGAAGCTGTTGCTTCTAAACATCTTGCATACCGACATTGGCGTGAAAATCCTAACATCATAAATCGTAACACCTTTGTTCGTGCCAGGAACAGATGCAAAGAAATTATCGACGAAACTAAGGAAGCACACAATCAACGGATTAGAAACAAACTTCTCGCTTGTCCCGACAATTCCAGGTCCTTTTGGTCAGTCGCTAAGGCAGTTAGTCAAAATTTCACCAAATCCACCATACCACCACTCACACGGCCAGATAATTCTATTGCAACGACACCTGTTGAGAAAGCGAACTTGTTGGCTGAACTCTTTGCTTCACATTCTACTGCCGACTTCCAAGGAAAAACACCACCTAATATCCCATAATGCAGTCAAGGATGCCCGATAGTGTCTTCAGGCAGCGTATCATAAAACGTATTTTGATGAAGCTAGACACCAAAACGGCTTCTGGCGCTGACGGAATACCTGCCATAGTTTTCAAAAACTGTGCGAGGGAACTAACACCAGTTTTCTCTAGACTTTTCAACCTATCTTATAGAAAGGGAATATTTCCTTCCTGCTGGAAATGTGCCACAGTTCAGCCAATACCTAAAAAAGGCAAGAAGACCTTGCCAAATAACTACCGACCAATCGCACTGCTTTCAATAATATCGAAAGTCATGGAAAAGGCTATCAATCAGCATCTTCTAAAATATCTTGAAGGATAGATCAACAGGAGATCTCCTGACTTATGTAACACATGTTTGGAACAACGCAATTGAACACTTTGGAGAATCTCGATCGGTTGCTCTTGACATATCCAAGGCATTCGACCGTGTTTGGCACGATGGGCTGTTGACTAAGCTACGTTCTTATGGAATGTCTGAAAAGTTCTGTTTGTGGCTCTCATGTTTTCTCAGAGAGCGTTCGTTGCGAATTGCAGTCGACGGATTTCTTTCTAACACCTTCACTATCAACGCCGGTGTACCCCAAGGCTCCATACTGTCTCCTACTCTCTTTCTCATTTATATTAACGATCTGCTGGAAAAGACCGAAAATCCAATGTACAGCTTTGCAGATGACAGTACACTTGTCTCTTCATTCACTTTGAACGCTCGGACATCGGCTACTCAGACGAATATCCGCAGACAGCAGGAAGTCCTTCAACTTAACAAAGACCTGGAAGAAATTCTATCTTGGGGTGACAGTAACCAAGTGGAATTTAACGCTACAAAAACCCAGGCGGCAGTTTTTTCTAAAAAAGTTAACGTTGCTGAACCCGACATAGTTATGTCGGGGCACTCCATTCCCCTAACATCGTCACTCAACTTGTTGGGCGTTAATTTGGGAGCAAATATGCCCTGGCATGAACATGTTGCAGGCATAGCAAGGAGAGCTTCTCAGAAGTTGGGAATATTATTTCGAACCAGAAAGCTTTACACTTCACAACAACTGTTAATTCTTTACAAAGCTCAAATTCGACCAACTATGGAATACTGCTCCCATGTTTGGGGCTCCGCTTCCAAACATACACTGCATTTGTTGGATTCTATTCAGAGAAGAGCTGTTCGTCTGATTTGAGACCCGGAACTGACAGGTGGCCTTGATTCGCTGGAACATCGAAGAACGGTTGGCGACTTGAGCCTATTCTACAAGTATTTTCATGGAAAGTGTTCGAAGGATGTTGCCCGTTTAATTCCTCCCAGAGCGAGGCATGTTAGAAGTACACGTCATGCTAATACTTCACATCCGTATGAGGTTCAGCTTGTTATTCCTCGTA
>CM032454.1:140415018-140495018 GCA_019049505.1 Pachyrhynchus sulphureomaculatus | reverse complement strand
AGAGTTGTCTGTTGCTTTGTGACAGTACATATTAACAACCCAGATTATAGATTATACTTTTATTTTGTTAACTGACACATATAATAAATGCGCAAAACAGACATAATTATGAAACTAGATATAACACAGATCTTGTAATTGAGAAGTGTAATTTTTAGTTATATCCAAAGAGGTGTACAATATTCTTCCGTTAAAATATTTAATAGTTTTCCAGAGAGCGTTCGAAAATTACCGCAAGTAGGAGCCAAAACAAAGATACGGTAGTTTTTAGTATCAAAAGCTTATTATACTATAGACAGTTTCTTTAGTGATTCAGACAGACTTCACTTATGAATAAAAATGTTAATTTTATTGCTACTTGTTAAGGATGCTTTTCATCTTCCGTTGACTGTGTTTAATGATGTCTTCTGAGCCTTTTGTTTTTGTCATAAACATATGTATGTGTTTTGTGAATGTTCTTTTACCTTTTTGTTCTTTGTCCAATGTTCCATACCATTTTGTGTTTATAACTATTGTTATTCTTGGAACTAATAAATGATTATTATTGATATTATTATTATAAAAAAAGTTGCACTAGGCGTGACTGCAGTTTCGTAGTATTAATACATTCTCGAACGCAATGAATAAATTATAATCAAATGAGGTATATATATTATTTTTGTTGACCATTAAAGATTAGAGGTTTTCTCCTTTATTTTAATTACGGTCAAACAGGTTTAAAAGTGTTTTAACACTAGATATAAGGAACATTACGCTTCATACAGACTTACAAAAGAAAATTCTAATTTGGCCAATCATTTGGCAAAGGGTAAAAAAACCAGATTATTTAGAAACAATCGAAATTTACAAAAACTATAAAGATTCCAATATAAATCTATTAAATTTACAGACCGATATTAAAAATTCCACACCTTTAAGCCTGTTTGGCCGTAGTTAAAATAAAGGAAAAAAACCCTAATTTTGAATGGTCAACAAAAATAATATATATATATACCTCACTTGATTATAATTTATTCATTGCGTTTCAGAATGTAGTAGTACTGCGAAACTGAAGTCCAATCTAATAAAGTGTATAATTTCAGCTAATAGAGAAGATAGTAAGTAACATTATAATTGTAAGAAACAGCTGAATATTTACTAAATTTATACTTTAATAAGTTATATAATTTGCTATTAAACTTAACAAGTCACAACACCGGTCTGTATCTGCAGTAAGTTTTACTACCAGACCATATGTAGATATTCCGTTTTTTAGCAGTGTTGCACGGAAGCGTAGTAAGGTTTTTTTCATAATACAGGATTGTAATTCTGTCCAGTGTTTTCTACTTATCATTACTGCACTCACTGAAATTTCTAATGGATCATTGATTTGGCGGGCGGGCGCCTGTGGGCTTTACTTTTTGGATTAAAAGGAAAAAATGACAGAATTAACAATTATTTCTGTCATCTTTTTCATCATAGGAATAACCGAACTCTCCTTATGCCTTTTAAATTAATGATATTTCAATATAAAATATTGTTAGTAAATAGTACCTGATATTACTACTTCAATGCTAGTACCAATTATGTTTAACGATATTAACCTTCATTTGAGTCCGAATGGACTCACCCTTAATTATATCCTAATTTATCTGCTCGTTCGGTTTTCCTGCAGGGTTGTTTTCGGTACTTTAGAACTAAGTTTAGTACTTATACTTTCAAGGCAATTTTAGTTTCAAAGTAAGGAAATTATCAATTTTACCAATTCAAAATTTTTAAAAATACTGTTCAATTTTTCCTTTGTTTGTTACTTTTTCTCTCAGCAGTTTTGATGGTAGATCTAATTTTGTAGTTACGAGCTGCTTGACTAAAAATATTAGTTGTTAATCTATAGCTGTACGAGTAGCAAAATTTGGAAAGAACACTTTTTTTGGATTTCAAGCAGAGCAGTAGTCAAGGCTGGATTTAAGTTGCCAATAATGACTTACTTTTTATGGTGCTTGGGCATTACTACAACTTGATGTAACAATCAAAGGCGTAATTATCTATGTTAAAGAGTTTTATCTACGCTAACCGTTAACTTTCTATGAGAAAATCGGATTAAGGTAACAAGAATGCTTGAGTGGACAAGCTTGTTTTAGTTCTATATATGTCTTTCATCTTCCAGTTTAATGTGTTTTACTCATAGGTGATGTTTTATCTTTATCCCTGATAGCCATGCTGAATCCAACTTTATAAACTCTAGGGCCGGAATTCGTAGTAAATTTGAAGAAAAAAGTTGGAGAGGGCAAGGTTGTAATGAAGTTGGCAGTAAATTCCTACGCAATTTGAGTACAACTTGACTACAAAAAACTGTACAAGTTATTGGAGTGAACTTGTACAAAAGTACATATTGTAGTACAAGTTTGCCTACAACTTGTATTCAATTACCGGCCTTAAATTTCGATCAACTTGTATTCAAATGTTGCTCACCAAAAACTTACCGTAAACTTGGCGTCAAATTGACTCCAAACTACAGATGACCAGGATTTTGTAGTGCAACACTGGATATCCGGGATATTATTTAATTTTTATAATGCATAGGTAACAATGTAATTGACTCGTTCCTTACAAAAAAACTACACTTAGATTACCTCATTTTTACAAAACTGAACAAAGGCGTCCTTCTCGTGCTTTAATTCCATTTCAGTTCACTATGATTTGCATGTACTTTAAATTTTTATGTGTTAACAAAGAAAACAATTGTTAATAAATAAACTGATAAATTAACTTATAACTGGAAAATATCTTCTTGATAAAGTGATGAATGTACAAAAAAAATGGTTAATGTAGTACCAAGGCCAAATATGGTACCAAATCTAGTATCAGCAATACTTGTTGGGCTTGAAACAACCCTGTTTTAAGTAAGGTTATGTTCGTTGTTTGCAAGTTTGCCACAAGTTATGTTGGTGCACAAATTCAAGTTTTATCTTTTTTTTTTTTAATTTACAAAAGTTTAACGCAAAATATATTCTTAATTGGTTTATCCAGAATATGTAAATAAAAAAATAACTTTCAAATCAAAAAAGATGGATCATCATAATCAACACATAGTCACCCTAGCGAACAGCATAATTGGCGTAAGCATACTAGCTATGCCATATTGTTTTAAGCAATGTGGTATTTTGCTAGCCATTATCATACTTTTATTTAGTAATCTACTATCACGACTGTCCAGCCATTTTCTAATTAAGTCTGGTATTATTGCCCGAAGAAGAACATTCGAATACCTTGCTTATTACATTTTTGGAGGATTAGGAAAATTTTCTATTGAAGTTGGAATTATTGGATTTCTGATTGGAACTTGTATAGCATTTTTTGTAGTTATGGGCGATTTGGGACCTGAAATTATATCAGAAATAACTGGACGAGCCACCAGCAATACAATGCGAACCAGCATTTTAATGGCCCTGGCTTTATTCTGTGTTTTGCCATTGGGACTTCTTAGAAATATAGACAGTTTAAGTGGCGTTTCCCGAGCTACCATTGGCTTTTATGTTTGCTTGATACTGAAAATTGTTGTTGAAGCATTGCCACATCTTTTTTCTAGTGACTGGATTAATAAAGTAGAAATTTGGAGACCTGCTGGTGTTATACAGTGCTTACCAATATTTTCTATGGCGTTATCATGCCAAACTCAATTATTTGAAATATATCAAGTAGTGCATAATCCTACATTAGATAAAATGAATCGTATTGTAAAAGATGCTATTAATATTTGTACATTGGTTTATTTTTTAGTAGGATTTTTTGGTTATATTGCTTTTGCCAATAAAAGTTTTACTGGCAATATTCTTTTAAGTTTTGTGCCCTCATTGTTGACTAATGCAATAAAGATTGGATTTATTTTATCAATAGCTTTTAGTTTTCCATTAGTAATATTTCCATGTCGAGCTAGTATTCATTCATTAATTTATAGAGAAGGATATTCAATACATGAAGGTGTTAGCAATTACATTCCAGAAGGAAGATTTAAGGGCCTTACATTTATCATTGTGTTTGTCTCATTAATAGTTGGAATTTTAATACCAAATATTGAGTTAGTGCTAGGATTGGTTGGATCTACGATAGGAATCATGATATGTATCCTGTTTCCTGTTATCTGTTTTATATACATATCACCAAAAAATACTAATGAGAGGCTTTTAGCTAAATTAGTTTTGACAGTTGGGTTCGTTCTGATGATTTTGGGTACCTATGAGAATCTACACAGCTTGGAAAAAATTGAATCATCACCTGTTGTAGAAAATTTAGTTACTGAACATAGAGAATTAAAAATAATAGATCCTGTGGCAAAAGATCTTTCTAAAAACGATAAAGTTCAATCAGATGATTTAATAGTTCGTGATCTAAGTAAAATGAAAAAAGATTTTAATCAGTCAAAAGCACATGTAAGAGTTAAAGTGACAGAAAGCCCTGAAATAAGGCATGAGCCACCTCAGCCAGTCGAGCCACAAGACTCTCAACCAGAAGAAGAAAAAGGAGAAGTAAAAGCACAACATGAAAATGCTTTAAAAGAAAATGTATTAAATGTGATACAAAATGTGAATAATAATGTTGAAGAGGATCATATTGAACAAAAAGAAAGTGACAAATTACTTAAACCAGATAACTTAGCAGAAAATTTACTGGAAAAAGGAAAAATTGGGATGCCTGAAAAATATATGGAAAAGGGAATTGAAAAACTGCAAGTAGACAATACCCAAAATAAATTAAATAATGAAACTAAAAATGATCAAGTTGACATTGAAGCAATAAAGAAAGATGATAAAGAAACATTACTTCAACAAAAAGAAGAGAAAAAGGAAGACCCACATCTTGAAGAACATAAAATTTTAATTGATACTATACAGAAACAAAATGAGGTTCAAGAAGAAATTGTGAAACAACAAAAGAAATTAATCGAAGTGATTGAAAAACAGCAAGATCAAAAAGCTCAAGAAGAAAAATTAAAAGCCGTTAAGGAAATTGAAATTATTGCATTACAAGCGATAGAAAAAATTAGCAGTGATACTAAAAATAATGAAAAAATTGTTGCTGAAGTGGAAAAAAAAAATGTAAATAAGAAAGTTAATTCCAATGAAATGGCTGAAAGTAATAACAAAGTTGAAAAACATCATGATGTAGAAATAGAAAATGCAAGATTAGAAGATCTAAAAATTGCAAACAGGTTATTGGATTCAAAAATTAAACAAAATAATATCACAACAAGAAAAACACTCATAGATAATAAAGATAATAAAAATGAAGTTATGCCTGTTATCGATGAGGGAGAAAAAAGTTTTAATAAAAACTTAACATTAAATCAAAAATCGAATATTAATAAACAAAAGGACATTCCATTACCTAATAAATCTGATAGTTTAAATAATACCGCACCTTTATTTTTAAATTTAGGACCAAAAAACAGGAGTGACAGTGATTTGAAAGAAATAAAACCTATTGTTCCATTGCCAATAGTAATGTTAAACGCCAAAAATTCAAATAATAGTTCTAAAAGTTTCAGTGATAGTTTAAGTAAGTTAAGTGAGAATGAAAAACCATTAGATAAGCAAGGTGATAAAAATAAAGACGTTTTAGTTGATGTCCAAGCTAAAGTTATGAGAAGGGACATTCTTGCATATATGACAACCCAAAAAAAGCGTTGAATATATTTACATCCTTAATTTAAGAACTTATTCTTTTTTATGTATAACTAATTCTGCTTGTTATTTATTTGCTTATACCTTTATTTTTTACAAAATGATCCTATGTTTCTTCTGCCCAGTGGTAATTTGTCTCAGTCTCTGTTTTCTGTCATTCTACTTAGGTGTCCATATCATATTTGTTGTCTTTATTGTCCATTCATTCATTTTTTCCGAGTTGTATTTACTTCTGCCTCCACTGGTATTTTAATCTCAGCATATTTTAATTAATTCTTTGTGTCCAGATCATTATTGATCTTTAGCTTTATATATCCTGATGCAGTTTCTGTGGTAATGTGCCTATTTCTCCATATTAAAGTCTAAATATCTTGCCACTTTATAGCTCTCTATCTAGTCCTTAACTTCTCTTTCCATTTCTCCTTGTGTGATGAAATTCCCAAGTTGGTACTCTGTATAACTTGTTCAATAGTTCCAGTTTACATCTAATTGGCTCTTTAGTGAATTGTTAATGATTTAGTTATTTAGAGCTGAGATGATCATGTTTTGTTACTAATCTCTGTAAGGTGTTTTCATTTTGAGCCTTTAGTACTGCAATGTATGCATAACAAGTATTTTTATCCTTTTATAAACTGTAGAATGAAAAATTGTCGATAGCTTATTTTTTTTCTATAAAGGAGTTTTTAGTTATTTTAAGTAATTAATATTTTCAATTACAATAATGTAAATTGTAAAAATAGCAACTATTATTATAATGCATTTAGGCAATAATTAATTGCTGATTTAGATAAAATAACTTATTTTTGACTGTGATTACTGTAAATTGTATTATAGATATATAAACCTTAAATGTAAAGTTTATAGTGAAAAAACTATTTATTGCATTCTTTGTTATGTATAAATAAAATAAATTGTTTTCATAAAAAAATGTATTTTTTCTAGTACCTACTTAAGTGATTATTTAAGAAATTGGTAAAGTGATTTACTCAATAATTTGTATTTGCAAGCAGTTCTAATATAAGTAATGAGTTTGACTTTACAAGATTAAAAAAACTGGTAAAGTGATTTTCTCAGTAAAGAATAACTCTTTACTTACGGTTTCTGTTAACATGGAGAATGATGAGAAAGTAACACAATTTTCATATTTTTGGATCCTGAAGCAATCCCCCATGACATATGAAACAATCCCTCTAACTCCGCTCGCTCACCGCATTAACTCCAATAGGTTTAATCATATACAATTAAAACTAATGAAAAAATAACACAATAACTATGCATAAATTTTATTATCCCAACAAAAAAACCAGAAAACTCCCATAGTCATACATGTGGACACCTACTCTTTTTCACCCTCTCTCTAAAACAATATCGCTTAAAATATAGTTTTTATCCAAACTTTATGTTAGAAACTACGTTATATTTAACGATCCCTACTTTTTCAACCCTTTTCCCTGGTAAAATTGAGAATAATGAAAAAATGAATTAATTTTCTGGTTTTAAAACCCTAAAAGAACATGTAACGTGACATATACGAAGAAGCAACCCTAACTACTTCATTAACCACTTTTATGCTTGACCAAAAATAATGAAAAAATATCACAATTCTTAGATTCTTCGATTACAGGAACTCTGAAAAGGACGTATAATACAATATGTACAAAGAAGTCAGTTATGTCTAAAATTTGTTCATTATCATAACCAAGAAAAATTCATGTACGCGACCCTGAAACGTAAAAAAATGCAAAAATCCTGAATAGTATTGTTTTCATAAATACGGTATTATTTCTCTTTAGCAATTAAAGTAAAGATTACGAAACATCAACAAACACCATTCGAATTAAATGGGATCTTACCTGTGGGTGGACCCTACTATGTTTATTAAAATGGCCGAAATATGGGTGCAGATTTAAATTTACAACGTGTGAAGCATAGGGAGTGTGACAGAATTTTTTAAAAATATTATTAACAATGGGCAATATTTGCAAATGGGCCGGTACAAATCCTGTCTAAACGAATTTCACACTCGATGAAAAACTTTTAAAATCAAATCTTTTCCTTGGATGTGGAATAATCGATGACAAAACTATCGCGCCCAACATAAAGAAAATTCAAGTAGCATGTATATCGACGGCCGAACTGCGAGCACTAGTGTTCGCAATTGGGACATTCAATAGTAGAACAGGGAAAAATTTATGTATAAAATGCTTTTGTAAAGCCGGTGAAGGTGAATAATGCAAATATATCCTCGCAACTTTTTTATATTGTTCTCGGTAAGATTCTAACCTATAAAGGTCTAATATTTACATTTCAATTTTTGTATGAAAATTAATTTTTTACAATTTTTCAACCGCCTTCTTAAAGATGGAGCATCTGAAACGCAAAGAATATATTTAATTCCAGAATATTTATACAAATATTTTCCATTGTCATTGATTGTAACATGATACGTTACAATCAATGACAATGAGAAAAATTTTAACTGGTTTTTAATTAAATACCAATTCACTTCGGAGGTTAATATTTCATTAACTATTTATGATTTTGAATGAATACAAAAATAATTGAGACAGTATTTTATCAAAATAAAATCTGAAAAATGTTATAAAAAGGAATTTTTGTTTGATGCACGTACACAAATTACAAAGAAAACAAAACAAAACAAATGATAGTTCAGAATAAATAATTTTACTTACCTGGAAGAATGTAATCATCTTTTTTAAAATGTTTAGAACAAACTTTAGCATCAACTGAGATTTTTTGTTTAATTCAAAGAACTTTTTTTCTACACGTTTAGTCTGTCAGCTTTTTCCACTTGCCCAAATGCATAGTAATATTTAAAAACATTTAAATTTACATTTAAATCTTTTTGCAGGCGTCTTTCACAATTGTAAACACAGCATAAAAGTCTTTTTTTTTTGATTTTTCACGAAAAGCAAAAATTTTTTTGGTTGTTCATTTTTAAGAAAATTTTTAATATTAACTTACACAAACGTTTATGATAGATTTAAAAATGCACCTCAAGTTTAATTCCTGAAAGAGCCGCGAGATGTCGTATTGAATAGGTAAGATCCCAATTGTCAAAAATCGAATTTCAAGGTTATGGTGACGTCAGACTTTTTAGGGAGTTATATACAACATTCATCTATGTTAAATGTACCACAAGTACGACGTTTCAATGTTCTTGAAATTGGAAGCCTGACGATACATAGGAATTGACAATTTTGGAACAGTGTTTATCAAGTTTTTATAGTCTAGAAAATCGAGTAAATTTTATTTAACTGCCTTATATAAAGTATTTCTGATTACTGGTTGCATTGAATTATATTTTTTTATTTTCTCTTTGAAAATTCTCCTCTTGTAACATCGGTTTTTGTCGTGTTTGACATATGTGTGGACGTCACAATTTTTGCCTGAGTTTTCTGTTTTATTCTCGTTTTAAATTTTATCTACCAGAAAATACAAATTAACCAGAGAAAGCCAATCTAGTTTATGTCAATTATTCATGAAAATAAAGGAAATTAAGCATAATTTAATAAAAAGAATTCTTATAATTTATTTATCCCAATGTTTCTAATCCTAAATGACTAATATGTAGCCGGAATTAAATTACGTAAAATGTCGGTCGGATCAAGAATCGTTTCTGATACGTGTTCCTGATTCATACTTGGCGCGCAAGCCACGTGACCTGGCCTTGATACGCGAGAGAGCCCGCCCCCTCCACTAGCCCATCGTTTCTGTAATGTCAGCCGTCGAAGTCTAGTTGTGGTCTAGTTTATAAAAAAAAATGGTATTTGCTGCGTTCTTTTCGCGAAATTTGGCCCATGTTCGCGAAATAAAGTGACTTATAGTATAAAAAACAAGTTTCATTTACAAAGAATGTTAAAAACTTGGTGTGGAACCCAATTTTAACTTGCAAAAGTAACAGTTCGTTGTCGTATGGGCGGGTTCGGAAACGGTGGATGATGTCGATATTCTGTTGTTTATTGCCAATGTTTCTCATGTACGCTCACTGGATGTAGAGTGGCCGTTTTATGAACTCATGATTCGTTTAATTAGCCTCAATTAAATTTTTGTCGCTAATAATTGCAAAGCATATAACGGAATAGTTGAGCTCTTCTCTCAGTTCTTTGCCGAAGAAGCAACATGTGACCCCAATCTGACATGTTTCCCTTGTGAATCAACCCCTGCTTTGTTGTTCTATAATCTTAAAATAGTTGACCGTGAAATAGTGTGAGAAAACTGCAATAATAATATAAGTTTGACTTTGTATCTTGTAAGAAAGCTCATATTTTTGTGAGTCAACAGTTTTTAATTTTGAAGGTAGGTATTTTGTTTGCAAATTTTGAAAATGAAAGTGCTCCCTTGGGCTATAAATGTTGCAAGATTTGTTACAAGACTAGAGAGTAAAGATAATATATAACTATTATATTAAATATTTTTGCTAATTCAAAATACATAATATATGTAACTTACCTCCCAACATTCTTGTTATTTCTTTAAACCTTAATACTAAGTGTAATAAAAAAGTCTTATATGTAAATATAAGTCTTGAGAAGCTAGTATGTGCTAGTTTAAAATTTTTGATCCAAGTCAGTCAGGTTACGAGAAGTTGATTGGCCTAAAATAAATAAGTTCATTTCAAAAAACCAAAGTATGTTCATATAGATAAAAAGAAGTTAGATAATGGCTGCTAGGTTCCGGTGAGCAAAACAAGAAATAGATTACATACAGATATTTACTATAAAAGATTTACACACAGCTCAGTCAAGATACTCACATAGGTAAGCTGTGAAAGTCCTTAAACATTTTTGTTTTCTCAGTATCTTTTACTTTTACCTTTGTTTAATCAATTTTTAAATTATGAGTATACACAGGAATGAAACCTACCTTGATTATTCATCAGAAATATGTTTTTTTTTCATTACACCAATGTCCTATAGTGGGAGTTTTGCAACATATCAAAATACAAAGATGTTGGCAGTATGTTAACATACAACTTTTAGTTAGTGTAGTAGGTAAATTTTTACATTGAGCTGTAATTAAAGGGACCACCATTTTATAACACTGTAAATAAAAGGGCACAGAGAAGATGTTTATAGCAACCAGAATTTGTTAGGATTCACAAAACAGAAAATTAATTCTGTGCTCTTTTTTTTGTTGTATTGTAAAATGTGGTCCCCCTTAATTACAAACAACAATAAATATCTTCTCTATGCTCTTTTGTTTACAGTGTTGTAAAATGGTGCCCCCCTTAATTACAAACATAATTATTTTATTGTCAATAACAAATTTTTGGTCGACGACCACAATTTATTGAATTTGGTATAACATTTACAGAACCCTTAAAAAATATTTCTTGAGCCTATATAGAATTGAAAAATTGCTCATTGAAATTTTTTAACTGTCAGTTGACTGATCAAACTCGACTATATAGCTAGGAATAACAAGTCAATCTTTAACTTTGAGAAAATCCAGTATGCGTATTTGTCATTAAGAAAAATACCATTTTAAAACCCTGTAAATAAAAAGCACACAGCAATCAGAATTTGGCTTGATTAGCAATACCAATCAGAACATCCTGCTAAATTCTGGTTCCCATAAACTTCTTTTCTCTGTCCTTTTCTTTACAATGTAACATCCCGTTTTCTTAATTATTAAAACCCATAACCATTTTCAAACCAATTTTTGAGCAGTAAACACGTTTCACTAGCTGTGTTAGGGTTTAAAAAATTAACCATTTAAGGGGGATCCTGGTTAATTTGTAATCTACATACCCATATTTTTTACAATTGAAAAAAGCAATTTTTTACAAAAAAAATTGATAAAAATGACCTATAAAAATTGTTTAAACAATCATTTTTTAGTGTTCCGTACGGAACACTTATAAGATCACTTCGGTGTCTGTCTGTCTGTCTGTCTGTCTGTCTGTCTGTCTGTCTGTCACACCCGATTTTCTCCGAAACTATTTGACATAGAAAGGTGAAATTTGGTAATAATATAGGAATTGATGGCCTCATCAGAGCCATGTAGTTTTGAGAATTAAATTTTGACTTAAGGGGTTAGTTTTGGGGGATGAAGTCGGAAGTGAAAAAAAAATTTTTTTATTAGGTCATCGAGTGTGGTGTCAAATGAAAGCTTGTGAAAACACGAGTAAAAAATATATATATAATATTATACTTGCGCGCACTTTTCTTTGTATTATTTTTAAAAATTCGCGAAAAATCGCTGTCCCGGGCCTTATCTCGAAAAGTACTTATCAAAAAATTTCGAAAAAATTCTGGAATATTCTCCACGGGATGTAGATTGAACGAAAATTATCACGAGTGCATTACCTTTAATAATTTATATGGTATATAAAAAAAACAAAAATTTCAAGGTCATCAGATTTCAGTAAAGATTGGAAACAAACTTTGTTGAAAACTCATTTGGGGTGTGTTTTGTGAAGTCACTGATCATTTTATACCACCGTAACATAAATTTTGACTTAAGGGGTTTGTTATGAGGGGTGAAATCGAAAATGAAAAATTTTTTTTTTACTAGGTCATCGAGTGTGGTGTCAAATGAAAGCTTGTGAAAACACGAGTAAAAAATATATGTATAATGTAATCCTTGCGCACACTTTTCTTCGTATTACTTTTAAAAAATCGCTGTCCCCTACCTTATCTCGGAAAGTACTGATCAAAAAATTTTGAAAAAATTCTGGAATATTCTCCACGGGGTATAGATTGAACGAAAATTATCACGAGTGCATTACCTTTAATAATTTATTTGGTATTTAAAAAAAAAAAAAAAATTTCAAGGTCACCACTTTTTAGTAAAGATTGGAAACAAACTTTGTTGAAAACTCATTTGGGGTGTGTTTTGTGAAGTCACTGATCATTTTATACCACCCTAACAAAAAATTTTATTTTAAAGACAATTAACGTACGGAACACTAATTGTGCAAGTTCAACTTGCACTTGACCGGTTTTTAAGTAATTAAATATTCATATCGAAGATAATTATATATTTTCGAAGTATGATCAGTTTCAAATTGTTCCGTTTATTAGCTTTTGAGTAATCATACACGCCAATTCTGAAAACAGGATTTTGATAAAAACATGTTTAGAGTTTTCAATACAAAAAAATTGTGAAAAAACTGATGCTTAGCATAATGTTTCTGCCGAAATAATAGTGAAACTTATGTATAGAATGACTTATAAACTTTCTATTTAGTGTTTACTTAACAGCTGCTTGAAGAAAGGGTAGGGGGAGCTCTGAAACCATTATAGCTTAATACTT
Organism: Pachyrhynchus sulphureomaculatus; assembly: GCA_019049505.1. Taxonomy (NCBI): domain Eukaryota; kingdom Metazoa; phylum Arthropoda; class Insecta; order Coleoptera; family Curculionidae; genus Pachyrhynchus; species Pachyrhynchus sulphureomaculatus. Next base: position 140,482,077 of record CM032454.1, on the reverse strand, counting down.
TCTAAGGCAGGCTCGCGCTATTGTACTTGTTTGCTTGGAAAAAGGCCTGGCAGGTGAATTTGAGTTTGTACTTCGTAAAAAGGAAAGTAGCCTTGTATTCTACAGATTCTAAGGAGTATTTTAAAAGAAAAAAAAATGTTCAAAAAAAAAATTCTAGATCAGGATCCTCCTTAATTTCAGACCCATATACCATTTTTCAAATGGTTTAAAAATTTGGTAGGAAACCTTCACAGGTTACATAGCTTATAGTTATAATTTTTCTAGATTTTTCTTGTATCAGTTAAAAAAATGTAGCTGAGATTTCGCCAATCATCATATTGGTTTCTTCAGAACTTGTTCTGAAAAAGGACTTCCTCTGAATCTAGCAGTCAGTTTCATGCTAGATTATGAAAAGGTCAGTTTGTGGAACAAGCTCTGAACAAGCCTGCAGGATAATTGGCAAAATGTCATCATCACTTTTTCAAAGGATACAGGAGAATCTAGACGAATTATAGCTATAAGTTTCTTGAACCTAGCTGCATTGTTTTAACCCATAAACTTAACAAGTTTCATATTGATATGGACATCAAAAATATCACTATATTATCTTTATTCTGTTTATGTTACTGTTCCAGTTTTGATTACTACTTAAAGCTTTTCTGCATAGTGTATAAAAATCATCCTAAACTGTTAAGAAATTATAACAAATAATCAAAAGATGCTTTGAAACAATGATAACTTCCCCATCATCCCTTTGGAATAATTTGCCCAGCGCTGTGTTTCCCACAGAGTACAATTTACAGCGATTCAAGAACAACGTTAATCGCTTTTTTCCGCACTCGTGCCGCTCCTGGAGCGCTTTAGGGACTTCCCTGCAGCACGTGTGCTAGACCAATAAAAAAAAAAATAACTTCAATTTTTTTACATTGAACATTCTGTGTATTATTGAATTTTTGAATAGATTGTTAGATAATAGAATATATTTAAAACCTTGTCAACATTTATTAAACATAATAATAATAAAGAATAATAATAATAAAATACATTTATGAATCAAAACAAACAAATAACTATACATATAATGTCATAAGTATAACAATAAATAGCACTTCACTTACAACAAATGTACTTTAAAATCCTATGACTATACATAAAATGGTAAAAAAAGTAATGAAAAGATACTTTAGGTTTTGAATATTTCTCAGATATTCTCACAGTGTATTAAAATCTGTTATGCAGCTGATTAAGGGGTAAAGCTACTCCAGGTCCCAGGAACTTTTTTCCTGGGGGTAATTTTGGGAATTTTTTCCCGGAGTATAATAAAAGCAGCCAAAACTTTATTTAGAGTACTTTATGGAACAAATATTTAATTGTACAAAACCACTTTTTTTAATTCAAAATGGCTGCTTCAGAATCCAAGATGACAAGGCACCTTTTATGCGAGGTCTGAAATGAGCGAAATGTTGCTCCCGTAGATTTCAACCTAGAACAAAAAACCAAAAATTTTCATTAATATATGTCAAAAACTGGTGGATAACATACGAAAGTTTGAAAATATTGTTTTTTTTGAAAAAACGGTGCACATTTGAAAAAACATTAATTTTTCACCCAAAAATTTCACGAGAAATTGTTTATAAAAAGGGAAGTTTATAACAAAATCTGTACGCTTTCCCTTAGATAATGTATCTGAAAAGTTACTTTCAAAAGGTGTCATTTCATCCAATTTGAAAAAGATGCCTTGTCATATTGAATTCTGAGGTGGCCATTTTGAATTAAAAAAAAGTGGTTTTTGTACAATTACTTTGTATTTGTTTCATAAAGTACTTTATATAAATTTTTGACTACTTTTATTATTCTCTTGAAAAAAATTCTCCCAATTAGCCTTTTTTTCCCGAGACCTGGAGTGGCCTTACCCTTTAAAGCGCTGTTATGAAAGGAGGTCTGATGAAGTGGTACAGCTAAATTATTTTAACCTTTTGTGAGATATCTCTGTTTCTAAAGAACAGGTTGTTGTTCATTTTTACAAACATAACAAGCATACACCAATAAGTTGGTTATTTTAATATTAGCCAAGCCATAATGTTGGCAATTTTCTTATTATTGAGACAAGCAGGTCATCTCCCCTTGTGGAGTAGTGTCAGACTATTGATAACATGAGCAATTTCAGAAGGTGTTGTGGGCTTTAGGAAAAATGAGACAAATACCTCATCAGTATTTGCCTAGGGATTGATTCCATTAGGAACATCCACAAGCTTACTGTTAACAATTTAAGTGGCAAAAAGATTAGCTAATATTCTTGGGTTGTAATACTATTGTTTCCAATTTACAAATTAAAATTCTTTTTGTCTTTGCTCGTAATGCTGTATTGGCTAACAATTATGTTACCACTGAGTGGTCTATAGATCTGTTCAGATCTACTGTCCACCATGGTGATACACTTTATATATATGTTACATTTTTGAGTGTTCTGTTCCGAACACTTATCAGATCAGTTCGGTGTCTATCCATCTTTTATTCTTGAGGAGTTCCCATACTGTCTTAATGTTTCTTTCTTAAGTGTAAATGGCGTAGTAATAAAAATTTTATGTATTAACAGTTGTATAGTATTGCTTTAATCAGTATAGTAGCTACATTTTTTATTATATCAATTATTGACGTATGTAATTCAGTTTTTGTAATTTAGCATGAATAAATATCTATCTATCTATCACTTTCTCTGTCAATTTCTCATGTTATAAAAATTTGTTTTTATTTTTATTTATTTATTTATTTTTTTTTAAAAAGATCTAAAGAATAATGAACAATAAGTATTACTACCATACTGAGTAGTAGAATAAGTATTACTATATCACAATAAATGAATATGAAAGAAATAGTTGATGAAAGTGTCATCAGGTCATATTGTTAGACTATTCTTTTGTTATGTTTTTAATATTGAGAAAAAGCTAATTTTATTTGTAATTATTTTTAATAAAGTATATACAAGGGAGGAAGTAAATCGAGCCAAATTTAGTATATTTTTTTAACTTATATATGAGGAAAGTATTCAGTAAATAACTACTAATTTTTATTTTCATTGCGATAGGGAAGTATTGTATTCATGATAAAATCATTCCATCAAATTTTCCCGTTTCTTCACGGTTCGGGATCCCTATAGATTTTTTGTTTATGTGCATAGCACACGCGCTGCGAGGAAATTCCTAAATCGCTAAGAGAGCGACACGTGTGCGGAAAAAGCGATTCACGTTGGTCTTGAATCACTGTAAATTGTAGTAGGGTTCTAAAAGTTTGAGGTCTCCATATAAAAGACTGCTTGAAAAGGGTTTTATGGGAGTGACAAGCTGAACCTCATACAGATGTGAAGTATTGGTGCGACATGTATTCCTAGCATGCGCCGCTCTGGGAGAAATTAAGCAGGTTACATCCATCAAACACTTTCCATGAAAATACAAACGGATCTCTTCTGAATAGAATCCAACAAATGCAGTATGTGTTTGGGAGCAGTAGTCCATCGTTGATCAATTTCAGCTCTGTACAGAATTAACAGTTGTTGTGGAGTGTAAAGCTTTCTAGTTTATAATAATACTTCCAGCCTTTGAGAAACTCTTTTGCTATGCTTGCAACAGGTTCATGCCAAGACATTTGTTCTCCGAAATTAACGCCTAGAAAGTAGTAGTCTTGGGGCACACCGGCATTGACAGTGAAGGTATTAGAAAAAATCCTTCTACTGCCACTTGAGCCTGAGGAAACACAAAAGGCATAAACAAAACTTTTCAGTCCGTCATGCCAAACATGGTCGAATGTCTTGGAACCAGAACCACTCGAGATTCTCCAAAGAGTTCAGTTGCATTGTTAAAAACATGTATGACATAAATTAGAAGATATCCTGTTGATCTGGTAAAGCCAGAGGTTAAAAAATAAAGTAAGCATCTTCAAAAGCATATACTCGACCCACACAAAATTATTCCTGGCATCATCTACCTGCAGTATTGTTTCTTTAATTAGTTATTAGTGTTAGTTATTGTAGGGAACACTTATAGGATCACTTCAGTGTCTGTCTTTCTGTCCCACCCGATTTTTTAAAATATTGTGTTTCAAGAAGTTTTATTAAGTAGAATTTTTATTTATTGTTACCCATAGTATGTGTAATAAGCTACAATGAAATATAACGCCAAATATTTGTGTGAGGCCATATACCTGCCACCCCTGCGACTTCAGACCAATTTTGAATCAATTAGGAGGTTGATTGAAGTTGTACAGTTTTGAATTATAATCACAGTTTAGAACTGCATAAAATTCAAAACCCAATTAGAACTGTTTCAACGTCGTTTTGCTACCGATTTATAGTCGTCAATTGATGTTTCGTTAACAAATCTGGTTAACCAGACGTGTGAGAAGCTATTTTGCCACAGCTAAAAATAGGCATATTTTCATATTCAGCAGGAGCATCATTTTCAACAAGGTAACATGTTTTTAAATTGAATGCTGCATCCACAAGGACACCAGAGATGACTATCAGTTCCCACCATTCTTTCTGTTTTGAGTAGAATTCTTATATTTCCTTGTGGATCCACCAGCAAGTGTACCTTCATTTTGTAGATAATGTAAATAGAAAAAGATCACTGACAAATGGAGGATCCACTGCTGAATATAAGAATTTGCTATTGGAAAGAGTGCTTGGATGAATAATACATTCTCTCAAACTAGAAACCTTTTGTGGAACAAACATTAATTATTGTAATCTGATTTTTAAGTTTCATTATAAACGTTAAAATGGATACAGAATTGTATGAAGTCCATTTCGTATCAGTAAAACATGAAAAAGAAAATGTATTTATCAATTCTTCTTCTTCGTCAGCCCGTCGTCGTCCACTCCTGAACGTAGGCCTCCTCCATCCCTTTCCATGCTCTGCGGTCCTTGCATCCATTATGTACCCGCATGCAGCCTTATTTCATTCCGCCAACGGAGCTGGGGGCTGCGCACCGTGCAGATGTTCTTGGACGCCAACACAGAACCCGCTTTTTCCATGTTTCGTTAGGACGACGAGCTATGTGTCCTGCTTACTGCCATTTTAGTCTTGCTGCTCTCTCGACCACAGTGGTGATCCCCCAGTCCTGGCTCTGATGTCCTCATTCCTTACTAGGTTCCTTAGGCTAATGCCGAGCATCGTTCTCCCCATCGATCTCTACGTTGTTTACAACTTGTTAGCCCGTCTCTGAGCCAAAAACAAATTTATCAATTACTTTTCCATTTTAGGGTTCTTATTTTTCAAAGTGATTTTAATCCACTGTACATCAGCTGTCAGTCATTAATCCACCAATTCACCCATGAGGGAATTCAGCGCTAATTATTAGATTAGACACCGCGTAATGCTTGTCATTCTTGTCATCTTGGTTAACTAGATGAGCTAACGGAACACCACCTTAGGTATAATTTTTATGAGATGCGAAGGAAAAGATAAGCAAAAAATTATCTCAGTTATTTACTAAATTACTTTTAATCGTTTTAACAATAATTATTATTGTAACTAATTTTATTCATTAACAAGAATTCTCATTGAATTATAAGTACTTCAAGTTCATAACTTTTACATAGATAGAGATATAAGATTCGTTTTAGTTCTGATAATTGTTAAAATAATTAATTGTTGTTTAGGTTTTTTTAGATACAAAATTAAGAGAAATTTATGTAAAAAGACTGGTCAAGTGCAAGTTGGACTTGCGCAATTAGTGTTTCATAACGTGGTTACCTTTAAAATAAAAATTATCTACATAATAGCCAATAAATAAATCTAGCTCAATCTAGAATCTAGTGGTTAAAATTTAAAACAAATATTTACTGCCTAAATATTTGTTTAATTATAAATAAATAAAATAAAATTATTTTGTCTTCGGTACTTATCTGTTGGTTACCATACATATTTATATTTCATAGCTCTTAGTCCCGATTGAATTCCCAATTGTCGGAACCTTCACTGTTCTCTCATGCCAGATAGTTCTTTTTTAATACCAGAAAAATTATCGGACGTAAAGTATTCGTGATAATTTTTATTTAATCTACACATTATTTAGACTCCAGAATTTTTTTTAAAATTTTTTGATCAGTACTTTTCGAGTTATGAAGGAGGACAGAGATTTTTGGCTATTTTTTAAAAAATAATACAAAGAAAAGTGTGCACAAGTGTTACATCATATATACATATTTTTGAATTTGTATTTTCACATGATTTCATTTAACTCAATGACCTGGTAAAATTTTTTTTCACTTTTTATTTCACCCCCCAAAACTAACCCCTTAAGTCAAAATTTAATTTTCAAAACTACACGGTTCTGATTGGACCATTAATTCCTATATTTGTGCCAAATTTCAACTTTCTATGTCAAATAGTTTTGGAGAAAATCGGGTGTGATAGACGGACATCGAGGTGATCCCCTAAGTGTTCCCTACAGAACACTACAAACTGTTTTGAATATTGTTAAAAACCTTTGATCTATTTGGAAAAATACCCCAAATACATCTAGAAACTTTTTTCAAAATAAGAAATTTCAAAATTGCGGGAAGTGCCAAAGTTAACGCCTCACAAACAGTTACTTGTTATACTACCGTCACGTAGGATGAAAAGTTTTTGGTCTAGCTACTTAAAACACATTTTTTTTTGCGAAATTCGACTTTATTCATCAACATCCCCACACCTTCAAGACCGATACAGTCAGTCCAACGCTCTTCTAACGTTTCTATACCTTTCTTACAAAATAGACCCCAGTTTCGGCGATAACTTCTTCATTGGAACCAAATTTTTTCCTTCGAGCATTTTTTTGAGGTCTGCGAATAGATAATAGTCGCTGGGGGCTCAATCTGGAGAATATAGTGAATGAGTAAGCAATTTAAACTTCAATTCATGCAATTTTACCATCATAACGATTGATTTGTAACACGGTGCATTGTCTTGATGAAAGAGCCCTTTTTTCTTGTTCATTTAGGGCCATTTCTTTGCGATTTCTGCTTTCAAACGCGCCAATAACTTTATATAATATTTGCTATTGATGGTTTTTTCCTTCTCAGCGTAGTCGATGGAAATTATCCCATGCGCATCTCAAAATACAGAGGCCAAAACCTTCCCAGTCGACTGTTGTGTCTTTGGTAGCTTCGGGTGACTTTCACCGGCTGTTGTCCATTCAGCTGATTGCCGATTTGATTCCGGTGTGGAGTGGTGGTTCCATGTTTCATCCATTCTTACATATCGCATGAAAAAATCCTTTTTATTGCGCTTAAACAGGTCCAAACAGCGCTCAGAATCAACACGTTGTTGCTTTTGGTCTACTACTGTGAGCAAACGCGGTACCGATTTCAAACAGAACTTTCTCATGCCCAAATGTTCATGCAAAATATGACCAACACGTTCTTTTGATATCCTTAGGGTCTCGGCTATCTCACGCAATTTCACTTTACGGTCATCCAAAACAATTTTGTGGATGTTTTGATGTTTTCCAGTGTAACCACCTCATTTGGGCATCCAGAGCGTTCAGCATCATTTGTGTCTCTACGACCGCGTGTAAATTCAACATACCAGTAAACGATGAGTGATTATCCAGGGGCAGAGTCCCCATAACACTTACAAGCCAATTGTTTTGCTTGAATGGTATTTTTTCCCATCAAAAAATCAGTGTTTAATAAACACACACCAAATTCGATTTTTTCCATTGTTTTGAAAATATCAAAAGTAACGTCACTAAAAACTATTGTAACTTGTAAAATAATTGTCGAAATGTCATGAAATTTTGACACGTATCGTTTGAAGGTCGGTACTTCTAAAAATCATATTTTTTTTGAAAAGGGCGACATTTATGTGTAAGACCAAAAACTGTTCAGCCTACGTGTTATTGTAGAGAGAAACTAAAAAAGAAATAAAAATTTCCATTACAATATTTTGAGGTATAAATATAAAGACTTTCAAAATCGAGTTAGAGGTCACATTCAGTTTAAAGTAAAACGTAAAGGTAAATACAGTTTTAATATGAATTCTCTCTTTGGTAACCATATTCTGTTTTTAGTGTTTCATATGGAACGCTTATGGGATCACTTCAGTGTCTATCTGTCTGTTCGTCCGTCACACCCGATTTTCCCCGAAACTATTTGACATTGGAAGTTGAAATGTGGCACAAATATGGGAATTGATGGCCCAATCAGAGCCGTGTATTTTTGGACGTTAAGGGGTTAGTTTTGGGGGTGAAATTGGAAGTGAAAAATAAAATTACCAGGTCATGGAGTAGGGTATTAAATGAAAGTTTGTGAAAACACTAGTTCTAAAATATATAGTTCACTGTCCACCCACCCTATCTCGAAAAGTACTGATCAAAAAAATTCTGGAATATTCTCCATAAGGTGTAAATTGAACGAAAATTTATCACTTTTGATAACTTATCTGGTATATAAAAGAAACAAAAATTTCAAGGTCATAAGTTTTCAACAAAGATCTTTGTTGAAAACTCATTTTGGGTGTGTTTTGTGAAGGCACTGATCATTTGATACCTATAAATAAATTTTTATTTTAAAAGTAATTACCGTATGGAACACTAATTGCGCACTAATTATTTGTTTTAATATGGAAGACAACTTTGAACCGTTACAATTTTGCAATGATAAGAAGAAATTGAATTTGCTGGGGAATATAGATATATAAAAAGGATAAAACGTTCCAAGGCCACTCGTTTAAATTATCAAACTCATTTTGGTTTTGACAAATTAATTTCTTCTCTAGTTGAGGACTATAACTAATTTTCTTACACCATTTTAAGAGAATACCTGAATACGACCAGCATATGAGAGGCGTTAATAATTTAGATACTCCAGTTAAAAAAGTGAGGTTTGCACGTGCAATTTGTGACATGTCTTGGCGTGCAACAACGAGAAAGTGGGAGTTTTGAAGCTTTTAGAACGGGTTCTGGAGGCATCTTCAAGAGAAATGTGCTAAAAAGTGAAGCCAAATAGTAATGTTAAAGTCAGTGTTATAACTCGTGAAATCTTAGCCAACTTTTATTTTGAGACTAGATAAGTGTAAAATTTTATTCCATTTCATAATTGGATTGATTTGCTTCAAAGGCGTTAATCCTACTGAATCTCAAATGATTCTAATTTGAAAAGATCTAGTTTGTCCTACTTACTCAACAAGACATGAGCCGCACTAAATCCAATAAGGCTCATGATTTGTTCAACATATCCTTTAGAGAAGAAAAGCACAGGACTATTATGTTGTATTTATGTTGTTATTTAATTTCTGAAGAATTCCACTCGATGTTGTACAAATCCTTCCCAAGAAGAAGAAAGAGGTAAAGAGATAACGCACTTGAATAACATCGTCTTCTTACGAACAGATTTAATGTTAAGAAAGCATTTTCTTTTGACTTTATTGACCTATCTAAAGTTTTTCTTCTTCTTATATGGTGTGTCATATAAGGAGGCATAATATCTGTTTTATCCCGATTATGTCTTCCGATGTGGACGTCCAGCATTCTTTTCACCTTTTCGAAGGTCTGCCCGTAGTTCTTCTACCGCAAGGTTTATTGAGTTTGACTCTTTTTGCCGGTTTGTTGTCGTCCATCCGATCTATGTGTTTATTACATTGTTTTCTTCTAGTCCTGGTCCATTGGATCTTACTTAGGTCTTGTAGATCTGTGCTGCGGTTTTGTCTTGGATAGTTTTTTCATGTATGTATCTAATCACCTTCATTTCTGCTGTCCTCATCATTTGTGCTATTTTATATGTGTCAGCTCTTATTTCTAAAGCATATGAGAGTATCGGTCTCACTGTTGTCTTGTGTATCCTTGTTTTGCTTTTCATTGTGAGGTATTTATTGTTTAAAGTTATTTATTCTTATTTATACCTATTTTAATTTCTGAATTATATTTTATTAGGTTTTTAAGAATTTTATAACTTGTGAAAATGCTTTTGCATGTTCCATCGTCGATAAATATTATTTTTATTATTATTATTCTTATCAAAGAGTTTTTCTTTAAATACTTGAAAGAAATTAACTTTCGATAATATTTTTTTTATTTTTGTAAGAGCAACTATAAAATATAAAATGATTTTCAAAAATAAACATCTTTTGGTATTTTGAATGGTGCCTACGCTGTTACCAATTTATTTTCCTCACATGTTTCGATTTTACTTTTATTTGCCAAAAATCCCGCAAATTTTGTGTTCCCATGACGTAATATTTTGTTATAGAATATTTAATTTTACAGTTTAATTACACAATAAGCATATGGTGGATAGTCATCTACTGTAAAAATAAACGGCGTTCAAGATAGAAAAACCATTCCAAGAAATGTGTCGGCCGAGACAGATGAAACCTGTGTTGATCAAGCGGGGAAAATAGATAAATTTGAAAATTTGTATGGATAATTGTTACCTTCACGATGGAGAATAACAGATATATTTTACAGGTAGGATTTGTTGCGTGTAATGTTAAAAATGTGAAGTTTTTGAAAAATTAGTTAATGTTTTGGTGAATAAGATGTTTCAGCGCGCATTTGTATGTTTTATTATGTGTACGTTAGTAATAATAGTTAGGAACATAAAATGTCTTACACGATTTATGGCTTTTGGAGATCTTCCGGTTCCAGTATCGCTAAAGCTCGGTATTTAATATCTGCAGTTAAACTGTCGATTTTTATTGCCGATACGTTTGTATACCTAATAGGATAAATATACAGGGTGTTCTTTAAGTTTTAAGACTTTTCTTTTAACAGGTAGTTACTAACATAAAAATCAGTTCACGATTTATCCTCTTGGAAACGTTTTATGTTTATTTTTTTATTGACACAACATACCTGCTACAACGAAATCCCTAAATTCGTTGTAAGGGCGGCATGAGTATGGAAATAGCGATTCGCGTTGATTTTGAATAGTTGCAATTTGTACTCGGTAGGAAACATCATGCTGGGCAGTTCACTTTAAAGGAATGAGGTTCTCCATATAAAAGAATTCTTTAAGGGGATGTAGTCATGGAGCCCAAAAAAAAAAAAGTTTTTTTTTTAGGATTTTTTTTTAGCGAAAACGATTCATTATACCAGGTGTACAAGTATGAAATGCGGATTTTTTTTTCTAAAAAAAAACATGTTAAATTCGGAAGAATGATAAAAAGTGCTTTATTCAAAGTATGCTCCATCGCTTGTTATACATTTTTCCCATCTTTCGGGCAATTTGTGAATACCACGCCAGTAAAAATCTTCCTCTTTTGCTGCGAACCATTCATCAAGTCATTTTTTCACATCTTCGTACAAACCAAAGCGCTGCTCAGCAAGTGCGTGACCCATCGATGCAAACAAGTGGTAATCGGAAGGAGCCAAGTCTGGTGAGTAAGCCGCATGGGGTAGAATTTCCCAGCTGAGTGCTTCCAACGTGTCGCGAACTGGTTTTGCCGTATGTGATGGAGCATTGTCATGAAGAAAAATGACTTTGTGTTGCCTCTTTCGGTATTCTGGCCTTTTTTCAAGCAGCGAACGGTTCAAGTCGGTCAATTGTTGTTGGTAACGTTTAGTATTAACCGTTTCCCTAGGTTTTAACAGCTCATAATAGACCACGCCCCTCTCGTCCCACCAAACACAGAGCATCGTCTTTCTGCCAAAGCGATTCGGTCTTGCGGTCGATGTGGATGGTGCGCTGGGTCTACCCATGATTTTTTGCACTTGAGATTCTCAAAATAAATCCACTTTCATCCCCTGTAACTATACGATGCAAAAACGACTTCCTTTTGTACCGAGCGAGCAATATGTCACACGTGTTTTTGCACTTTTCCATTTGCCTGTCGTTCAACTTATGTGGTACCCATCTACCGGTCTTCTGAATCTTTCCCATCTCTCGTAGCCGATTGGAAGCAGCTTGTTGACTAACGCCCAATTGCTCGGCGAATTGTTTTTGTGTTTGCGAATCATCTTCGTCCAACAATGCTTGTAATTCCATATCTTCGTATTTTTTTGGCGGTTTTCCACGTTCCTTGTCTGCAACATCAAAGTCACCACTTTTGAAACGCCGAAATCATCGTTCACACGTATCTTGCGATGAAGCATGTTCACCATAAGCTTCTCGAAGTAATCGGTATGATTCAACAGCAGTTTTCTTCAAATGAAAACAAAAAATTAATGCTCTCCGCGAATGCTCTTTGTTCGGTATAAATTTCGACATATTGAACACACAACACAACACTATGCACACACTTTTCCAATTTATCACTCGTGCGCGTCTGACACTTGTTGATGACACAACAACATGGCGCAGTGTCAAATCTTTATAGCACAAACTGCATTGGTGCACCATCTGTTTTCTGAAATCCGCATTTCATACTCGTACCCCTGGTACAAATCCACCCGTTCCCCTGCGACCTCCTTTTTTTAAAGGAACATTGCTGTGTGCACGATTACTGGGAGTTGGATCTTCTGAAATTAAAATTTCCAAAGGAATTAGTTTACTAGAGGATCAATCTTGTCTTTAAATGAAATATTTAAAGAAAAAAAATCTTCGACTGAATTGCTACGAGTGAACTGCTACAAGTGAACTGTACAACGGTGCTGAACAAAGTCCCAATTGCAAATATAGAACCTTAGAATAGGAAATGTGAATGCCTTGTCCCTTCTAAAAGGACAATTGAAGAATCTCTTTGTTTTATATTATTAAAGAAAAAGTTTAAAATACATTAAAATCGAGTTTCAGGTAGGCCAAGGCTGACCCGAGAGCAGCTGCTCGCTACCTGCTCCAAAAACTCTACGCAATGGCACTTCTTTTAAGCTGCTATAACTTTGTCATTTTTTAGCCGATTCTTATGAAATGTACAGAAAATATTCTTAATCTTCTATCATACTAAAAGAAAATGTAAAATCCAACAATTTTTTGACCCAGATTACTAGATATATCCCCTTAAAAGAATAGTTTGAAGAGTGACAAGCTGATTCTTACACGGATGTTCTGTATTAGTGCGACGTGTATTCCCAGTATGCACCACTAAGGGACTCGAGCAAGGTTCATAAATTGAATATTTATGGAAGAGCATTAACCTTTCATGATTGTTCCAAAACATCAACTTTTCTGTCGAGTTCTGGGTCTCCAATCAGCCAGACAACTATCCAGCAAACGCAGAGTATGTTCGAGAGCCGAGATTTGAACATGACATTATATGTCATCGGTGATCGAAGTATATCCGCTCATGGCCAATAAGCACAGGTTAGAGTAAGAAAGAGAAAATTAGTGGAAGAAAGTATCCTGATATAACTATATTGGGATTAGCAATCTGAAAAACTGCTGCTAGGGGTTTTATAGCATTAAATTCTACTTGGTCACTATCAGACACTAGACAGAATTTCTTCTAGGTCGGCAAGCATGCTGTCATTAGCAAAGCTATAGGTTGAATTTCCGGTCTTTTCTATCATTCCTTGACTGGCATGTATAAAAAAATAGTTTAATGAGGGTCCACCTCTCAATGGACTTCCTTTACTGTTTTAATAAAAATAATGGTGTATATAATCAATTAAAGGTATTTCAATTTGTTTAAAGGTGTGATTCTTATAGATTGAGCAAATCGAAATCCCAAAATTTACATGAATTAAACGATTTGATTTCTCAACGTGTTTGCTGCAAAATTATTTTTAAATTTTAAGTCAATAAAATGATGAAACTGTTTCGTTGTCAAAATTGTCAGTTAATATTTGTTAATTTATCACCTATTAGGAAACCTTTTTTGGTTATATACTAGTTCTGAAATGTGAGATCTTTTGTCAGTTAGACTGTTAACAAATAAAAATAATAATAAAACGTAAATTCTTTATGAGGGTTATCATGACGAATTTTGTTCTCTACGAATCATTCATTTATCGTGCCAGTGTGGAGTCCTGGTTAAACCATCTTTGATTAAACTCGAGACCCACAATTAAAACATTTCTGTATATCAGACCTTTTCAATTTTTTAGAGTTTTAATTTAGGATCTGTAAATTTAGTTATTTATTGAGTCATTCACAAATGAAATAAAAATTAACCTGACAAACTCTGGATACTTCTAAGACTTGGAAGTTTTATTTAAATTGTTTTGAATAACAGAATATTGTGGCGGCTAGATTATCATTTTGTATAATAAAATTATACTTTGAAACACCTTCGTTACACCCGGATCAGGGTATTTTTATAACGGAGTTTTTTGAAAACGTTTATATGGGCTATATTTCGTGAATTAATTGAATTTAGTAAGCACTGAAATCTGTTATAAGGAAAACCTCAACCTAAATAACATCCTGTATTGTCTAAGGAAAATATGGGTCGTATGATAAGTACCTGGCTTCGATCAGAGATGGCGCTACTACTATTTAAAAAATTATATATTTTTCATAAACATAACATTTCACAAGAATTCTGTCAAATTTTCAAGTCGCTGCGTGATTAAATATAACAATTTTTATGATTTTACAACGATGGAAAAAATTGAATATCGAGCAGTGATAAAATATTTGTTTTTTAAAAAGAAAATAAAATGAATGACCTCGGCGAAGTTTATGGGGACTTTGCATCAACAATACAATATTGGACAGCTGAATTTAAACGCGGCAGTACAAGCATCACACATCATAAGTGATTGAAAAAATCGACGATATAGTGATAAATGATCGGAAAGTGATGGTGCGTGAGATTGCTGAGATTGTGGGCATATCAACTGAACGGGTGTAGAACATTTTAACAACTCATTCGGATATGAGAAAGCTTTTTGCAAGATGGGTGCCGCGATTGCTCATAATTGACAATAAACACGCACGTGTGTTAACTTCGAAAGGATGTTTTGGTGATGTTAAAGCTCAATCGGAATGACTTATGGCGTCAAAACAGTGGATTTCAATTGGCGAACCGGCGCCAAAGAAGGTCAAGGCGACTTTATCGGCCAACTAAGTCATGGCCATTGTTTTGGGATGCACGCGGCATATTCCATGCCGATTACCTTGAAAAGGGTAAACAATTAATGGAGAGTATTATGTCAACTTATTGGATCGTGTCAATCGTGCCGTGAAAGAAAAACGTCCGCATTTGGCGAAGAAAAAAATTCTCTTTCAAGATAATGCACGCGTGCATACTTGTGTTATTGCCATGGTAAAATTCCATGAGCTAGGATAAGAATTGCTTCCGCACTCACCATATTCGCCAGATTTAGCCTCCAGCGATTAATTCCTATTTCCGAATATAAAAAAATGGATTGGTGAAAAAAAATTTGGCTCAAACAATGAGGTGATTGCTAAAAGAAACGCCTATTTTGAAGGGTTCGAGAAATCGTATTTTTTGGATGAGATTCAGCAGATAGAAAAACGTTGGACTATGTGTATCGAGCTAAAAGGAGAATATGTTGAAACATATAATAAATTTTACACATAAAAATGTTTTTTTCTTATCGACGCCAGGTATTTATCATACAATTCTCGTCAATTAGGGGTGTCAATATATTTTCTAGAAGAAAAAAAAACATATTTTAAAGCTTTAGAAATAATATCCAGTCGGTTTTGAAGCTAGTTTTGTACTTAATGACTTTTTGTATTTAGGTTTATGTAGGGGCACTAAGTAGCCTCTATGAGGCCTTATCTGTTGAAGCTAGCAAGCAGACAACATCAGAGGAAATAGTTTCTTGTATTGTTGAAAGGCTTTCTCTAAATGAAAATGCTTCCTATGAGTTGGCTGAGGTAAGTAGTCATAATAAATTATTCGTTTTAAAGTAAGTTAACTAAAAGTTTAAAAGAAGGTACTTTTACTTATAAGATCACTTCAGTGTCTATCTGCTTGTTCGTCTGTCTGTCTGCCCGCCTGTCTGTCTCTCCATCCGTCACACCCGGTTTTCTCTGAAACTATTTGACTAGAAAGTTGAAATTTGGCACTAATATAGGAATTGATCGCCTCATCAGAACCCTGTAGTTTTGAAAGTTAAATTTTGACTGAAGGGGTTAGTTTTGGGGGTAAAATCGGACGTAAAAAAAAAATTACCAGGTCATCGAGTGGGTTGCCAAATGAAAGCTTGTAAAAACACGAGTTCAAAAATATATATAACGTAATACTTGCGCACACTTTTCTTTTTATTATTTTTAAAAAATTGCAAAAAATCGCTGTCTTCCCTGAAAAAATTCTGGAATATTCTCCACAGAGTGTAGATTGAACGAAAATTATCACGTACATTAACTTTAATAGCACAAAAATTTTTTTTGTCAATTTACTTCGACTACAATAGGTTATGTTTTTTGGGTCGCTGATCACGAATTCGAGGTCCATTTTAGTCCATCATATTTCGATTTTGCATAAAATAGCCATAACATTGGTAAAAATTAGCTCAAAATGAGATTTTCATCGTTCTAAAGGGCATGGTCAAATTCGCCATATACCCGCCACTCTTGCGGTCTGCAGATATTACTTCAGTGCCCCAAATAAGTTTTGATAGCGACCATATGTTCTGCAGTTGTCAAGTGCCAAAATGCATTGGACCAACCATACTACTTGATGCTATTGGCGATTCTGATCAAAATATCATTTAAGAGCTCTCAAGTTTACTTTGGCAGCTGTCAGGTTTTCTTTGACAACTGTGAAGTTTACTTTGACCGCCGCCATAGAAGAGGCAAGAGTGATAAGAAAACCGCTTATAAAAAATTCAAACAAACTGGTGAACACCAATACTAACTATCGAGCGTTCACTAGGTTAAGATCGTGATGCAGGGCACTTCTTGGTGGATACTATGCCGTGTATGTTGATAAATTGAATGGGTCTATACATGATAATCCGCGGAGCTTTTGGTCTTTTGTTAATGGCAAATGTACGGGTTTCCACGGAATATGATTCTGGATGGCACTGAGGGTAGTGACAACTTTAGTATTGCTAATCTTTTTTCAAAGTATTTTTTCAGCGTGTTTCAAAAAGGTACGGCACCAACTGCTAGAAAAATTTGAACAGTAATCAAATAAGTATTGATTGCCGTAAGATTTCGGTGACCGAGATATACGATTCTATTTGCCATCTGCCTGACAAAATGTCTGCGGGCCCAGATGATATTCCGAATTACTTGCTGAAGCGATGTGTCACTACACTTACGGGGCCATCACGGATCTGTTCAAAAAGTCACTGGATGAGGGATTTTTTCCAACAATATTTAAAAAAAGTCCAATTTACAAGTCTGGAAACAGGAATGATGTAAGAAATTACAGAAGTGTATGTAATCAATCCAGTATTCCCAAATTGTTTGATTTCCTAGTACATAAGCAATTATCTTGGTCCTGCAGAAACGTCATCTCTTCGCGACAACATGGATTTTCACAGGGAAGATCGACGGACACCAACTTCGTCGTTTATGAGTCATACGAGGCTGGTTTGAAAAGTCCGTGCAAAGTCCGAGAGATGGCACCACCGGCGCGTATCGAGGTCATGTTTAGTTAGTAGCATCTCTTGAATGAACGCACACCAAGTTTCAGCCATATTGGTCTATTTCTTTGTGTTTGGCATTCGTGTGAATCAAGGAAGTCGAGTGATTTTCAAGAAATGGACGAAAAAGAATTTCGTGTGGTGATTAAACATTACTTTATGAAAGTGAAAACGCCTCAGGAGACTAAAGAGAAGCTTGATAAACATTATGGTGACTCTGCACCTTCGATTAGAACAGTTTATAAGTGGTTTCAAAATTTTCGGACTGGCCATATGGGCACAAGTGACGCTGAACGTTCTGGACGGCCTGTGGAGGTTACGACTCCAGAAATCATTGATCAAATCGATGATATGGTGATGGATGACAGAAGAGTTAAGGTGCGTGAGATTGCTAGTGCTGTGGGCATCTCGACTGAACGGGTACATAATATTTTGCATAAACATTTGGACATGAGAAAGCTATCCGCAAGATGGGTGTCGCAATTGCTTACGCTTGACCAAAAACGGAATCGTGTGAAGTGTTGCAAGGATGGTTTGCAGCTGTTCCAAAAGAATCCGGAGGACTTTAAGCGTCGTTTCGTCACTGTGGATGAAACATGGATACATTACTATACTCCTGAGACCAAACAACAATCTAAACAATGGGTTACCAAGGGGGAATTTGCACCAAAAAAGGCGAAGACCGTTCCTTCGGCCGGAAAGGTTATGGCGACTGTCTTTTGGGATTCGCAAGGGATAATCCTCATCGACTATCTGGAAAAGGGTAAAACTATTACAGGTGAATATTATTCATCGTTATTGGACCGTTTGAAAACCGAGCTGCAAGAAAAACGCCCGCGATTGGCCCACAAGAAAGTCCTTTTCCATCACGACAACGCACCAGCACACACCTCAGCAGTTGTGGTCGCAAAATTAATGGAAATAGGATTCCAACTCGTTTCACATCCCCCCCTATTCTCCAGACTTGGCTCCCTCGGACTACTATTTGTTCCCTAATTTGAAGAAAAATGGCTGGCGGGACAAAGATTTTATTCAAACGAGGAGGTGATTGCAGACACTAATGGATATTTTGCAGACTTGGACAAATCCTATTATTCGGAAGGGATCAACAAACTAGAACATCGTTGGACGAAGTCTATAAGCCTAAAAGGAGACTATGTCGAAAAATAAAAAAGGTTTACCCCAAACACATAAGTAGTTTTTATTTTTGCACGGACTTTTCAAACCAGCCTCGTACTTGTTAGAGGCTCTAGAGGAGGGGGCCCAGGTGGATGCTGTCTGAACCGACTTTTCCATAGGTTAATCACGGTTTATTATTAGCTAAGCTTAAGGTATTGGGATTCAACGATTCTCTTCTGTGGTGGTTGAAGACATATCTGGAAGGGTGTGAATTTGGCAATGTGCTGTCAGATAGTTTCATTGCTCCGCTCCTTTTCAATTTGTTTGTCGATGATATTGCCGGTCATATACTGCGCTCTGATTTCCTTTTGTTCGCCGATGATCTTAAAGTGTTTAAGAAGGTTTTGAATATGCAGGACGTCCGAAACTTGCAGGCGGACTTGGTTAGACTTGTAAATTGGGCTGAAACAAGCAAAGCGAAGAATCTGGAAGTAATATTTGATTATCGCCTCTCTTTCTGTGATCATTACGTATATATTATTAACAAGTCCAGTAAGATTTTGGGACTTATATATAGAAATCTCAGGGAATCAGGGGAAATTCAAAACAGGTTTCTACGACTGTGTGTTTATAAGTGTGATATGGCAATAGCTGACCATGATTATACTATTATTAGGGGCCTTATGAAGTTGAATGTGTTGTCAATTATCAGTATTTTCTGTACAAGATAATTGATAGATTGTCCTACTTTATTGTCATTCGTAAAATTTAATTTACCTCAAAGAAATTTAAGGCAAACTGAATTGTTCTTTACTGGCTTCCACAGAACTGATTATGGTTATCATTCACCACTGCTGAGGGCTATGAGATTCATGAATCAGTGCCGGGAGCTGAACATTTTTTCTGGTTCCCCTTCTTCTTTCAGAAGGGATGCTCTGGCGTTGATTGTTTCACGGTAGGAGTGTAAGCCATTCTTGTGTTTCATTCCACATTTTCGGCCATTCTGTTATTGATATAGTTATATTGTAAAGTATTATAGATACATTGTAAAAAGGGATGTACCCGTATATTCTCAAATAAGAGTATAAGGAATATTGACCCTTTCGACGATATAGAGTATTCGCCCTGACTTGACAGTTTCATTTGCCATTTGGCAGATGTCAAATTTCACTCCCAGCTGCGTGAATATCAGCACTGGAACAAAATCGATGAAGGCATAAGGCGTAGTATATTTCTCAAAGATCTAAACTATTACCTTATTTTTCTGGCCTTGACAGTTCTGTTCAGCAATGCTAGCTGTCAAAGTACACTTGAGAGCTGTTAAATAACATTTTATATGTTAGGACCGTTACCAAAGCCACCAAGATCATATAGTATACAGAGATTTGAAGTTAATAGAGTAACCCCTATCATCATGATAGTGTTGACTGCCATTTGGCAGCTGTCAAATTACACTCACAGCCCAATTAGCTTGCGTAAATATCAGGCTGGAACAGCGCCGATAAGGCATAAGGCATAGTGTTCTTGTCAACGATTTAGAAAGTTCTCACGGCTTTGCAAGCAGTGTCCATTATTTGACAGCTGTTGAAGTGTACTTGAGTGCTGTCAATTAACATATTATTTCAAGCTTCTTACTGTAACCAATCCAATCATAATAGTAACACAATTATGCAATTGAATTCGCATTGTTTTGACAATTTCATTCGACATTTGACTGCTGTTAAAGTAAACTTTACAGTTCTCAAAAGAACCTTGACATCTGCCAAAGTAAACTTGACAGCAGTTAAATGATATATTGTACTCTCTCATCTTGATCAGAATCGCCAATAGCATCAGGTAGCATGATTGCATTAGTAATATAAAATTTCTTCGTTAAGGCATTTTGGCACTTAACAGCTGCTGAACATATGGTCGCTGTCAAAATTTTTATGGCAATTTTATGCAAAATCCAGATGTGATGGACGAAAACGGACATCGAATTCGTGATCAGCGACCCAAAAAACAAAACCTAGACCTAGCGTAGCCAAAGTACATTGACCAAAAATTTTTTGTGTTGTCCTGTGTAATTTATCTGGTAAATAAAATAAATAAAAATTTCAAGGTCATTAGTTTTCAGTAAAGATCGCAAAAAATTTTGTTGAAAACTCATTTGGGGTGTGTTTTGTGAAGTCATTGATCATTTTATACCTCCGTAACAAAAATTTTTATTTTAAAAGCAAACAACATAAGGAACATTAATTGCGCAAGTCCGACTTGCACTTGGCCGGTTTTTTTTTTTTCAATATTAATTTTACGTATGGTCACGTGATATTTGTCATTATTGTTATCAATACAGTAACAGATATAGTAACTGAATTAAGTTGGGTATGAGTATTTATTTTGATAACGCTCAATCTTTATATCCATCAATAAATTATAGATTTTATTATCGCCTTCGTTTTTTTTACCCGGATATAAATTTTGAGAAAAAAACCTTAATCTTTTTAAACCATTACTCATGTTTGTTACAACAATGATGAATATCTAAAAATAGAATGTATAGAGTGTTTTCTTAAATTAACAGGGTTTCTATCAACGAAATCGTTCAGCTTTGAATATTAACATCGCTTAGTTCAGTTTTTGGACCTCCAGAGTTCGTTTTATGGCCACTTATGGGTTAAGCATTCATTATCACATCATTTTTGAAGCGTTTGATGCATTTCTGTTATCAAGTAGAACGCAAAAGTCAATCACTACTTATTTTCCGATTCGAATCAAGACAAACCGTTATTCTTACTGTTATAACTAGGCAGCTGACTACTATTTTCTTATATTTTCTAAAAGTTCTGTGTCTTTTTGGAAGAAGAGTGTATAATATAAAATAATATTATAATAACAAACTATACGATAAAACTTAGCTCCGAGGCCGTATTTGATGATTTCGATAACATGTTTCTGCAGGAAACTGCTCTGTTTTAGAGATTTTCGCGACTGAAATTGCAAAAGACATTCTTTTAAAGTACTTTACGAAATTAAATAAAAGTGAGATGCTCGATGTTATTACTTTTGCAATTACTTACTTATTTTCAGTTTTAGCGGTCACTCCACTGTACGTGTTAACTCTATGTATCGAGAATGCAGCTTCAGCACGATTAATAGTTTTATTACATATACCAGGTGTACAAGTATGAAATGCGGATTTTTTTTTTCTAAAAAAACATGTTAAATTCGGAAGAATGATAAAAAGTGCTTCATTCAAAGTATGCTTCCATCGCTTGTTATACATTTTTCCCATATTTCGGGCAATTTGTGAATACCACGCCAGTAAAAACCTTCCCCTTTTGCTGGGAACCATTCATCGAGCCATTTTTTCACATCTTCATACGAACCAAAGCGCTGCTCAGCAAGTGCGTGATCCATCGATGCAAACAAGTGGTAATCGGAAGGAGCCAAGTCTGGTGAGTAAGCCGCATGGGGTAGAACGGCCCAGCTGAGTGCTTCCAACGTGTCGCGAACTGGTTTTGCCGTATGTGATGGAGCATTGTCATGAAGAAAAATGATTTTGTGTTGCCTCTTTCGGTATTCTGGCCTTTTTTTTCAAGCAGCGAACGGTTTAAATCGGTCAATTGTTGTTGCTAACGTTTAGTATTAACCGTTTCCCCGGGTTTTAACAACTCATAATAGACCACGCTCCTCTGGTCCCACCAAACACAGAGCATCGTCTTTCTGCCAAAGCGATTCGGTCTTGCGGTCGATGTGGATGGTGCGCCTGGGTCTACCCATGATTTTTTGCGCTTGGGATTCTTAAAATAAATCCACTTTTCATCCCCTGTAACTATACGATGCAAAAACGACTTCCTTTTGCACCGAGCGAGCAAAATATCACACGGGTTTTTGCGCTTTTCCATTTGCCTGTCGTCCAACTCATGTGGTACCCATCTACCGGTCTTCTGAATCTTTCCCACCTCTCGTAGCCGATTGGAAACAGCTCGTTGACTAACGCCCAATTGTTCGGCGAGTTGCTTTTATGTTTGCGAATCATCTTCGTCCAACAAGTGCTTGCAATTCCACATCTTCATATTTTTTTGGCGGTTTTCCACGTTCCTTGTCTGCAACATCGAAGTCACCACTTTTGAAACGCCGAAACCATTGTTCACACGTATCTTGCGATGGAGCATGTTCACCATAAGCTTCTCGAAGTAATCGGTATGATTCAACAGCAGTTTTCTTCAAATGAAAACAAAAAATTAATGCTGTCCGCGAATGCTCGTTGTTCGGTATAAATTTTGACATATTGAACACGACAACACAACACTATGCACACACTTTTCCAATTTATCACTCGTGCGCGTCTGACACTTGTTGATGACACAACAAAATAGCGCAGTGTTAAATCTTTATAGCACAAACTGCATTGAAATCCGCATTTCATACTTGTACACCCGATAAAACTATTTAAATCTGTTTATTAATTAAATGTTATGAATTATTTGTGTATTTCTGATGTACATTTTTGTCAAGTTGCAGACAATTTCACTAGCTTAAAAATTTCTGGACTTAATGGATATTTATTTAAATAAAATAACCCAATGAAAACGTTGAAATGAATCATAGAAAAAACGTGAAAGATTCATAATACCTTCGATATTCTGCATTCTCGACGCGAGGACTTGATGCACACAACCAGATGTATACACAGCAGCTAAAATTGGGAATAAATAATTGTAGAAGTATGCAGTATTAAATTCAGTAATTGGTACTTGTTAATGGGTGTATTAACACTATTTTGCATACAGTGTCGAGTGTTTTATTTTAAACTTAGGATTTATATGCACAAAGTACCTCGAAACCGTGTTTTTTTCAATTTTAATCTCGAAAATCTCCGGAAACAAAGGTGAAAGGGCAATTCCATAAACGGATTCATGAAGATACGTACTGTGGTATTAATTAATCAAAAGAATACTAAATGGTGTGAAATTGAGTCATTAACTTTAGTTTTTCAATCTGTGTCCATTTTGAAACTTTAAAATACTATGATTAAATCATGGATGCGTGATATACGCCACATAACCACATCTAACATTTTATTGGCAACTAGTCCATAACTATCATACAGTAAGTAAGTAATATGATAAAACATGATTAACAACTTAGATCTTTAAATACATATATACATTGATCTTAAAATACATATATACATTGCATTAATTCATAACTAGGTATAACCAAGTTTTTTTAATCTTGAAAAAAATTGAACAACTTAAGCATTCTCTCTTTTTAAAGCTACCAGTCGATTTTAATAATTTCGTGTGTTGATTAAGCACTGTTTTTTGGTGGGAAAAAATACCGTTTAAGCAAAGCAATGACTTAATAAGTGCTACGGGGACTCTGCCCCTGGAACATCACTCGGCCTCTACTGGTATGCTGAATTTAAAAGCGGTCGTATGGATACAAATGATGCTGAACGCTCTGGACGTCCAAATGAGGTGGTTATACCGAAAACATCAAAAAGTCCACAAAATTGTTTTGGATGACCATAAAGTGAAATTGCGTGAGATAGCTGACACCCTAAAGATATCAAAAAGCGGTAACGTGTTGGTCATATTTTGCATGAACATTTGGGCATGAGAAAGTTCTGTTCGAAATGAGTATCGCGTCGCTCACAGTGGACCAAAAACAACAACGTGTTGATGATTCTAAGCGTTGTTGAAAAAGTAAAAACCATGAATAATGAATATTATATATAGTTATTGGTGCATTTGAAGGCAGAAATCGTAAAGAAACGGCCCCACATGAACAAGAAAAATGTGCTCTTTCATTAAGACAATGCACCGTGTCACAAGTCAATGGTTACGATGGCAAAATTGCATGAATTGAAGTTCGAATTGCTTCTTCATTCACCGTATTCTCCAGATTTGGCCCCCAACGACTATTATCTATTCGCAGACCTTAAAAAATGCTCGCGGAAAAGAAATTACGCTCCAATGAAGAAGTTATCGCCGAAACTGAGGCCTGTTTTGAAGGCAAAGACAAATCCTTCTACAAGAAGGGTATAGAAATGTTAGAAAAGCATTGGACTGATTGTATCGCTTCTGAAAGAGACTACATTGATGAATAAAGTCAAATTTCGAAAAAATAAATGTGATTTAAGTAGCTAGACTAAAAACTTTTCAGGCTACGTGTTATATCAGTTTAAAAACCAATCTAATAAGAAAAGATCATATTCTAATGATTCTGATTATGAATTTGTTTTTAAAAATTATCTTGGGTATGATTTACACACATTTTACTTTTTATGTCGACAAAAATATCTAATCATCTTAAATTTTTTTTTCATCGTTAAATCAAAATGCAGTCAAATTTAAGGTGAAGTACCATAAAGTTTTATTGCTCATTGAGTCAGTCAGTCAGCTTCAAAATAGTCATTTGATGATTAATATATTTTGGAAATTAGATCTTGATACTCGGAGTCCTACTTAAACTTAAAAATGTCTAGTAAATAAAAATAAATTTAAGATCAATATACAATTAATATACACGGATACACTGCTGGCCCCCAATAATGAGATCTCTTTAGCACTTCACCCCTATCTTCGCTTTGTTTTTTAGAAGGTTCGTGCTTCCAATCTCAGCAGAGGATATTATATAATGCATAACCAGCAATGTTCACATTTGTAGTGAACAATATTATTGTTTTTTCAATTTCTGTTATTCATTTAATAGCAGTGTTAGTATCCTATTCACTTAATAACAAAGGTACTAAATCTTATTTTATCTATGCATATGGGTTAGAAGTTTTGGCGGATTCACACTAGATGGCTCTGAGGGTTGTTAGCTACTGACACTTTTGGGTGTATACCTTCTAAACCTTTCCTGCTGATGATGATGGGTGTTTGCGATTTGCCTCTTCGCCTAGGCTAGCTGGCGAGCTCTGATATGAAGGGAAACATAACATGTTCTATTTTAGTGATTTATAGGTGGTACGCCCAGCTAGTTCATAGCTTTGGTCGACCGTACTTTTGATGCTAGAGGAAATAGCATGATCTTTTCTTATATACATATACATATACATATATATATATATATATATATATATATATATATATATATATATATATATATATATATATATAATATAAAATGCAACGTCTCTCTGTCTGTCTGTCCGTTAGTGCGCTTATCACTGGAGAACCACTTATCCGATTTACGTACTTTTTTTTTTATAAAAACATTCAATTTTTCTAGAACTTCGTGTATTTTTACTAATTTTCGTATAGAACCTTATAGTAATTCTTAAAAATAATTATATCAATATATTCTAATTTGTGGGTTTGAGTTTTAAAATGCCGTGAAAAATATGTTAATTTCCTGTGATTTTAGAGTAGATTGTCATAGAACTTTGTAAAAATTTCATATTTTACTGATGAGTACACTGAATGTTTTTTAGATATTTGTGAACACGTGTTAATTTGAGCTAAGCTATGAAAAGCTTATGCTAAAACTTAATAACAATATTGTATTTCCATAAATAATATTATGGAACTTTACAAAAATACTGTTTATCTGTTTTTTTACATAGAAATTTGAAAAAAGAACTTTTTCATTTAAAAGGGTTTGGTAACCCTCCACTCTATTGTGACACAGTACAAAGGAAAAGGTTCTAGAATTTTGTAAACAATTACTTAATTTCTATACCTATCAATTTTTCATGGTTTTTCAATTAACAGGGAGTGAGTTTACTTACATTTTTATCTAATAGATATTGTTTTACATGAACTGTACAGGGTGAGTCAACAATAGAGTAAAGTTCATTATCTCATTTGTTTCGGAACTGACGAAAAAATGTTAAATATAATAGTTTTCACAGGTTCACAGTTTAAAATTATTTTTGAGTATACAGGGTATTTCAAAACAGTGTGGCCGATATAACATGTGTTTTTTTAAATGGAACATCCTATTTTCTAATTTATTTTAAGTTCTGCGTAAAATTTTATAACTTTTTTATTAATAATGTTATATACCTAAACCTAGTAGTTTTTCTAATATTTCAATTTTTTTTTTAAAAATACTAGTTTTCAGTTTTGTAAAAAATTTCCAGCAGCGCCATTGTTTCTGAAGGTGGAATACTCATAATTGGTAGGAGCGTTCTATAGAGATGAAAAACAAGATGTATGTAAAGAAATTTGAGTTAGATGCTACAGGGTGTTCAAAATAAATTTATGCATTTCGACTATTTTGAATTGAAAAACCTCAAATTTTTGAAATGGCACACCCTGTATATTATTATTTCTTCTGATAGATTTTACCAAACCGTCCAACTTTTATTAAGTATGTCATATACCTAATAGTTTTCGATTTATTTTGAATTTTTCAATTTTTATCTTCAAATCTTCTCGTGTTATTGATGTTATTTCTTCATATATAAAATTTAGTATCTCAAGTGTTGGTTAGCAGTTCTTGCACATAATTTATAAAAAAAATCGCCAGAAAATATACAATCTGCTACAAAATTTAAAAACATGAATTTTGCGTTGCGCTTATCCAGAGGAAAATTTGCCAACTCTAAAGCGGGATTAGGGTCACTTTTATCTCAGTATTGCATTGTTTATATATAAGTACCTATTAAAATAGTGATAGATCGTGTATCCACCCGCAGAATTAATAATGACAAATAAATTATTGTCGTTTTGAATAAATTTAGATGGCCTATTTTCAGGTTTAATTTATTTGTATTTTTATCTTGTTTATGTTTTATGGGAAAAATTATATTTATGTGGCTATAAATTTTGAGAAAGGCAGAGACGTTAAAAGCAGATATTTTTATGCTTGCATGAGTTTTACAGAATTAATAAAAGTAAAGTTTGTATACGTTGAAAACTAAAAATAATTTTTCTCTCCAGAAAACATGAGACATCTATATACGCTATTTATATACTATCCTATGATTCAAATTAATACAGTCGTTACAGGTGTTACATGCTTTCCTAAATTTATTTTTAATTATCTTCATTTAAACAAAAGAAATATGGAACACTAATCATGTTTTAATGGTACAGTCTTAGAAGATTCACTTTTTAGATCACCTTTTTATTATTCCGTACAGAACACTTACAAGATCACTTCGGTGTTTGTCAGTCCGTCTGTCCGTCCGTCCGTCCTTCTGTCACACCCGATTTTCTCGGAAACTATCTGATATAGAAAGTTGAAATTTGGTACTAATATAAGAATTGATGTCCTCCTTCGAGCCGTGTAGTTTTGAAAGTTAAATTTTGACTTAAGGGGTTAGTTTTGGGGGTCAAATCAGAAGTGAAAAAAAAATTTTTTACTAGATCATTTAATGGGATGTCAAATAAGGGCTTGTAAAAACACGAATTCAAAAATATATCTAATGTTATAGTTGCGCACACTTTTCTTTGTATTATTAATCGCGTAAAATTGCTGTCCTCCCCACCTTATCTCGAAAAGTACTGATCAAAAATTTTGAAAAAACTCTGAAATATTCTCCACAGGGTGTAGATTGAACGAAGATTATCACGAGTACATTATCTGTAATAATTCATTTGATATATATATATATATATATATATATATATATATATATATATATATATATATATATAAAAATATAAAAAGTTTCAAGATCGGACAAACTTTGTTGAAAACTCATCTAGGGTATGTTTTGTGAAGTCACTGATCATTTTATATCTCCGTAACAAAAATTTTTATTTTAAAAACAACGTACGGAACACTTAATTGCGCAAGTTCAACTCGCACCTGACCGGTTTTATTTATGATCGTAAAGGATATCTTGAAAACACTTTTTTAAAATGTTTCTATATTATTGTATATATATATATATATATATATATATATATATATATATATATATATATATATATATATATATAAATTTAAATGTAAAACTTTGTTTAATTGTTCGTTGTTTCCTCTTTCAATCATTTTAACCAGTAAAAAGAATGAGGTATGTTATGGAATTTGGGATTATTAGAAAGAGAATAGGATGGGTTTTCAAATGATACTAAAATCCGTAAAAGTATTTGAATACTAAATTCTATATAATAATGGTGATAAATATATATTGTGAATCGGAAATATCGACAAAATAACTTGCAGTGATTAATTGGTTTTTCGGTTTTGTGGTGAAATTGATCATTTTAAGAAAAGGTAAACTGCAATTTCGAGAAAACTGCTTCGTTTTCTTGCGAAATAAACGAATAAGCGTTCTTCCAATTGCAGTATAAGGTTTCAGTTTGTAGCATCCTAAGTACGGTTAGAAGTATTTTTTAAGGGCATATACCGAGTCAAGGAACCGAAAGAAAGCATTTTTTTAGGATTTTTTTTAGTGAAACTAATCGTTATATAAACGAGGTTTTTAATTTATATAAAAATACAATTTGTGAAATTTTAATTAAAAAAAAAATAACAAATGGGGGCGCTGTACCTGCCCCCCTGCGACTTCTTTTTTTTAAGGAGCATTGCGGTGTGTACGATTACTGGGAGCTGGATCTTCTAAAATCAAAATTTCCAAAGAAATTAGTTTACTAGAGGATCAATCTCGTCTTTGAACGAAGGAAATTTGATTTTATCAAGAACTTTATGTTTAATTAGCAAAAATGTGTTGTTTTTTTTTTTTTATTTCAAAGACGAGGTTGATCCTCTAGTAAACTAATTTCTTTGGAACTTTTGATTTCAGCTGTTATAGTTTCTAGTAATCGTGAATATCGAAATGCTCCTTAAAAAAGGGGTTGGAGGGGAACTAGTATAGCGCCGCCATTTCTTTTAAATTAAATTTCTACAAATTATATTTTAAGCTATGTATTATTAGAGAATAAAAACCTGATTTATATAATGAATAGTTTCGCTAAAAAAAATTCCTAAAAAAAAACTTTTTTTCGGCTCCAGGACTAGGACTATACCCGTAAATGAAACATAACAAGGAGGCACATTTTTCAAATACCAGACTTCAACCAGTTATCAACATGTATGAGCTCTCAGAGAAAGAATGAAATTTCTCCGCTATAGCTAGTGTTAGTTAGCTCACAATCTTTTTTAGCGATTTTAACAACCACTATACTATCTGGGACTATAAATTCAATTACATAACTGAACCTAGGCATCAACAAAAGTGCTTTATATACAATCTAAAAGATAAACTGTGTGATCCGTAGATTAGAACAAAGCCAAAAACAACTCGGAGCTCGTCTTTATAACAATTTTTCGAAGTTGAGAAGTACTCTGTAACTTCCCAAATAGCCAGCATAGACCTGCCATCACTTGTGTAGGTCTAATATCGAAATTTCTAAAGAGGTTAGGTTCAGACAGGGGTGCTCAAACGGTCGATCGCGGGTGCTTTTTGAGTCGATCTCGAGAAAAAAATTACGATATAGAACTATTCACAGATTTTGTTTTAGGTAACTAAAACAAAATGTAATGAATAAACTACTAAAATTTATTCGATCCACAATTAGACCAGAATGACCCCCTCATCACTTTCTTTTATCGTAATAATCCCCTGCTAGCGGCAAAAGGCGGCTTTATCAAAGGAACGCGCGGTACTTGTCAAAGAAAAGCCGCGTTTTTGATTCCCGCTGATTTTTCTAGAAACTTCGGTCGGCGTGTTTGACGGGAACATTCGAGACTTCGTTCGCGCCGATATAAATGTTGCGCCTGCAGGAATAGGAGTCAGTCTGAGTTGTAACTTGAAGGCGATACATCGATACAAAATTTATTAATAAATAGTCCAAAATGAGTGCGTCGAAGAAAAGTAAAACTTATCATTTTTATAACGATTGGGAGGAAGAATTTTTCTTTTGTATGGTAAAGGATAAGTGCATTTGTTTCATTTGCCGTGCGTCAGTTGCAATACCTAACCGTGGGAACTTAGAGAGGCATCATAAAACGGTTCATAAAAACTATGAAAAGGATTTTCCGTCACAGAGTGAATTAAGAAAACGAAAAGTACGTGATTTGATAACTTGTTTGAAAAAAGAACAAGCCATGTTCACAAGACCAGCCAAACAATCAAAAGCTGCAACGACGCGTCATTTAAAATATCTCATATATTGGCGAATCACAAGAAACCATTTGATGATGGATTGGTTGTGAAGGAAGCATTTAATGAAGCGGGTGAGACTTTATTTGGAGATTTTAAAAATAAAACAGAGATTATGTCCCCTATTAGAGAACTTCAGTTATTTCGTCCGGCTGTCACAAGGCGTGTTGAAGTCATGAGTCAGGACATGGCAGATAAACTAAAACATGATATCATGGAATGTACATACTTTTCTTTACAGTTCGATGAATCCACCGATATGACAGACACTGCCCAGCTGTGTATTTTTATTCGAATGGTATTCAATGACATGTCGGCTAAGGAAGACTTTTTGACAATGATTCCTCTGAAAGGAAAGACCCGTGGCGAAGATACATATGACGTTTTCTTCAATTTTGTAACAAACTACAAGCTATAACTAGTGTGCATTACAACCGATGGAGCACCAGCAATGACTGGAAACGAAAACGGTTTTGTGGCATTGTGTCGAGCTAATGATGATTTCCCTTCATTTTTCTCCTTCCATTGCATTATACATCAACAAGTTTTGTGTTCAAAAGTTCTAAACATGGAGGAGATTATGGGCATTGCAATAAAAATTGTGAATTCTATCCGTGCACGTAGCTTGCAACGACGGCTCTTTAAATTGCAGTTGGAAGATAGTGAGTCAGCTGAACACACTGAGTTAGTTCTTCACACGGGCGTCAGGTGGTTGAGTCGCGGAAAATTCCTAGAAAGGTTTCAAGAATTATTGCCCGAAATAACAGCTTTTATGGACGAAAGAGGTGATGACACTCAGATGCTGAAAAACGGAAAATGGCTGACTGATTTGGCATTTTTGACAGACATCACAATGAATTTAAACACCATTAATTTGGAGCTTCAAGGTAAAGGAAAAACTATTATTGAGATGATTAGCGCAATAAACGCATTCAAAAGTAAATTGCAACTTATGATAGATCAACTGAAAAGAAAGGATCTGAAAAATTTTCCGTTTTTGAAAGCAAGGATTCCTCAGTTGAATTATGATATTTATGAGGCAGAATTATCAAATATTTTGGGCCAATTCGAAATACGTTTTTATGATTTTAGTAAATTGGCACATATCACATCATTTATGAGTTATCCTTTTTCGTGTAAAAACATTGAGGAATTAGCTACTGAAATAACAAGTCAGTTTAACATGGACTCATGTTCTGTTGAAAATGAGTTAGTGCAGATTATATCAGATATACATCTCAAAGCCACAGCATCTGATACAAAATTCTGGTGTTTTATATCTGAAGATAAATATCCGAATCTAAGGCAAATCGCCCTTCAACTGACGGCAATGTTTGGGTCAACTTTCTTGTGCGAGTCTGCATTTTCTGAAATGAAGATAATTAAGTCAAAATATCGCAATCGACTAACTGACGAACATATGTCATCATGCTTGCGATTAGCACTCGGTAATTACGTACCATCTTATGAAAAGTATGCCGAGGACATGCACTGCCACGTTTCAAAATCCAAAGTCACTCTTTAGTTAAGTTTAGACACTAGAACTCGTTTGTTTTGTAAGAACCAATAAACTCGCAATTTTGAATAATTATGAGTTTTTTTCATTGACATTTTAGAGCAGACCTACACTTACCTTGACTAAAAAAATGCATATTGTGCGGAAAACTAATATCTATGCCACGGTACACCCTACCTAGACCCCTGCATCACACTTACTTGCAGCGCCTCTCGAGTCGATCGATCGATCGTAGTCTAACAATATTGAGGTAGATCGCCAGCAGTTCAAGTTTGAGCACCCCTGGGTTAAGAGGTACATCACGTCGTGGTTTGGTTAAGAGGTACATCGCGTCGTGGTCGTAACGGTATGAGAAACAATTAGAAATTAAAAGACAAAGAGATAGCTTCATCGCTACTTTGAACTAGACCCATGAAAAGATATGGATTCAGTTTAATGGAAGTATCATAAGTAGAATAGCTGAATTGAGTGGGTTAATATCAACAACCTGTTAAAGTTTTGCATAGAAACCCAAAATTTATTTCATTTAAATAGAACACATTGTAATAGTTTAGTTTTATTTATTATTTATATAGAAAATTTTCAACCGCAACTTACTTATATTACTAGACTTCTCAGAGCAAGATAAAGTAGTGAGTTATTTGTGATAAATGCCCAAAGGAAACATAGACAAGATTGAGTATTCATATTTTGGGAAATTAAAAAATTACCTAATTATATATTTTATTTTGTTTTAGGTTATTGGTGATGATTTCGGACAGGAATGTAAAGAAAGAAGCCTTTTGAACCACGAAAATCCCGTTCAGCTTATGATGCTATGGCCGAAACACCGGCCAGATAATACGTCATACAGATTTTATCTGAGAGAAAAAGTTTTAGACTATGCTTGGAGGGACCAATTTGTTATGGATCCACAACTCATCAAAGATTATTTTCACAGGTGAACAGTTATTAAATAGTAATACTTGTTTTTTATTTGATACGTTTAGAAAATAGTATGCATTATTTATATATATATATATATATATATATATATATATATATATATATATATATATATATATATATATATATATATATATATATACAGGGTGTTCCAGTATTCCGTGTATATAGAGTTACTGTGGATATCGAATGAAAATATGACCGTTTAACCAAACTTTGCAGGGGGTGCCACTTATTGCACTGTGTGTACTTTTAAATTGCCATAACTTTTTTATACCACTCTGTATGATATTTTTAATTAAATATTCGTATTTTTCGCCTGCTTCCGTCTAAAAAAGCTCTCTTGGTAAATGTTGCTCCGAGCAACAGTTTCTAAGATAATGGGATGTTGTTTTCATTTTTTAATTCTATTCACACTTCATCCAGGCTTAGGTCCAAAAGAATAGTCTTTGAAATTTGGAACATGCTTAAAGGCAAACAGGCTAACAACAATAATAAATTTAAAGACCAATGGGCCTACAACAGTAAGAATGTCAAAACCAACTGGCTAAGGGCATAAAAGATTAGCCACAAAATTGATAAGTTTGCAATAAAAAAATAAAAACATCCCACTATCTAAAAAAACTATTGCTCAGAGCAACATTTACCAAGAGAGCTTTTTTAGACAGGAGAAGGCGGAGAATATGAATATTTAATTAAAAATATCATACAGAGCGAGATAAAAAAGTTATGATAATTTAAAAGTATATACAGTGCAATAAGTAGCGCCCCCTACAATTTACAACAAAACTGTGAGCTGATTTCGATTTCTCATCTTCGAAAACCTTTTAGTACCGAATCTTGTACAAATAGTACAATTTTTAAGAAAGCTACTTAAGAAAAACTAAAATAAAAGTATAACTTTGACACCTTGTATCTCAAAAATTACGAATTTTTGGACTAAGATAAGTTGGGTTAAATGGTCATATTTTCATCCCAGAAATCCACAGTAACTCTATGTACACGGAATACTGGGACCCCCCTATATATATATATATATATATATATATATATATATATATATATATATATATATATATATATATATATATATATATATATATATATATAATAATATAAATATATACATATATACATATACATCAGCAGATTGTTTTATTCCATAATAATAAAAAGTAGTGATAAAAATGACAACCTGGTCAACTCTTAATTTTTTTTATACAGTATTAACATTTAGTCACTATAACGAACGACAAAAAAAGTATTGTTTTTTTCTTAAGAATAACTATTAGTTGTACAAATTAATTCCTAATGTCCATCTTAAAGCGACGCATTGTAATTTTAAAACGATGTATAACACTTTACCATATCATACATGAATGCGATCTCGGTCAAAAAAAACATTTGAGGTACTGTCTTTTTTTCTGCATTTTAGTTTCAATTAAACTTAATAAAGAACGCTTTAGTAAAGCCCTCTCACTTTGGCCGTTCGGAATCGGCATTAAACTATAGGTCTCTTTGTTTAGAGAATACTTAAAGAGGCACCAACCACAGGCGAGAGGGTCGCCTACGTCCGTATTGAATATGGCACATCAAGAAGAAGAAAGAACGCAGCCGAGGCGAAGAAATGATTTGTTCGGCTTTGGATAAAAACACTGTATCGTACAGTGCATATAAAAAGTTAGTCCAGCAGTTTTAAGAGGAAGATTTTTAACCTTCAGGTTGATTAACCAAAAAGAGTGGAAGACGAGGAGTTACAACAAACGTTGGACGAGAATTCTTGTCACATTTGGTCGCTCTAGATGCAAATGCACTTTCAGTGATCATGTTATTTACTATCATCTGCAGAGGTTGAGGGATATTCACAAGGAATCCCGGTGGACCTCTCATGAGCTCAGTGCCAAGAACAAAAGCAGCCGCTACGATACTGCTTTCTCCTTGCCCTCGGGGCTTTTTACACAAAATTCTTACTCATATTGAAAAGTGGATATTGGATGATAATCCTATCATACAATATCCACTTTTGCATGCATTTGTTCGGATCAGAGGGGTGTGATCCACTGTAAGATGCTTCGATCTGATCATACCTTTACTTCTGAGCACTATTAACAACAGCTGATCCATATGAGCGGCACATTTGAGAAGGAAAGACCATTTAGTGACAGCGGGAAAAGGACGGTGATATGCTTGCTCCTGCAGGATTAGGACCCTGGAAACAATATCAAATTTAAGCTGGGAAGTTCTGCATAGTCGGCATATCCTCCAAACTTAGTTGTTTTAGACTACTATCTGTTCCGATCCCTACAACACCACCTGGCTGACTCGCAATCCAAGTCGCCAAGAGCCTCGCAAGTCCCTAAAAGCCTCAATAAATTCATCGCATCGAAATAATCGTCATTTTTGCGATTTGGAATCTACTATTTCCAGGGAGATGACGCAAATGTGCACAAGGTGAAGGAGATCAGTTTGAAGATCAAGTTTCTATTATTTTTTATTTGTGTAAGTTGGTCTTTAAGGGCCGAGAAAATAATTTGTACACCTAATAATTGAATATTACTTCTCCAAACTTCAAATTCAGCAAAAACTATTTAGTTTTTATATTTATTATTGCTTACTACATTATAGCAAATTATGTACACTTTTTTTAGATTTTTATATCAGCCAAAAGATAGAGAATATCCAGACCTGTGTCAACTACCAGATCTTAACGAACAAACTCTATTAGACAATCTTCGAGCACGTTTTGTAGCAGGACACATTTATACATATGTGGGATCCATTCTGATCGCTCTTAACCCCTTTAAGTTTTATCCGATATATAACCCAAAGTACGTTAAGCTCTATCAGAATAGGCGCTTGGGACCGAACTTGCCTCCGCACATCTTCGCAGTGGCTGATACTGCTTACCATTGTATGTTAAAAGACAGGAAAAATCAGTGTATCGTCATAAGTGGGGAGAGTGGTTCTGGTAAAACCGAGAGTACTAATTTTTTGTTACATCATTTGACGGCGCTTAGTCAGAAAGGATCGCATGGGAGTGGAGTTGAACAGACTATTCTTAGTGCAGGGCCTGTTTTGGAGGCGTTTGGAAATGCTAAAACTGCACATAATAATAATTCGAGGTAAGTTACCTTAAATGTTAATTGTTAAATAACAGGCTTGATGAATTCAAGCCTATATCTATAGATCAGTTAAAACAATTAGTTTTTTCTCTAAAGTATTGTAATGATGCTCGTAATGTTTTAGACTCAAAATTTTTAAAGGAGGCTTTTACGACAATCAGATATCAGTTTTAAATTTTGTGAACTCCTCACTGCAAAGTGGGAATTTTCCTAAGAATTTGAAAAGCAGTTGTGTAACACCAACTGAAAAATTCAAAGTACTAATGTTGTTAACTTTAGGACAGTGAACTCACTACCATGCATAGAAAAAGTTTTAGAGAAAGCTGCCTGAACAGTTAATTGAATTTTTGAATTTAAATAAGCTTTTCCTGAGCAATCAGTCTGGATTTCATAAGGGACATTCATGTGAGACTGCAATTCAATTTACAGTTACTAAATGGAAAGATCTAATCAATAAGAATCAGTATGTGATAGCAGTCTTTTTAGATTTAAAAAGAACATTCGAAACAATTGATAGAGGAATACTACTGAAAAAATTGGAATATTATGGTATTAAAAATAAAGCCTTAAACTGGTTAAAAAATTATCTATCAATTAGAATGCAATCTGTTAAAGTTGGCAGAAGCTTTTCTATAAATGTTGAGAACAGGTATGGTGTTCTGCAAGGTAGCGTATGGGGGGCACTATTTTTTGTAATATATTTAAATGATATTAATTATAATGAGGGTTTGGAGTTCATCAATTTGTTTGCTGATGACACTTTAATTTCATGTAGTGGAGACAACTTGGGAGATCTGGTTTTGGAAGATGAATCGGTTGCTTGGAGGAATTGAACAGTTTTTTTTCGTTAATAAGCTTAAATTAAATGCTAGCAAAACTAAAGCAATTTAAAGCATTACAAAGTTAATAATACATAAGTATATATATATATATAGATATATATATATATATATATAAATTATATATAGATATATGATAATGATATATAGAATGAGTCAATGAAATAAAATATCTTGGTTTTATGTTGGACAATACATTGTCTATGAAAAGGCATTGTGAATATATCCAGAAAAAAATTAGAAGGAAGCTGTTCTTCTTTTCTAGAGTGGCAAAAAGTTTGTCTTTGTTTTCTAGAATAATGATGTTTAAGTCTATTATTCAACCACACTTTGATTATTGTGCAACCTTGTTGTTTTTCCTTGATAGTTTTATTTAACAGAGGTATGAGAACGATTTTAAGGTGCACTGATACACTCCAATAAACCTGATGCTTAGTACTCTGTGGTGGTTTTCGGTTGAACAAAGATTACACTATCTTGCAATGATATTTATATTTAAGCAGACCAGGGGAATACTTCTAAATTATTTTAATGAATTTGTTGGATTACGAAGGGAAATACACTCCTACTTTACAAGAAGCGTTAATGATTTTCATATTGTAAGAACGAAACATTCATCCGCAATGATTTCCTTTTTTGCGGATAAATAAATTAGGAGTATTACAACGGTCAGGACTCTGTTTCTGCTTCTGTTTAGGTTAATTTCTCTATGTGGTTGTTTAGTGTGATATGCAGTTTTTTTTGGTTTTTTTTTTTTATCGTTAGTAGGTGTATCTATTTGTCAATAAATTTCATTTAATTGAGAAATATTCAGGAATTTTCTTCAATGTTCTAAGAAGGTGTCTGGTGAATTTGGGATCTCTAATCAGATGAATATGGCTATTCCAAAAATCAATTCAATTTTCAGAACTGATTACTTTATGCTTTAAGTACATTTTCCTTTACTTTTTAACTATTGCTTTAAGCGTTAAAAATCTCCAATAACCCCAACACCTTAGTTGTATTTAATAATTTAGAGTACTACAATCTTAATACAAAGTGGAAGAATTCATGTGGTCAGTATTGCATGTTTGACGAATAGAGGCCGGTAGCTGTATTGTTTGCTTCGCTACTGCTCAAACATCGAATTTGCTAGCAGAGGTGGATATTGCTAACGTTTTGAGGAAATTGTAGGCAGCTTTCGTTACTTTTCATGATTCATATTTTAAACTGCTTTAAACTTTAAATACTAATTTTTAAAATAAAACTAACTTAGTAATTTAGCACCCTTTGCAAATAAAACAAAATGACCACTAAAAGAATTACTCCCACAGTTTATTCTATTTTTAAGACAAGTGTTTTTTTTATAAGATTATTTGTATTGAGATCTTTACTAATAAGATTTGAATAAAAATCAATTTGTGTTTAATAGTAAATTTCTTTCTAAGTTAGCTTAATTATAATTTAGTTATGTCATAAAAGAAGCATTATAATATACTTAGTAAACGAAATCTTAACTCCGTGTGGCATTTAAATATGAAAAAATAATAATTAAAAGTTTTTAGAGTTCGCTACAGAAGACTTATGGGATGACTTCGGCGCCTGTCTGTCACACCCGATTTTCTCCGAAATTATTTGACCTAGGAAATTGAAATTTGGTACAAATATAGGAATTGATGGCCTAATCAGAGCTGTTTAGTTTTGAAACTTAAATTTTGACTTAAGGTGTTAGTTTTGTAGCTTGTAGGGGGAAGTGAAAAATTTTTTTTTTCTAAAGTCGTAGAGTAGGGTGTCAAACGTAAGCATGTGAAAATACAGGTTCAAAAATATATATGATGTAATATTCGCGCAAGCTTTTCTTCGTATTATGTTTAAAAAAATGGCCAAAAATCGCTACTTGTCTCCCCCCATCTCCAAAAATATTGATCACAAAATTTTGAAAAAATTTTGGAATATTCTCCATAAAGTATAGATTGAGCGACAATTATCACGGGGCCATTACGTTTGATAATTTATCTGATACAAAAAAACTATTTGTCTTGACAATATGTGAAGTTTATTTTTCACGGAACCGGGACTAAGAACTACGAAATATCAATATATATTCGGTGCAATCAGTAATATTGCGACAAATGGTGACCAACGGATAGGTACTGAGAGAAAATAATTTTATTTTATTTGTTTATAACTAAACAAATATTTAGGTAGTAAATATTTGTTTTAAACTTTTACTACTAGATTCTAGATTAAGCTAGATTCATTTATTGGCTATTAGGTGGCTAAAATGCTTGTCTTACAGTCTGTCAAGTAAGAACGTGACTGCTCACATTTTTGAAAAAATGTGTTTCGGCAACATTTTTGCCTTCAATGTATTCTTTGGTGTGCTAACAACGACGCAGTTACCTTAGTAACTTGTTCAATCGTCTCCTGATTCAATAATCGCCAGACATCTTCGAGACATGCTGTCGACGAGATTTTCTGCATACTACGGCAACAATCTCCAAATTTTTCGAATCTCGCGAGACAACTGAGTCTTTCTCTTTACAAGGGACCGAACGTTTTCAATAGGGTTGGCGTGTGGCGATTGTGAGGGCCACTCTAGTATTTTATCTTGGACCCGAGCGAGCCGTTTCGCGACGTGATTTTCGACCAGCGAAGGTTTCTCCAACGTACTTCGAAATTTGACACCATAGGCACGAAGATGGTATCGAATGGTTTCATGGGACATTTTTAGGCCCGATTTTCTTAATTTTGCTTCTCCTTGACGCATCGTCAATTTCGGGTCCCGTGAAAACAAAGACACGAATCGTTTTTCGACTTTCAGAGTGACTTTGCCTACCTAGTCACCTTTTGGCAAGTCGTCGTCTTATTAAAACGATTTACCCACTTCGTCACGAACGATACCGACTGTCTAATATATTTAGCGGCTGCGAAAAGTGTCATTTTAGGCCTCTTTGGATGGGAATAAAGAAAGACTGTCTCTCGACGCTTAAACAAGTGACTCATTTTGGATTTTATGTTATTTCGATGAATCGAATCGACTGATACTTTCAGTAAAATTCGTCGTAGATGAAGGTTCAGTTTATCGATTTTTAGTTGAATCGTTAAAATCGCATCTACTAAAAATGAATTATCGCGGACACGTTCTTACTTGACAGACTGTATTCTGATTGGTCTGATTAGCCTGCTGAGTCAGTATCTGACTAAACATGTTTGTAATCTGGGCTCTTAATTCTTTTATTTCATTGACCAATCTTTCTATGAGGGCGTCTTCTTCTTTGAGATAATTGATTATCTCCTTGAATTCGTTGAAATTTTTCATTATGTGGTGTTAATCCTGTAAGGCTATAAAAAATCCAATTGGTGTTAAAGGTAATCATGGTACAGAGCACTAACTGCAAGGTCTAACTAGTATTTGACCGGTTTTTTTTCAAAGTTAATGTTAATTTTTAATCGTTGAGTTTTTTTTTTCTATAAAATCATTCCATGATAAATTTTGAGAACAACGATAAATGCTGACTTTTCAAAACAAGACGACCAACGCGATGGAATGTCAGCTACTTGATATTTTTAATTAACATCCTGACATTTAGCGGCAATGATGGTTTTGGTCCAGAAAGCTTAATTAATGCTACGTTTCCAAAACTTTTTTTTTAAATAATTTTTTTAGAACCTCTTGTGGAGTCAAAAAGTGAAAATGACAATAGAAATCGGACGATGAATATAGTTTGTCAATTTATTTTTAGCCGTTTTGGTAAATTTATCCAAGTCAACTACAAGGAGAACGGGATGGTGCACGGTGCTGTAGTACAAAAGTATCTTTTGGAAAAATCTAGGATTTGCTGTCAAGGTCGTTATGAAAGGAACTATCATGTCTTTTACTATCTGCTGGAAGGTGCCAATGAGCAAGAAAAACAACAGTTACATCTTATGAGACCTGACAAATACTATTATTTAAACAAATCCTGTGCTGCACTGGACAATGTTGATGAAAGCTATGAATTTTCTAGGTAAGTAGTATATTGTCTTGTAGTATTTACATATAATGTTAAAGTATGCATTGGTGTATACTTATTAAAACATGGGAAAGAGTATGTTCTTATCGTAACTTCAAACAGCGACAAACGCTTCACTCATCAACAATATTTCTTATAAAGTATTGTTGATGATATTTGTATTATCAGTATAAAAAAATTGCATTAGTTGTGTTATGGAACGTTGAAACGTCCTTTAACAATAATAATTAACAAATTACTTTTGTTGCCTTCCGCATTCGATTTTTTTTTTTTTTTTCATAGTCCACCTCCTTGCTGCTGTAGGGATTTTTACCCTATTTTTGACTATATTTGTAATTAGCCCAGTCGCCAGGGGTTTTAAGCCCTCATTAAATGTTAACAGGCTACATTTTGTCACACAGGTAGCTTTTTGAACGTAGAATGCGATAAAAAAAAAGTTTGGTAAAGTTTGACGCACGCTAAGCTCACAAAATCCAAAATAAAATAAAAAATCGGTTTTTCGGTAATATCTCGAAAAATAAAAAAGATATCGAAAAACCAATAGCACTACCTGAAAGAGCGGGAAATGTTACAGAAAAGTAGTATATAGATTTTTTATTAGCGTGAAAATTTTTAAAAAATTCGGATTCGAATAGGTGATTCCAAAAGTCTAGCGCGCCAAACAGGTTAATTTGAAAATCTACGCATACTGCTCGAGGGTTAATCGATATTACTTGTTTTCAGAGTGTAAAAAAAATATAAGTTAGCTTTTTGAAGAGGAGACTTTCAGCTTTCCGATGATACTAATAGTTTTTATTTTTATTTTATAATTTATAGAATTTAAAACGAAATTTTTGTTTGCATGATTTTAAATTACAAATATTTAATAACACGTAGTATTGAAAAAACAATCCTTGTGCATACGAGACTAGTTTGAAAAGTCCGTGCAAAAATAAAAACTACTTATGTGTTTGGGGTAAACCTTTTTTATTTTTCGACATAGTCTCCTGTTAGGCTTATACACTTCGTCCAACGATGTTCTAGTTTGTTGAGCCCTTCCGAATAATAGGATTTGTCCAAGTCTGCAAAATATCCATTAGTGTCTGCAATCACCTCCTCGTTTGAATAAAATCTTTGTCCCGCCAGCCATTTCTTCAAATTGGGGAACAAATAGTAGTCCGAGGGAGCCAAGTCTGGAGAATAGGGGGGATGTGAAACGAGTTGGAATCCTATTTCCATTAATTTTGCGACCACAACTGCTGAGGTGTGTGCTGGTGCGTTGTCGTGATGGAAAAGGACTTTCTTGTGGACCAATCGCGGGCGTTTTTCTTGCAGCTCGGTTTTCAAACGGTCCAATAACGATGAATAATATTCACCTGTAATAGTTTTACCCTTTTCCAGATAGTCGATGAGGATTATCCCTTGCGAATCCCAAAAGACAGTCGCCATAACCTTTTCGGCCGAAGGAACGGTCTTCGCCTTTTTTGGTGCAGATTCCCCCTTGGTAACCCATTGTTTAGATTGTTGTTTGGTCTCAGGAGTATAGTAATGTATCCATGTTGCATCCACAGTGACGAAACGACGCTTAAAGTCCTCCGGATTCTTCTGGAACAGCTGCAAACCATCCTTGCAACACTTCACACGATTCCGTTTTTGGTCAAGCGTGAGCAATCGCGGCACCCATCTTGCGGATAGCTTTCTCATGTCCAAATGTTTATGCAAAATATTATGTACCCGTTCAGTCGAGATGCCCACAGCACTAGCAATCTCACGCACCTTAACTCTTCTGTCATCCATCACCATATCACGGATTTGATCAATGATTTCTGGAGTCGTAACCTCCACAGGCCGTTCAGAACGTTCAGCGTCACTTGTGCCCATATGGCCAGTCCGAAAATTTTGAAACCACTTATAAACTGTTCTAATCGAAGGTGCAGAGTCACCATAATGTTTATCAAGCTTCTCTTTAGTCTCCTGAGGCGTTTTGCCTTTCATAAAGTAATGTTTAATCACCACACGAAATTCTTTTTCGTCCATTTCTTGAAAATCACTCGACTTCCTTGATTCACACGAATGCCAAACACAAAGAAATAAACCAATATGGCTAAAACTTGGTGTGCGTTCATTCAAGAGATGCTACTAACTAAACATGACCTCGATACGCGCCGGTGGTGCCATCTCTCGGACTTTGCACGGACTTTTCAAATCAGCCTCGTATATTATTTTTTATACCTTAAGTTTCAATATAAGAATAATTAAAAATACTACCCATATTGTCTGTGTTATTTGCTGTAGTGCGCCGCCGGCAATTTTACGTTTAAAGCAATACGAAATGGTAAAAAAAAGTCGGACAATTTTTTTATTTTTTTTTTAGTTACTGTTAAAAGTATTCTTGATATTAGAAAATCATTAAAAACTTAAGGGGTTATATCACCTTGGCACTCGGAAAAATAGGTATAATCATAATTTTTTTTTTGGCGCAGCTATTAAATATATAAAATAATTTTTCTTTTACACAGTAGTTTTATGAATAAAAAATGACGGAGATATGAGCCATCAAGTAGGACCCTCTTTTGAAAATCCTTGCTGAATGGTGTTCTTATTTTCTCTGGCAGGCATCGTCTGAAAAATAAAAAATAATTTTTTTCTTATTTAGGAAGGTAATAGCTAAGATGTAGCATAGAAAAAAAACAATAAAATTTTTTTGTAGAAATGACAGCTGTTTGAAAAAAAAACTCTGATTTTTATCGGAATTTTGAGTTTAAAAAACTTATAACGTATGAACGTAGCGCCCAATCAAAAAAATCCTATGCTACATCTTAGTTAATATTATAAAGAATGTGTTGTAAATTTTAACAAAATCGGTTAAGTAGATCTTAAGATATCTTCTACGCCAGTTTTAAAAAAGTAGTTTCGAAAAAAATGCAAAGGAAAAAATAGTACGGCGTAAGTGTCTTAAAACCAAATATTTTTTAAAATTATCTATCATTTGTAATACACTAGTATATCCATCATTAAGTATACTAGCTGCACCACAATAATTTTTGTGCCACTGTAATGCACTTTTGGAGCCATAGACTAACTGACAACTTCGGAAATAATTTGAATTTTGAAA
The DNA here is from genome assembly GCA_019049505.1 of Pachyrhynchus sulphureomaculatus. NCBI lineage: Eukaryota > Metazoa > Arthropoda > Insecta > Coleoptera > Curculionidae > Pachyrhynchus > Pachyrhynchus sulphureomaculatus. The sequence continues at coordinate 140,437,992 of CM032454.1, read as the reverse complement.
CGATTAAACGTTTAAAATATTTTTAAAAGTATAAACAATTTATCTAGCCAAAAAAAAAAATAATTCGATTTTTTAAAAATCTCAAGGTGGTGGTGGTCTTTTTTTGTAATTTTCCTTTTAAAAAATGTTGATGATAAATGTATTTTTTGCTTATTATTAATCATACAAATTAAATTTAACATAAAAAAATATATTTAATTGTGAGAAATGAAAGATAAAAGTCTGTGCTTTAAATATAACGGATTTATATTTTATTATTATTTATATAACCTTCAGGTACAAAGAAAACAGTTGAAAACCCAAAAATTCTAAATTACTTGAAGAAATTAAATGAACTGCATACTCTCTGGCAGTCATATTGGATCCGCCATTTTGAATTTTTCAAATTTGTCATCAGATTCTTAATCAGCATCCTGAGATATCCCTTAATTAGCCAACTTCAAAATATTTTACGGTATACAGGAATGTTAATTTAATCATAAATGAGGTTGGAAGCATGATTCCCACTATAACTGAATGGGGTTAAACCAGCCATTTTATTTTAAATATTTTTAGTGTTCCGTACGGAACACTTATAAGATGACTTCGGTGTCTGTCCATCTGTCTGTCCGTCTGTCACACCAGATTTTCTCCGAAACTATTTGTCATAGAAAGTTGACATTTGGTAATATATTGAAATTGATGGCTTCATCAGACTTATGTAGTTTTGAAAGTTAAATTTTGATTTAAGGGGTTGGTTTTGGGGGGTGAAATCGGAAGTGAAAAAATTTTTTTTTACTAGGTCACCGAGTGTGGTGTCAAATAAAAGCTTGTGAAAACACGAGTAAAAAATATATATATATAATGTAATACTTGCGCGCAATTTTCTTTGTATTATTTTTAAAAAATCGTGAAAAATCGCTGTCCATCCGCCTTATCTCGAAAAGTACGTATCAAAAAATTTTGAAAAAATTCTGGAATATTCTCCACGGGGTGTAGATTGAACGAAAATTATCACGAGTGCATTACCTTTAATAATTAATCTGGTATATAAAAAAAACAAAAATTTCAAGGTCATCAGTTTTCAGTAAAGATTGGAAAGAAACTTTGTTGAAAACTCATTTGGGGTGTGTTTTGTGAAGTTACTGATCATTTTATACCTCCGTAGCAAATTTTTTTAATTTAAAAACAGTCAACGTACGGAACACTAATTGCGCAAGTTTAACTTGCACTTGACCGGTTATTTTAAATTACGATAAAACTAAAAAAAAAAAAAAGAATTGTACTATTTTTTTGTAAAATTTCCGGTTCTTTTATGTGATGCTATTAGTTTTTCGATATATTTTTTTTATTTTTAGAGATATTTGCGAAAAACCAAATTTTTCATTTTATTTTCGATTTTATAAGCTTGCGTAAACTTTAGAGTAGCAAACTTTTTTATCGTATTCTACGACCAAAAATTACTTGTATGCCAAAATGCAGCCAGTTAACATTTAACGAGAGGTTTTCGTCAAAATTTGCCTTTGACAGCTGGGCTAGATGAGATATATTGACCGGGTGCCAAAAAATACACTTTTGTATTTCACGGCACTTTTTAAGATAACGCGATAATGCTACCGCGTTTGTTATTGCATTTCTGCATTAACTACTACCTGAAAATACACATACATACATCCAGCCAAACCCAGAATCGAACCAGCGATCATCGGTTTCTTACGCATCCTCTTACCACCCAAACACTGCCGAGGCCGGCCGTACATATTTATTTATGTTGTTACTACTGCTTCGAGATAGAAATTACAAGTCTGGCTTAACTTAAAGAGCGTCCATAACGCTTCCCTAAACATTTTTCCGCTAAAGTTAAATCTGAAGTGATAGTTGCTCAGTTCTCTTATAGTTCAGAACTATTAGCATCAGCTGAACATAGTTAAAGTGGCTATTTCTGCTCTTTTATATTAGGATAATGTTAAAATCGGACTTAATAGAAAAATTTTACGTGCAGATCCGGATTTAGCTCGCCTAAATCCTTCGGAAATATGTATTTTCTTAACATCTAAGAAGTTTCACTTTTTTTGACTGATATACTTATATAATGCTTCATCCGTTCCGAACATTAGCAATTAACAGAGCTATTCTAACTTTATTAGCGGCAATACGAAAAAGCTGTATCGAACTGAGACCTAACCAGTCACGTAGGTTTTTCATCTAGGAGTGGTGCCTTCTGCCTGGCCCGCTTTTTGCTTCAGGCTTACCCTGAAGTATCAGTTACAACGTGTATACCGATCGTGCCTCATGACGTGTCCGAGGTATTCCAATTTGTGCTTTTTCAGCGTCCAGGTCAATTCCAGACCCATTCCCATTCTCCTGAGCACGTCATTATTAGTTACATGTTGTGTCCAGGGAATTTTCAGGATATGTCGGTGTAGCCACATGTCGCAGGCATTTGTCTTCCTCATTACTGCTTCGATGGTCGTCCACGATTCGACTCCATATAGTAGAACAGAGAAAACGTAGCAGCGTCATATTTTCACCTTCAGTTGTAACATTTAACTATGTTTTTGATTTTTGACAACTCACTATTGTTAATATTATTCGTCTGTGATTGGCGTATGTTGTGTTTTTGGAATTAGTGTCCCTTCACCTAATTATAAGCGTTAATTGATTTAGTAAAAGTATATTTTAAAAAGGAAAACTGAACTGTTATCGATACATATATTGCAATTGTGTAACTGTGTACACAAATTTTATTTATTCTATTTGAATAATATATTTCTTTAATAGATTAAAACAGTCCATGGAAATGGTAGGTTTTACTCCAGAAAAACAAAGGCGACTTTTCTCAGTCCTTTCAGCAGTTTTACTCTTGGGAAACGTCGAATTTCAACCTAGGAAATCGGCATATCATCATGATGAGGCTGTAGGTGTGAAAAATCCCGAAGTGGTTGCTCTTATTTCGGAGCTGCTTAGAGTCAAGCAAGAGACTTTGATGCAGGCATTGACTGCGAAAAGGGCGAGAGCTTCTGGAGAAACTTTAGTTATTAATTATAGGTAAGAGTTTACTTATGTACTTATTTAGAGTTAGGTGAGGTGATTGGAGGATGTTACAAAACTAGGCAACTGCATTTTATTTAATAATTTGTAATTTTCGATCTTTGTATATTTAGTTCTAATTGACAGTGGTGTTATAAAACGTTAGTTTTATAATCACATTTAATAATACAGATAATACTATTGCAAAAACACCTGTTGTGAATGCCAACTTGTTGGCGTTACATTCTACTTTTGATTTGCAAATCACCCAGTATTTCCAGAGTGCAGTCAAGGATGCCTCATATTGTCTTCAGACAGCATATCATAACCCGTATCTTAATGAAGTTAGCAAAAAAGCTTCTGACGCTGATGAAATACCTGCCATGGTACTCTAAAAATTCACGAGAGAACAAACACCAGTTTTCCGTAAACTTATCAACCTATTCGACGGAAGTGAAATATTTCCTTCCTGCTGGAAATGCGCTACAGTTCAGCCGATACCCAAAAAAGGCAAGAAGACCTTGCTAACAAACTACCGACCTGTCGCACTGTTTTCAGTAATATCGAAAGTTATGGGAAAAGGTATCAATCAGCATTTTTAAAATATCTGGAAGAATTTAACATAAATTAGCGATCATCAATATGGTATTCGTAAACAAAGATCTTCTAACTTGTGTAACACATTGGAACAGCGCAATTAAACATTTTGAAGGAGAGCGGTTCCACTTAATGTATCTAAGGCATTCCCTTGTTTGGCATGACGGATGGTTGGCTAAGTTACGCCCTTATGGTGTATGTCTGAAGGGTTTTGCCTATTGCTCTCGGAGTTCCTCAGAGAGCGTTCCTTGCGAGTGGAGCTTGACGGATTTTTTTCTAATACCTTCACTATCAACGCCGGTGTGCCCCAAGGCTCTATACTGTCTCCTACTATCTTTCTCATTTATATTAATGATTTGCTGGAAAGGACCAGAAACCCAATCGATAGCTTTGCAGATGACAGTACGTTTATTTCTTCATTCACTTTGAAAGCTCAAACATCAGCTACTCATGTAAATATCCGCAGGCAGCAGGACGTCGTTCAACTTAACCAAACCTGGAAGAAGTTCTATCTTGGGATGACAGTAATCAAGTAGAATTTAACGTTACAAAGTCCCAGGCGGCAGTTTTTTCTAAAAAAGTTAACGGTTGGTAAAGCCGATATAGTTAAGTCGAGGCACTTCATTCCTCTAGCATCGTCTCTCAATTTGCTGGGCGTTAATTTGAAAGTAAATATGTCTTGGCATGAACATGTTGCAAGCATAGCAAAGAGAGCTTCTCAAAAGCTGGGAATAATATTTTGAACTAGAAAACTTTACACTTCACAACAACTGTTAATTCTGTATATAACTCAAATTCGACCAACTATGGAATACTGCGCCCATATTTGGGGTTCTGCTTCCAAACATACACTGGATTTGTTGGATTCTATTCAGAAGAGATCTGTTCGCCAGATTGGAGACCCAGAACTGACCAGCAACCTTGGTTCCTTGGAACATCGAAGAACGGTTGTCAACTTGAGTCTATTCTGCAAGTATTTCCATGCAAAGTGTTCAATAGATGTGGCCCGCTTAATTCCTCCCAAAGCGGTGCATTCTAGAAATACAGGTCATGCTAATACTTAACATCTGTTTAAAGTTGAGTTTATCACTCCTTGTACAACCCTTTTCAAGCAGTCTTTTATATGGAGAACCTCATCCCTTTGAAATGGTTTTCCCAGGACTGGGTTGTCCACCGAGAACAATTTACTGCGATTCAAGACACACGCGAATCGTTTTTTCTGCACACAGCACGTGTGCTATGCCCATAAAGAAAAAGATGGTTATTAACCTACATACATCAACAAAATAAAAGACGAATTCTAATGTATCAATCAAGGACGTGTACAGACTGAAAAGTAATTATCCTATTCAATTTTTCTCTTCTTAGTCTAGATTTCTCTGTCTATTTACAGGTTACCTGAAGCAATAGCAAGTAGAGATGCCATGGCAAAGTGCCTTTATGGAGCCCTTTTTGATTGGATTGTACTTCAAGTAAACCATGCTCTTTTATCTAAAAAGGATACTCTAAGGTAAATATGAAAGCAACTAGTAGTGATTATAATGGTATAAAAAATACTGGTTTGAATGATTATACTGCTGCATATACCAATAAAATGTGTGTAGTATGTAACTGTGGCCAGACATATAAAAACTTTCTTCTTCTTGAAATGCCATATCCGATACGGCCGTAGGCGACCCCTTCGCCTTTACCTATGGTTGGTGCCTTTTTAAGTGTTTTTCACAGCCAAAAGGGACCTACAGTTTAATGCTGGTTCCGAACGGCCAAAGTGAGAGTGCTTTATTGGGCATGTTACTATGGATGATTTGCCATTGCCTTTCCGAGAGAGGCGACTGTCAGGCTGTAATTTGTTTTTTTAATTTTTTTAATTTATTCTTTTTTTTTCCGAGCCGAGATTCGAATTCGGATCTCCAGCGTAGAAGGCAGACACCTTAACCACTATGCTATGGTCGTCTCTATAAAAACTTTGCTAGAGCAAATATCTTATAAAATAATTTAAATTTTTATCTAGTAAAAACTAATAAAACAAAATGTTACAAGGTTGTATTTATATTTTCATTTTGAAGCAAATCTCTTCCAGCCCTTAGATTTTTTACGTACCGAAAATGTTTGGTGTTTGCATTAGTAATAAATTTCTGGATGTCTTCTTTTATGAGGGTGAATTAAAAAGTCTTGTAAAAAAAACAAGGTAAATAACATTTTTTGCAAAAACAAAAATTTATTTCTCAACATCGAGCAATACATTTTGTCCAGTGAGATTCCAATTTTTTAATTCTTTCAAAAAAAAAAAATGATTTGACCTCTGCATAATACTCGTTTACAGTACAGATAAAGTCTTCATTCGTCCCCTCAAGTCAATTTTTGGGGTTAGAAAACAAAAACAAATTACTTGGGACTAAATGTGAAGAATAGGGTGGATGGAAAATTATTTCGAAGCCCAGCTCATGCACTTTTGCCATTACAGTGGCCAATGTATGAGCACTCTTTGCCCTCTAATCTTGGTCACTTGTGCTTCAACTCACTAAGCAGACGGTCCACTGTTTTACCCTTTTCCAAATAGTCAATCATGATGATACTCTGAGTCTTATTAATGCACTTTAAAAATTGGGAAAATGTCAATAAAAACTCATTTTTTTGTTCTGAAGTGTGTACTTTAACTAATTTTAAATTACTTATTATGTTTATATCCTTAAATGTTGCCTATATACTTTTTTCATAATTAGAACAAATAAGTATAGGTGACTATTTTATATAACTGACATTCCGGGTTAATACAAATAGTATCATTGTATGCAGTGGTCTTTCAATACCTCTTTGTGTTAATTCTGACAAAATTAAACAAGCTAAATAAGATTTATTTTTAGGGAACATCAAGGCAACTCAATAGGCGTTTTAGATATATTTGGTTTTGAGGACTTCGGTTTGAATAATAGCTTTGAACAATTGTGTATAAATTATGCCAACGAACATTTACAATATTATTTTAATCAGCACGTTTTTAAATATGAACAAGAAGAATATAGAAAAGAAGGCATTAGATGGACGAATATCGATTTTATGGACAATACAGGGTGCTTGCAGTTGATAGAGGCCAAGCCTAATGGATTACTGTGTCTTTTAGATGATCAGTGCAAGTAAGTGTAGATTTAACATTTTAGACCTGCACCTGTATATCAGTTCTCACAACTTAAGAAAGACGAAGTGTTGTAATAAAAGGAAATAAAAAATAGTCTATTTTTCATGTGTTTTAATATTTTTTCAGTTTTCCTGGAGCAACTAATGAAACTTTACTACAAAAATTTAATACTGTACACAAAGAAAATAAGTTTTATAAAAAGCCACAAAAGAAAGAAGCGGCCTTCATTGTAGAACATTATGCTGGCAAAGTAAAATATCAGGTAAGAAAGGAGAGCTATTGAAATTTATTGATCACCTAACTTACTATAGTTAGAGGGAGGCGTACTTCTCATTTGTGGTCAATCTTTTTCTTACAGGAGAGTCGCTATTATATTACTTATTATTGACCTTTTTTTTCATTCTTAACTTCAAGTCGTGGTTGAGATGTATCAGAGAAAATGTAATAATTTTCAGTAGTAATATTCAATATAGTAATGCTTGTCTATCTTGGAAACTGTAGCAGAGTGCAAGTCAGACTTGCCCAATTAGTGTTTGGTACTGTCATTGCTGAAGTATTCTATGAAATTCACTCACACATTCATCTTTAATATAGGAATTACCAAGAATATATAAAAAGCGAGACATCTTTGTAGTAAAAGTTTAAAACAAATATTTATAAACAGATCAAATAAAATTATTCTGTCTCGGTACCTACACGTTAGTCACCAGTTATCATTGAAATTTATTTTATCGGTGATTGGCCAAATGCTTAAAGCAGTAACGTACTGACAAATATATGAGTATATTAATGATTGTACAAAATATGTATTGGTTAAATTCACAACTTCCAGATAAAGTCTCAAACGTAATAATTTTCGCTTAATCTACACTTTATGGGAAGTGTTCCAGAATTTTTTGAAGATTTTAAATCAGTACTTTTAGAGATGTAAAGAAACGTTTGCTCGAGTTTTACGTCATTTAGATTTTTGAACTTGTCTTTTCACAAGCTTTCATTCGACACTCCATTTGATGTCCTTGCAAAAATTATTTTCACTTCCGATTTCACCTCCCAAAACCAACCCCTTAAGTCAAAATTTAACTTTAAAAACTACACGGCTCTGATTGTAATATCAATTCCTATATTTGTGCTAAATTTCAACTTTCTATGTCAAATACTTTCGGAGAAAATCGGGTGTGAGTGATCCCATAAGTGTTCCGTACAGAACATTAAAAAGACAAATATTGTTAAATTGGTGCTGGAAGGCTTTGAAAGTTCTTCTGAAAGATTATTCGAATAATACTAGTTAATGTTACATCAATAACACTATACTCTTTCAAACAAAAATTCATAGCAAACATTAAAAATGATGCTTAATTTTTTAAGTTGACCAGGTAATATTTGACGACCTTTTGTTCTTGAAGCATAACTGTAGGCAATGCTTTTTTGGTAGTTCAATTGAGGTGTGTTGGCAGTTCTTTAAATTTTGAAACTAAATCATATTGGAAACTTGATAATAGATAATGATCCTTGTATGTGTTGTGGACAGTCTTTTAATTTTCCGTTTTCTAGAGTTACCAGCTATACTCACACTGCGGCCCGCCAAGCTTTTGTAAGTGGCCCACCCGATGTAGCTCCAAATTCTATGTAACTAAGTCAATTATTTCAAATTTCGCTGGAATAGTAGGCGTACTCTGCTACCGCTTGAGTTGCTCTGGTTGAACTCGACACAAGACGGGCGCCCGCCCCCTTCATCACCCCCGCGTCGGCACCCATGTCACCGCGCTCGTATGTTATTGTTTTGATTTGACTGTAGGTGTCCAGCGAATACGAATTATTTACACGACTTTAATCATTTTCAAAGTTGGTGAGTGAATAAGTGTACAGAAACAATATCACAGTAAATTAGCGAACGTTTTTAATGTGAAACTATGACTTTGATTTAATTAATTGCATAAATATAAACAACAATGTTAGGAGTATCTTTCAAATTCAAACGAAAATTATCCGATGAAAATCGATTGTTTCAAGACGAGTGGGAAGCAGAATATTTTGTTGTGCCAAATAAAAGCAGTTCAGCTACTTGTTTGATATGTCGTGAAAGTGTTATATTAAAAAAATATAATATTACTCGTCATTTTACCACAAAACACAAGTCATTCAATGAAACTTTTCCTCAAGGTTCACCCATAAGAAATGAGAAATTGAATTTTTTTAAAAGATCTTTGCAACAACTACGAAATGCTATGTCAGTGGCATTATCGCAAGATGCATTGGTAACCAAGGCATCATATGAATTTTGTTATATTCTTAGTATAAATATGAAACCGTTTACCGACGCAGAAATTATAAAAGAATGTTTCGTAAATGCTGTTGATGTACTCTTTGATAAATTCAGTAACAAAAAACAGGTATTATCGGAAATTAAAAAAAAATGCAGCTCTCTGATTTTACCTGTGTGAGACGTATTCAAGATATCTAGAAGAAGATCTAGAGGAAATTGTTAAAAAATGTTCCCAATAAAATTTAAATAAACTATTAAACTGTAATATGTTTTTTCATTACCACCTAAATAACAGTTGCTTATGATTTAAGTTGCGGCCCGCGCGACACAGCTATAAATGTGTAAGTGACCTAAGACAAAAAAAGTTTGAGTATGGCTGGTTTACACTGTGTTGTGTCGTTAATGTAAGTTTAATAAAAGTTAAAACTTAATTTTTTTTTTAACAGAAATATAGTTATTATAGGTGTTCGTGTATGTTTTTTCCTTAGTAAGTAATTTATTTTGAAACATTGAGGCTCTGTTTTTTAATTCTGTAACATTAGGCACTTTTTAAACTGAACAAGGTAAAATTCTTCTATGTTATTAGAGCAGAGTATGATAAAATTTTTATAAGCATGATGATATTTCAACTGCCTAGGTTTGAGGCAGTTGCAATGTGTTGAAGTGTGTGTTTACTACAACCATCAGCATACATTCTCAAAAAAATAAATATCCATGGTTGAGGTTCTGATTAGTTACAATGAAGCACCTCGGTACAAAAATTTGGCTGTTCAAATATACTAAATAATTTTCATAACAGACTAAGTTGGTTTATTTACCTTTATTGATTTCTGTTCAATATCTCCAAAACCAGCTTGTCACTCGTTGAAAACAATTACACACTATTTTTCATTGCTTATTTTTAATGGACCATAATGATTCACTCCGTATATGTTCCAGCTTAAGCATAGGAATGATCCCTAGAAAGCCGTATAGAATTCCCCCAGTGGTCAAGTTTTAACTTGTAACGATTTATTTTTTTAGGTAACTGACATGCGCGAAAAGAACCTAGACTTAATGAGGCAAGATATAGTAGGAGTACTTAAAAATAGCTCAATGGCTTTTGTCAGGGAGTTAGTAGGAGTCGATCCAGTTGCCGTTTTCCGATGGGCTATAGTTAGAGCGTTTTTTAGGGCGCAGTTTGCCTTTAGAGAGGCGGGAAAACGACATAGGCAAGGCAGGGTAGACGGCAACCGTAATAATATTCAACAACGGTATAGAGGAGGACATGTGCCAAATGATAACATTATAAGGTAAATTTTATAATATTGAAACAATACTGTATTCAGTTGTATTGCACTTTAATGAAATCAAATTTTTATGTTGGGTAACACAGTAAAATCAAATATCTTTTTTAGTAATAGCAAACATTAGGATTTGCGATACAAATCACTATAACGCTTTGCATACTAATAAATTATGTTTTTTAATCCAAACTCTAGTGCCTGATCTGTTTATTGTATAGCAACATGTTTTTTTTTTTTGTAATATAATGAGGAAGTTATATTCAGTCATAGCCTAAGGTTGACTTTCTTGTATTTTTGGTAATCTATATGATGTATTTTTTGAAAACTTAGCTTTTTAAGGATCCAAGTCGTATAAAGTGAAATAATTTGGTAAAACTTGAATAATTATACCTAGAGTGAAAGTACTTTTGGTAGGGACTAAGGACGGCTGTAAGGAAGGAGTTAGATTGATAATAAATATTCTTTCTGTTTTATTGGTTCGGTTTGTAAATATAGTTATCGCGTCTGTAAGAAACCAAGAATTTAAATCGTCACTTGATACCCAACACCTAGTGGTAATATTTTAAGCTCACGAATTCGCAGTGGAATTTTCGGACTACATCGAATATACTGAAATTCGGTTTTATCAGTACAGTATCCCTGTAACAGGGAAGTTAACAACATCTAAGCTTCTTTTAAAAGCTAAGTCTAACGTACTTTTAGGCCGCTCCCTGATTTGTTGGTGCGGTATCGTTTTTCTCGGTGTGCCTGACTTGCGCGGGCGTGGAACAAGTCAGGTGGGTTTCATTGAAATATGTTTTCCTTACCGAATCGGTACTGAGCACAACGAGAAAAACTATACTGCACCAACAAATCAGAGAGCGGCCTTTCTATGTGCTTTTAGAGTGGTGTAGATATGGTAAAAAAATTTACTCCTTAAAATGTATTTTTTTATCGGTCACTTTCCCGCCTGAATAGGGATTACCCTTTTTGGATGGATATCGGCTAGGATGTTATAATATCCGTCAACGTTGTCCAAGTTCCGAAACGTACATTTCTATTTCACGGTATTTTTTATACAACGCGGTGGCCAAGCCTAATATACCTAAATAAATTAATGGAAATCTTCGGCAAAAACTGTTGCTTACAGAACGGACGGGGACCGGTCTATTGTCGTGATGCAGGAGTAAACTCGACTCGCTCCAAAACTTGGTGCCGTTTTCTAACCAATAGAAAGTTCCTCAGAGATGCTCAGAATTGCCCGGCAACGGTCCTCCCGAATGATTTGTTGAAGTTTGGCGATGATTTCAGGACTGGTTACAGTCTAAGGTCTTCCGGAACGCTCGTCGTCTTCCACCGAAGTTCGGCCGGCCTTAAATCGTGAAAACCACTCGAAAATTCACGTACGGCTTAGAGCTTCGTCACCAAATACTTTCCGAATCATTTGATACGTTTCAGTAACACTTGTCCTGAGTTTAAAACAAAAAAATTGCCCATACAAGCGCGCTGCTCTTTTTTTTCGTATTCCTTGTAAAAATCGCGGGGATACACAATTATACTATTACCCAAACTTGCATACGGAAAAACTGAACAAGCTAGCAAGTGGTACGTGTCACGCAGCGTTGTTAGAGATCTACCTACTGCTACCTATTGGCGCAAATCGATACTATTTCGCGTTCTTGCTATATAGCATTATTCCGGGAATTTTTGGATCTTCATCAGTTTTGACAGGCATGGGCATAAAAAAGTAATAAACTGTATCCTACTCAATAAACAAACATATAAAACTAGGTCTCTACTAATTTTTAATGTGGAAATCTAATTAGGCCTGTAAAATTTGTCAGGCCCAAGCCTGTCAAAAATACACCTCGAAAATTGATATAAAAATTAAATACAAGGTTTAACAACGTATTAAATAAAGGTCGTCTAGCATAATTTACAGGTTTCATGATTTTGGTAATGATTAAGATATTGTAAGTAATTAATACAGAATTATTAGTAAAATTTACAACTGCAAAATATTAAAAAGGACAGTATACGTTAGAAACGTAAAAAAACAAACATTTTGATTGATCTGAAATAATTTTAGATAAATTTGACCTTTACATCGCAATACGACTGTTTTATTTAAAAACCATTAATAAGTAACATTCAATTGCTTCTAATAATATTAATCTTTATTTTTGTTATGTATAATAAATTTCTCAGTATTAAATATGAGTTAGTGCTTAAAGCTAACTAAAATATGGGGTACCGGCTGGTTTGAGTTACAAAATTTCATGTTGCTATAACGTAAATAGGTCAGTCGCAAAAGAAATTTTGAAAAAGGGTCTATTTGAAGCTTTTATTTCGGAAATATCTAATAATTGTACCAATAAGAGTTTAAATATCACTAATTTTTTCTTATATAACAATACACTTAAATATAAACATAAAATATTTTAAAACCTATAAAAACTTTATTTAACACTAGATAAAAAAAAAATTATATTATTTGTCTCCATTTTTGCTTATCATTTTCTGCTTTGGGTGAATTCATTATTTCAACAAATTTGTAATTCTGTAGCCATCTGGTGACGGTTTCTGCTGTGAACCTCACAATAAACAGAATTGCGTAAGTCTGAAAAACGGTTTTCGTTTATATTATTGACGTTCTTACATTTTCTTAGTTTCATGTTCCCATCTGTTAGCTACTTGAGAGACTATTTGCTTTTAAATACCATAAAAATATATTATTATTATTATTTTTATTATTGTCAACATAAAACTAATTATATATATATATATATATATATATATATATATATATATATATATATATATATATATATATATATATATATATATATAGCTTAGCTTCTAATCATAGATTCTGTCAAATACTTTGTATTTGTACAGTACAGTGTAGTATTTCACAGATGCATACTCTCCGTTCTTACGTACGGAGCACAATGACGAAGAAAAACATCAATAAAATATGTGTCATGCAACGAAAGTTGGAGAGGTTAACGTTAGCCGTTACTCTTAGAGATCACATCCCAAATCACATTATCAGGATGAGAACTGGGGTAAAAGACTCAGTCAAATTCATTTTACATCTTAAATGGAGCTGGGCTGGGCCTGTTGCTAGGTTTAAGGATGGACGATGGACAAAAAGAATTATAGAGTGGCGACCAAGATCTGAGGCCTAACGGAGTAGAGGTAGACTACCAAGTTGATGGACTGATGATTTGAAAAGAGTGGCTCGAACAGAAAAAAGTGGCAATACTTGAGGGAGGCTTTCGTCCAGCAGGGGACAGTATGAGTTGATGATAATGATGATGATGAATCATAGATTCAAATATATACTTTAATTTTTAACTGCTTTAAAACTGTGCCTCGTTTTCATGTGGCGCCATCTATTATGTAAAAACTAAACAGTTTTAAGAGTCCTAATCAGTAATTTTTTTATGTGTAAAGATATTTCGTAGATAGTTGACAAACTTGTTTAGAACATAATTTTAATTCTAATATAACTTGAAAATTTATTTCACAAATCGCACTTCACAGATCAATAAATAAACTTCTAGTTACTTTATTTCATTGTTTCGCTTGAGTCATTTTTAAACAAGGGTTACGCCATCAATTATCGTGACCTTGGAGAACCACTTAAATTGGCACAATAATAATAAATGGAAGTGTGGGTTCTAAGTATGAATTTTTTTTTTGATATAGGTTTTTTTTCAAATTAAACTAATAATATACCGAAATAGTACGTCTAAACTAGAAAACAATATCAGTAATTACATCCAAAATGACATTTTGCTTGGCATTCGAATCTCATAGTTTTATTAGAGGGTATTCTGGTCTAGCGGTCGAGATTTTATGCTATTTTTGCGATTTTTTTGAAAGAAAAATATAAGGGTTATTGCAAAATGGTTTTTAACAATGTGCTTATATATGTTTTAAATATGTTTACAAATTTCTATACTACTAAACAATTACAAATAAGCAGTGTTAAAAATATAAGAAAAGAATGCGAAAAAAAGCGCTCAGTGGCGACCATAATTTCAGCAGTTCCATTCATCTGAAACAAAAAAACTAAAGAAATTCTTAATAAGTAGGAATGTCGCCACTGCCGGTACCAGACTGAAAAAAAAATCGTGAAAATATAAAAAATGGCACCATGTAGAAAACTGAATATCGATTTTTGACCATTTTTTTTTCACCTTTGAAGGGCTGTAAAAAATACAAAACAAAATTTTTTGACTTCATCGTGGTAGGGGCTATAGCCACATATATGCTGAAGATTTGTGCACAAGGACGACTCAATTGCTCACCTGGTTTTTGAGATATCATGATCGCCAATTTGAAAAAAGTGATTTCGAGAAAAACGCGTTTAAAGCCCTGTGTACTGATTACACAGAGACACTTTTACTTACGATCAATCACCTATTCCAGATCCATAGAGTTAACCTTCTTGAAGAGCTGATAATTCTTCCCTATGCTGTACTCTTTCGTAGTCGGACGAGTGCCGCTCTGACTGAATGAGACCAGCGCACATGTACGCGCGGCCCGAGCATTAAGCGCGCCGGATGCCGCTTCCTATATTAGGCTGTACCAGTGTAACTACTTAAAAATAAGTATATTTTTCTACAATCTTTTAAAGAAAACTACTGCATCAAATGTTTTAAAATGTTGGGTACATATTTATTATTTGTTTACAAATAATATACAGAAGCAGCGATAGCTGTATTTCCAAAAATAAACATAGGCCGACTTTGATACTTTGACCTCTTATTCTATACATATAGAAACATGGAAATATGTAAAAAAATCGATCTTTTGAAATTATCACTCTGGTCTAGCTTCTTATTATTGCAAATCGAGCGAAATGGTTTTGCAGAAATATTCTCTAGATTAAATAGTTGCAAAATATGCAAAAAAATCGATTTTTTGAACCCGCTAGACCAGAATACACCCTTAAGTGTAGGTTGTATCAAGAGAAAGTATTTAGTACTTTGGACGAACTAGGTATAGAGTGGAGGCTGGTAACGTAGTAGTACACCAATTGTCTACCTATAGGAAGCTAACTGGTTCAATCTTTCCTGCTGTAGAACTTCAACCACATGTTTTTACTTCGGATAAAAGCTTACACTCGTGCCTTGAATTTTGAAAAAGAATAATAATTTTTATTTTTGCCTCTGTATAATAAGGTATTTATTAGCACTTAGTCTCTACCCATATTCTATAACCATTTGATTATGTGGACGTAAATTATTGCTAGAAGTTATTGTTTGGATAATTTAGGGTTTAAAAACGATACACAAGCTTGCCAATTTTCAATGTGTTATTAAACTTTTCAATTCTATGATTTTTACCAAATTTGTTGGGATTTCGGACTAAGGAATTTGGTAATTGAAAAACCGTTCTACTTGTTCATGTCACCCCATATGCATGAAATGTTTTATGTGATAAATGCATGCTTGCTTTAAAACCGATTCAAATGAGAGGAAAAGGTTTGACGTTTTAAAAATTATTACTTTGTAAAGTGCCCCTTGCGGATATTTACATAGGTGGCTGGTGTTCAGATTAATTTTCTTACAGTATTACCTAAAAGACTCCGCACTAATTTCATGGATAATCGGTCCAGGCCAATTTTTTTTTATATTGCATTTTTTGTAGCTTTTGTAGCCCCGCTTAAAAGTCTCTACAGGCACAAATTGCGAAATGCCCTGGTTTAAGTGCTACCGCTTCTGGAATCCCTAGAACTTGCAAAAGATTTTTATACATACAAGATTACTGTATATATCAGTATGCTTAAATCTGTACCTAATTGGCTGAACGCAGAGAGTAATCCTGATTGCTTTAAAATAATATTGACCATATCTGAGTCAGGGAATTGTCTTACCAATATAAACAGTACGTTTTATCTACGTATAAATGTAAAGATGTGCATAACTTGATTTCATACAGCGTTAAGTATATATCACCACTACATCAAACACTTTATTTAGGCACTCGACGCGCGTTTCGCTCACCATGTTAGCTTCATCAGGAGCGATGCTTGAGTCAGTCAATCAATCATCGCTCTTGATGAAGCTAAAATAGTTAGCGAAACGCGCGTCGAGTGCAAAAATAAAGCGTTTGGTGTGGTGGTGATATATATTGATATATATATATATATATATATATATATATATATATATATATATATATATATATATATATATATATATATATATATATATATATATATATATATTATATATATATATATATATATATATATATATATATAACACATGGGCTGAAAAGTCCCGGGCCTAACACATAGATGGCGCTAGTTTTTGCAGTCACCTTGTAGAACTAGTACCGTTGCAGACTTGGTTTATTGTCTGAGCTTTCGAAATATGAGTATCAAATCCTGAAGTTAGTGAATATTATTAATCTCCGGTGTACATGCAACATACAGACTACAAAAAATCCTTCCCATATATGGAAAATTTTGTGTCTGTAGAAATTTCACCTCTTCTCTAGGTTTGAGGTTAAGTAACGCGGCTTTATTCATTGTTAATGCCATACGCTTACATTTAACCCTGACAGAAACTAAGAATGTCAATTGTACCTGCTGTTTCAGCCCTATGTACAGGGCTCCCAGCGACTAAGTCAATCATAGAGTAAAGTTCATTATCTCATTTGTTTCGGGATGATGACGACAAAATGTTAAATACAATTGTTTTAGGAAATGTTAAGGTGCACAGTTTAAAAATTATTTTTGAGTGTACAGGGTACTTCAAAAAATTGTGGCCGATATGACATGTTTTTTTAAATGGAACATCCTATTTTCTAATTTATTTTTAAATTCTACGTAAAATTTTATAACTTTTTTATTAATAATGTTATATACCTAAACCTAGTAGTTTATCTAATGTTTCAATTTTTTTTTAAAAATACTAGTTTTAAATTTTGTAAAAAATTGCCAGTAGCGCCATTGTTTCTGACGGTGGAATACTCATAATTAGTACTAACGTTCTATAGAGATAAAAAAAGATATATGTAAAGAAATTTGAGTTAGATACTACAGGGTGTTCAAAATAAATTTATGTATCTCGACGATTTTAAATTGAAAAATCTCAAATTTTTTAAGTGGCACACCCTGTATATTATTACTTTTTCTGATAGATTTTACAAAACCCTCCAACTTTTATTAAGTATGTCATATACCTATTTCTAATAGTTTTCGATTTATTTAGAATTTATCAATTTTTACCCTTGTTACACACTTACGCTATAACATCATAGTTGCCAAGACAAAACAAAAATGTAGACATTGTCAAATTTTGACATGTCTATTAAGCAAGTATAAATTGTTTAATGTGTTGTAGTAAGTGACGAATAAAGGTAATAGTTATTGATTGATTGATATGGTTTATATACTGGGCGAAACGGGAAAAAATTGTCTTTTGGCAGTAAGGCTTTACGGAGCGAAGTACCCTAATAGACGTATACCATCTAGAATATCTTTTCAGTGTTTAATGGAACGGTTGATGGTAGTGGTAGCGTTGAGTATATGAAACGGAAAGTAGTAAACCAGAATGCTACCAATGAGGAAAAAGAAATGGAGATTTTACTTCATGTTGAAGATAATCCCCAGGTCAGAAGCCGTCAACTAGCTGACTTACCTGACACATCTCAATCTACGTCTAATCGCACCACGAGAAAATACAAGTATCATCCCTTTCATATGGAACTACACCAAGAACTTCAAGTCCATGATTTTGAACGACGAGTAAACTTTTGTACCACCATAAATGGAACAATAGAGGCCGATCCAAATTTTTTATCCAAAATAATGTTTTCTGATGAAGCGACTTTTCGCAGTAATGGCGCAGTTAACAGCCATAACATGCATTATTATTTAACAGTTAATCGATTTTTTGTCCGGGGAGTTCAAAACTAAAACCATTGGTCGCTTAACCTCTTAACTGGCGTAGATATCTAAATTTTTTGCAAAACGAATTACCCCAGCTTCTTGAAGAAGTTGATAACTTTGAAAGGGAACAAATGTGGATTCAACAAGACGGAGCTCCTGCTCATTACCACCGGGAAGTTCGGGAATTTTTAAACGATCGTTACCCACACAAATGGATCGGTAGGGATGAATTCATTCAGTGGCCCCCTCGATCATGTGACTTAACACCTTCAGACTTCTTTTTGTGGGGCTACATTAAAGATCTTGTTTATGTGAATCCCCCTACAACATCAGTAGATATGGAAAATAGGATACGGGATGCGTACAGGACAATAACGCCCTTTATGCTAAGGAAAGTGAAGGAAAATATGTGTATTCAAGTAGACGGGCATATTTTTGAACATTTATTACGTCATAATAATTAATCATTAGATAAGTAAAACTGTACTAAAATTATTATTAACTATTTGTTTATGTTTTCACAATAGTGTAACTGTATT
This sequence comes from Pachyrhynchus sulphureomaculatus, assembly GCA_019049505.1. Taxonomy (NCBI): domain Eukaryota; kingdom Metazoa; phylum Arthropoda; class Insecta; order Coleoptera; family Curculionidae; genus Pachyrhynchus; species Pachyrhynchus sulphureomaculatus. Next base: position 140,419,268 of record CM032454.1, on the reverse strand, counting down.
AAAAACAAGGGTAAAAATTGAAAAATTCAAAATAATTCGAAAACTATTAGAAATAGGCATATATATACTTAATAAAAAGTTGGAGGGTTTTGTAAAATCTATCAGAAAAAATAATAATATAGAGGGTGTGCGGTTTAAAAAATATTGAGATTTTTCAATTTAAAATAGTCGAAATGTATAAATTTATTGTGAACACCCTGTAGCATCTAACTCAAATTTCTTTACATATATCTTTTTTTCATGTCTATAGAACGCTCGTACCAATTCCGTATTCCACCTTTAGAAACAATGGCGCTTCTGGCAATTTTTTACAAAACTGAAAACTAGTATTTTTTTTAAAAAAAAATTGAAATATTAGAAAAACTACTAGGTTTAGGTATAAAACATTATTAATAGAAAAGTTATAAAATTTTACGCAGAATTTAAAAATAAATTAGAAAATAGGATGTTTCATTTAAAAAAACATGTTATATCGGCCACACTTTTTTGAAGTACCCTATATACTCAAAAATAATTTTAAACTGTGCACCTTAACATTCTCGAAAACTATTGTGTTTAACATTTTTTCGTCATTCCCGAAACAAATGAGATAATGAACTTTACTCTATCGTTGACTCACCCTGTACAGGTCGTCTCCGCTCATTTTGTTATAAATAAGTAATATGCATGTTGTTAAGTTATATTCATCTAATAGCTTTACTGCAATGCAAATACAAGTGATTAGAAAGCCGTGACTTTTGGTTCTACGGAACCACAAAAAAGATATGGGAAGGATTTTTTGTAGTCTGTATGTTACATGTAAACCGTAGATTAATAATATTCATAAGTGATGTCCACCAACTTCAGGATTTGATACTCAAGTTTGTAAGTCAACAAATTTTCTTGTTTTTAACAAAGAATTGTCTAACATTACCTTCAATGAATTTTCAGATGTCTTTGAAAATGAAATAAACCATATTTCGAAAGAGTTTTAAGGGGTTACATCACCTTGGCGCTCGGAAAAATAGGTATAAAAATAAAAAATGTTTTTGACGCAGCTATTAAATATATAAAATAATTTTTCTTTTACACATATACATAGTAGTTTTATGAATAATTTGAAATAATAACGAATAAAAAAAATTAAGAAATCACGAGATATGAGCCATCAAGTAGGATCCTCTTTTGAAAATCCTTGCTGATGGTGTTTTTTTTCTCTGTCAGACACTAATCAAAAAATCCTATGCTACATCTTAGATAATATAAAGAATATGTGTTTTAAATTTTAACAAAAGCGGTTAAGTAGATCTTAAGATATCTTCTACACCAGGCTGAAAAAAGTAGTTTCGAAAAAAACGCAAAAGAAAAAACAGTACGGCGTCAGCATCTTAAAACTAAATATTTTTTTAAATTACCTTCAATCTGCGATTCCTGGACCGTACATGAGGTCTTCCATTGTTGCCGCGATGTCCTCCGATTCCTTTTGAACAGCTCTTTTCAATTTCCTGGCCTCTTTAGTCTTCTGTTAGGCTCTCATGTTGGCTATAGATATTCGTTGAGAATCCAAGTTCTCGGTAAATCGCAGCGCGCTAGGGCCAATTACAAGATTTAATAATTGCATCATTTGTAATACACTAGTATATTCATCATTAAATAAATACTAGCTGCAATATAAGATGCAGTCTCAACAATTTTTATGCCGCTGTAATGCACTTTTGGAGCCCTAGACAAAATGACAGCGTTTAGACTTTCGTTGTTATTCTGAGTGTATCCTTCTAAACAGAGTTCTTATAAAGGACTGACTAAAAGAACAATACCCTTTGTCAAGGCTTTGATCGCTCGTGCCGGACCGATCGCTACCAGAGTTTCGAGCCGACTCTCTGCCGCGCTCACTTCTAATTGCTATAACTTCGTAAATAATTTGAATTTTGAAACGGTTTTTTTTAAACGTTTAAAATATTCTTAAAAGTATAAACAATTTATCTAGCCAAAAAAAATAAGTGGATTTTTTGAAAATCTCAAGGTGGTGTAACCCCTTAATAGGACCCCATCTCAGACTGCAACCCTACTAGTTCTACGATTTGTTTTCTCATTAGCCAGTCGCTATATACATATATATATATATATATATATATATATATATATATATATATATATATATATATGTATATATATATATATATATATATATATATATATATATATATATATATATATATATATATATATATATATATGTTTATATATATATTATTTTTGCCAACATGGCGTGGGTAGTAGCAACTTGCCCCTTTCACAGGTTCATCTGGCACAGAAAGTGTGGTACAGTATCATTAGCCAGAGTAAGACCGCTCGATGATTTGCAGAAGTCCTCATTTTTCTTGAATCAAAACAAGGACCCCTGGGCCCCCAGGCCAACATCGACCCCTGCCAATCATTGAGCGCATGAGACCTACTGAACTGGCTAATGATACTGTATCGCGCCTATGATGCTACTGTTCATGCCAAAAATGGTATATTCGAATTGAGCTCTATTGGATAATAGGCTAGTAGCGACAGCCCAAGATATCTGGAAGGTGAATAGTTGCTGTGCCAGATGAACAAGTTGCTACTTCCCATGCCATTTTTTTTTCCCGTAGCTGTTGGTCTATATGTAAAGGTTTCAATAAATAAGTGTATTCGGATATGTGTATTGGGTTCTTGCAATTCTAGGGATTCTGGAAGCGGTATCGCTTAAACTAGGGCATTTCGCACTTTGTGCCAGTGGAGACTTTTAATCAGGGCTACAAAAGATGCAATATAACAAAAAATTTTCGATAATATTAGTGTGGAGTCCTTTAAAAATCTATAAATTAGATATAAGCCTATATTTAAAACGTGATAATTTGACCGGCATTCATCAATTCATTAAGATTTAACACAAGATAATACTGAATCTGTGCAAAGGAAGACTATTGTAGCAAGAAATTAACATGCAAGTTTTGCATACGGGTCTTTTTAAACCATGAAATTACGGCATCTCGTCTGCTGCATGTGCGTTTAATTTTCCTTTTCTTGAAAAGCTACTATTTAATACATTTTTACATAAATTACTATTTTTTTATCTGTTATTATACTAACTTGACACATTTCACGGTCTTCAATGCTGTGTGAATTTTATCTGTGTAAAGGTTAAAATAAATTAAACATTTATTTTTTTTTTGTACTCGACTGCGCTGTTTCCTTTTGTTTTAATAATTCTTATTGTGAAGTGTAAAATAATTGCAGTTTTTCTGTAATTTTTTCGATTTTATTATTATTTATTATACAAATTGTAAACGTACCAAAATAATTATCGTTCATTTGTGGTGATATTTTAAAAACAAAATGAGTTTGTTTAAAATTATTGTTATGGTTTTAGTGAGGTATTTGTGTTTTTGCCAAGTTTTTTAATTGAATTGATATAGAAGTATTATTCGTACTGATGCTTAGTTATACATTTATCTTGAAAATGGTCCATTTTTAGTGTTCCGTACGGAACAGTTACAAGATCACTTCGGTGTCTGTCTGTTTGTCTCCCACACCCGATTTTTTTCGAAACTATTTACCATAGAAAGTTAAAATATAGCACCAATATAGGCTCATCAGAGCCGTGTAGTTTTGAAAGTTAAATTTTGACTTAAGGAGTTAGTTTTGGGGGGTGAAATCGGAATTGAAAAAAAAAAATTTTTTTACCAGGTCATCGAGTGGGGTGTCAGATGAAAGCTTGTAAAATACGAGTTCAAAAATATATATAATGTAATACTTACGCACACTTTTCTTTGTATTATTTTTTAAAAAATGCAAAAAATCGCTGTCCTTCCCTTTATCTTGAAAAGTACCGATCAAAAAATTTTGAAAAAATTCTGGAATATTCTTCACAGAGTGTAGATTGAACGAAAATTATAACGAGTGCATAATTTAATAATTTATCTGGTATATATATATATATATATATATATATATATATATATATATATATATATATATATATATATATATATATATATATATATATATATATATATATATATATATATATATATATATATATATATATAGTTAGCAGTTAGCTTCGAGCGGCAGCAGCAGCAGCAAGATCCAGTATCGAGTAGCAGCAGCAACGGGAGCACTTGAAAATGCCAAATGAGATTCTGGCGAAACGTCGTGCAAATTCATTGTTAGACGAACAGATTGAAACTCGGAATTTTAATGTATTACATTCCAGCATCTGTGAAAATCATCTATTGTAA